>OY856187.1:408445311-409044212 GCA_963693315.1 Diogma glabrata | reverse complement strand
AAATGTGTAATTACGTAACGTAAAGAAAAACGAGTAAATGTTTGTGTAACGACAAAATGTATCATTTGATGTTTTAAAGTGAAAAATTAAGGTGCTTGTTCTTGTTCGTAACTTTTTTTAACTTGTTTGTTTTTCTCTGTTTTTGTTGCCTTTTATATGAGAAAGTAAATTTTATTTTTAAATATATGCAATAAAATTTTATTGCATGATGTTAGATGTGAAACGAATCTTTAAAATAAATATTGTTATTATCATTACCTTTGAGTGATTTTATTTTTGATTTGATATTAAAACGAAATTACATACAAAATTATTTTATGGTTCACAATCATTTCAATGGGTTGTAAAATTTAAGTGAGTAGATGTATTTTAATATCTAGTACTGTACTAGTACTGAGTGGCGAAGCGTGCTTCTGAAACTAGGGTAGACATATTCAAAAGTCTTATTAATATGCCAGTAGAAACTAGTTATAGTACATTAAGATGAAAGGACGTATGTGGAGTTTGCATTAAGCTTAAAATGATTTACGTCCGTGCATCATATACCATATTTTTTATTCGCCGCAAGCAAAATATTTAAAAAGGATTGTTCAATCTAAATCAAAATTAAAATTTTTAACAATTTTGAAATAAAAATATTTTGAACAAAGGATAAAGGATATTGTAGATTAACATTGTTTTAAGTTTTGAGATGCGATGAATATTAAACATAAAATTCTTTGTAAAAACTTTTTAAAAAAAATAGAACCGACTTCAAAAAACACAAAAAAGTGAAAAATAACTCAATTGTGACTTTAGAGACAAAAATACAGCTAACTATTGATTTATTTAATTTAATTATATTTAACTACAGACAAAAAAAATTGCGGTTTTAAACAAAGTTATTATATTATAGAATTTATTTATTATTATAATTATCACAATTATTAGAGTTGTTACAGTAGTTATTTTATTATAAAAGTTATTTGTAGCAGAAAACTGTTGGAAATCGGTGCCAAACCGATGACATGTTAGTCAGTTTTCGTCGATTTGGCACCGATGTTGAACAGTTTTGTGCTACAAATAACTTTAATAATATTATAGCTATTGTAACAACTATAATAATTGTGATAATAATAATAATAAATAAGAGCAATTTCACGCAAGTTCAGCAAATTTTTGGGAAATTTTGATTGACCCGTTTTAATTTTGATTATTTTTTTTTTATAGATAGTCTTTCATAAATAAAAAATACAACTTCTCTTAGAATTTTTTTTTTCGACCAGGGGTCTTCGCAGGGTGCCCCTCAATTTTTTGTTATTTTGTGATGTGAGTGCATTTTGACGAGCTATTGTAGAAAAACTACTGAATCGATTTTCATAAATGATATGTCGTTGAATAGGTATTAGAACAAAGTTTTTAAAAATGTACACTGTTAATTTTTTGAAATAATTTTTAACGGTGTAACATAAGAAAAAATCTTTGTAATTGAAGAAAAGATGGCGCTACACCTTTTTTTTAACTAAATTGAAGCTTATTTTATATATATCTAACTATTTGTGATAGTTTAAGACTAGTGATATTTTTTATTTTAGAGATATAATTCGTTGTGCATATGACTGTCAGGAATCAGTTTTTTTTGTTCTGAAGGAAAATTATATAAATGGCGTTATAAGCTAAGCGATTTTTTTTATGTTAAATATCAAATATTTTATTATTAAATGACCTTTTAAAAATATTATAAAAATTATATATGTACAATAAAGAAAATATGAGCAATTTCAGCATAAATCCACAAAAGCGCTTATTGCTATGTACATTAAATGAAGCTTATGTGGAGTTTAAAAATAAGTTTCCTGATGTGAAAATAGGATTTACTAAGCTCACGTCCCTTCAACCACAAGAATGTATAAAATTATCCCAAACAGTTCATAATGTGTGCGTGTGTACCATTCATAAAAATATAAAACTAATGATTCAACACTCTAAGATGTCTTGGATTACTGATGCTGCTTTCCAGAGTTATAAAACATTAATTGACTTTGTTTCATGTGGTGAATTAACAGAAGATTTGAAGTGCACTTTGAAGTGCAATGAATGTTCAAAAAAACTTCAACAACTGGAAGAAAAATTACTAAATGATTTTGACGTTAAAGGAATCCTTCAAGTCCAATATCAACAATGGAATACCACTGATCGATGCAATTTGAATACTTTAATAGAAACTGTAGAAGAATTTATGAAAAAATTTGTTTACCGTTTACAAATTTTGATACCACACAACTTTATAGCAAAACAGCAATCAAACAGCTCATTGAGGAAAGAAAAAAAAATTAAAACCAGGAGAGTGCTTCGTTTAAGGAGATTTTTCTGAAAACTACGCCTTCATAATTCAGGATTCATTTCAAGGTTATCATTAAAATAATTCACAAGCTACTATTCATCCATTTGTCATTTATTTTAAAATTGTCGCAAGTGAATATATAAAGCACCGAAGTTTTATACTCATTTCGGATATAAACGATCACAACAGTACCACAGTCCACTTTTTCATTACAAAACTTATTGAATTCATCAAAACGCATATAAATTCTAATATTAGGAAAATAATTTCTAACAACGACGGTGCACCTTCTCAATACAAAAATAAACCACAATAAAAAAGACTTTAAGGTTGATGCAGAATGGCATTTTCATGCTACCAGCCATAGAAAGGGACCTTGCAATGGGATTGGTGGTACACTGAATCGTGCTGCACACCGTTATAGTATGGGGAGCAGAGATATTATCGATGCACAAAAAAAACTTTTCGAATGGGCTTTAAATTGAGAATCTACCATGAACTTTGGATACACCGATAAAAATGAATATCAATTAACAAAAGAAAAATTACAAAATCGATATAAAAATTCGATTACTATAAGTGGAACTCAAAAATTTCATTCTTTTGTACCATTAAATACTAAGACAATAATTGTAAAAATGTTTTCCAACTCAAAAGAAACTTGAATGTAAAATAAGTAAATAATTTTTAATAACTATATTTATTTTCTTTAATCTACATATATAATTTGTATGATATTTTAAAAAGTTTATTCAATAATAAAATATTTGTAATTTAATGTTAAAACACAATCTTTTTTTTTATGATTCCATAATAACATAATACGAACCTAATACTTCTCCAGTCAAAAGTTCCTAAATAGATTTAGTTATTTATACGGCTTTTTTGTTTGCAGTCGAGACTGTCAAGTTATTGTTTATAAAAGTGATAAGTGATTATTAAAAGTGATAAACAAACATTTCATTTTTTTATGCCAATAATACAAAAAAATAATTGCAGAAGTGTTTTCCTATTCAAAAGAAACTTATGTTTGTAAAATAAGTAAATAATTTTTAACAATTGTATTTATTTTATTTATTGTGCTACATATATAATTTTTATAATATTTTAAAAAGTTCATCTAATAATAAGATATTTTATATTTAACATAAAAAAGATTTCTTAGTTTATAACGCCATTTTTATAATTTTCCTTCAGAACAAAAAACACTGATTTCCGACAGTCATATGCACAACGAATTTTATCTTTAAAACAAAAAATAACGCATGTCCTAAACTTTAACTTTCAGATATAAAATAAGCTTTAATTTAATTTTAAAAAAATGGTGTAGCGCCATATTTTGCTCAATTACAGCGTTTTTTATGTTACGCCATCAAAAATTATTTCAAAAAATTAACAATGTGTATTTTAAAAAACTTTGTACTAATACCTATTCAACGACATATCATTTATGAAAATCGATTCAGTAGTTTTTCTACAATCGCTCGTCAAAATGCACTCACATCACAAAATAACAAAAAATTGAGGGGCACCCTGCCAAGACCCCTGGTCGAAGAAAAAACTTCTAAGAGAACTTGTACTTTTTATTTATGAAAGACTATCTTTAAACAAAAAATAATCAAAATTAAAAGGGGTCAAGTCAAAACGTTGTTGAATCTCTGTGAAATTGCTCATATATATTAGGGTGACCCTTAAAAACAAAAATTTTTATTTTTTGTACGGCACAAAATATTATTTGCAAAATCTGATATCAATCGGTCAATTCTAAGACGTGCCTCCGACCACTTAAAGTTGAGAAATTTTGTTCTGGACCCTAATTTTTTTTTTTGTGCGACACCCTCTCATTTCGTGTCAATACCCAAATAAAAAATAAAAAATACCCAATACCCAATAAACAAATTATGTGTAAAAATTGAAATCAATCGTTCAACTCTAAGGGGTGCCCCTGGCCACTTAAAGTTAAGAGGTTTGGTTGTGGCCATTACAAAGAAAAATTTAAATTTTTTGTACGGCACCCTCCCAGTTGGTGTCGATAGCCATAAAAAAATTATGCGTAAAATTTGAAATCAATCGGTCAACTCTAAGGGGTGCCCCCGGCCACTTGGAGTTGAGAGGTTTTGTTGTGGCCTTTATAAAGAAAAATTTAAATTTTTGGTACGACACCCTCCGATTTGGTGTCGATACCCATAAAAATTATATGTGTAAAATTTGAAATCCATCGGTCAACTCTAAGGGGTTCCCCCGGCCACTTAAATTTGAAAGATTTGGTTGTGGCTATTACAAAGAAAAATTTAAATTTTTTGTACGACACCCTTCGATTTGGTGTCGATACCCATAAAAATATTATTTGTAAAATTTGATATCAATCGGTCAACTCTAAGGGGTGCCTCCTGCACCTTAAAGTTGAGGGGTTTTGTTGTGGCCATTATAAAGAAAAATTTGAATTTTTTGTACGACACACTTCCATTTGGTGTCAATACCCAAAAAAATATTATTTATAAAATTTGAAATGAATCGGTCGACTCTAAGGGGTGCCTCCGGCCACTTAAAGTTGAGGGGTTTTGTTGTGGCCATTATAAAGAAAAATTTAAATTTTTTTTACCACACCCTCCTTTTTCATGTCAATACCCGTAAAAATATAATGTGTAAAATTTGAAATCAATCGGTCAATTCTAAGACGTGCCTCCGGCCACTTAATGGCCAGAACAAAACCTTTCAAGTTTAAGTGGCCGGGGGCACGCCTTAGAGTTGAACGATTTATTTCAAATTTTGCAAATAACATTTTCAAGGGTATTCACACGCAATATGGGGGTATCGTACAAAAAATTTAATTTTTCTTTGTAATGGCCAGAACAAAACCTTTCATGCTTAAGTGTAAAATTTGAAATCAATCGGTCAATTCTAAGACGTGCCTCCGGCCACTTAATGGCCAGAACAAAACCTTTCAAGTTTAAGTGGCCGGGGGCACGCCTTAGAGTTGAACGATTGAATTCAAATTTTACACATAATTTTTTTATGGGTATTGACACGAAATGGGAGGGTGTCGCGCAAAAAATAAAAATTTTTTTTTTAAGGTCCAAAACAAAATTTCTCAACTTTAAGTGGCCGGAGGTACGTCTTAGAATTGACCGATTGATTTCAAATTTGGCAAATAATATTTTTACGGGTATTGACATGAAATGGGAGGGTGTCGTACAAAAAAATTTAAATTTTTCTTTGTAATGGCCAGAACAAAACCTCACAACTTTAAGTGGCTGGGGGCACGCCTTAAAAATGACCAATTGATTTCAAATTTTGCAAATAACATTTTCAAGGGTATTCACACGTAATGGGAGGGTGCCGTACAAAAAATTTGAATTTTTCTTTGTAATAGCCAGAACAAAACTTTTCAACTTTAAGTGGCCGGGGGCACGCCTTAGAGTTGAACGATTGATTTCAAATTTTACACATAACTTTTTCAATACCCATACTGACATGAAATGGGAGAGTGTCGCACAAAAAATAAAAATTTTTTTTTTAAGGTCCAGAACAAAATTTCTCAATTTTAAGTGGCCGAAGGCAGTCTTAGAATTGACCGATTGATTTCAAATTTTGCACATAATATTTTTACGGGTATTGACATGAAATGGGATGGTGTCGTACAAAAAATTTAAATTTTTCTTTATAATTGCCATAACAAAACCCCTCAACTTTAAGTGGCCGAAGGCACCCCTTAGAGTTGACCGATTGATTTCAAATTTTACAAATAATATTTTTATGGGTATCGACACCAAATGGAAGGGTGTCGTACAATAAATTTAAATTTTTCTTTGTAATGGCCACAACCAAACCTCTCAACTCTAAGTGGCCAGGGGCACCCTTTAGAGTTGACCGATGGATTTCTAATTTTAAACATAATATTTTTATGGATATCGACATCAAATTGGAGGGTGTCGTACAAAAAATTTAAATTTTTCTTTATAATGGCCACAACAAAACCCCTCAACTTTAAGTGGCCGGAGGCACCCCTTAGAGTTGACCGATTGATTTCAAATTTTACAAATAATATTTTTATGGGTATCGACACCAAATGGAAGGGTGTCGTACAAAAAATTTAAATTTTTCTTTGTAATAGCCTCAACCAAACCTTTCAACTTAAAGTGGCCGGGGGAACCCCTTAGAGTTGACCGATGGATTTCAAATTTTACACATATAATTTTTATGGGTATTGACACCAAATCGCAGGGTGTGGTACAAAAAAATTTAAATTTTTTTTTATAAAGGCCACAACAAAACCTCTCAACTCCAAGTGGCCGGGGGCACCCCTTAGAGTTGACCGATTGATTTCAAATTTTACACATAATATTTTTATGGGTATTGACACCAAATGGGAGGGTGTCGTACAAAAATTAAAATTTTTCTTTGTAATGGCCACAACCAAACCTCTCAACTTTAAGTGGCCGGGGGCACCCCTTAGAGTTGAACGATTGATTTCAATTTTTACACATAATGTTTTTATGGGTATTGACACGAAATGAGAGGGTGTCGCACAAAAAAAAAAATTAGGGTCCAGAACAAAATTTCTCAACTTTAAGTGGTCGGAGGCACGTCTTAGAATTGACCGATTGATATCAGCTTTTGCAAATAATATTTTTATGAGTATTCACACGAAATGGGAGGGTGCAGCAAACTGTACAATGAAAAAAAAAATTCTAGTGTAATTTAAGGGCCACCCTAATATATATATATATATATATATATATATATATATATATATATATATATATATATATATATATATATATATATATATATATATATATATATATATATATATATATATATATGTATATATATATATATATATATATATATATATATATATATATATATATATATATATATATATATATATAAGTTTCGATTTATTTATTTTTCGATATAAATAAGCGAACAAAATATCAGATAATCAGTTTTAATTTTGCAATTAAAAGTGTTTTACAAATATTCGCAATTCTAAGGAATAATCAGTGGTACTTGAGCCTGGGTACTAATAGTGAAAGAATTTGAACTTAGTGGAATAGTAAATACAGATTTTACGATTCCGAATATTATTGATTCAAATCGTGGAAAAGCGGTGAAGTTTATCGTGCATAAATTGGAGACCCTGGAATTTATTGTAATTAAAATCGGAAGTTGCTTCAACTGGTTGATAAATAAAGTTTGAGATTTTGTTAACTAAAGATCTGTCTTTTTACTGTCGTATTTGCTCAATAATCGAAAAGAACCAACGAAGCGTCGTTACAATATAAAGATAACCAATGAAGATCCTTAATTTTTGATGGCTTAATTTTAATGAGAACTAAAATTCCATAAATTTTACTATGTGTTCTTCGTCGTTTTTCTGTTGTTTTCGTAATCCAAACAATAATAATTAACTAGAGGGTAGTTTAATGTTTACGGATGTGGATGGTTTAATGTTTATGGACATATTGCAATTTGTATGGTTAGAATAGAATCATTTGTCAACAACTAGCATAAAGAATAATTCAAATTTGCAAAAAGAGAATGAGCTGAATTTTATTTTGTAAATTTTATTGAGAAAAAACTGGACATTTTGTTGTTCGGGTACTCGACCAAAATATCCGGATATTAAATACCTGAAAAATCTTCCTAAATACCCGGGTATCCGGGTACCCGGATACCAAGATTGCAAACACTATATAATTTGTAGAAATATTGGTGTGTGTCGTGTTTGAATTGTGCAATGCTGAGTGTGTTTTGGATTGTGACTGGCAATTTGTTGAACAAATTTACTCCTTTGTATATTAGTGTGTTAAGTCCAATGTTTGTTCTTATTTGGGGTAGATTTAATGGGTTTTGTTGTCTGGTTTCGTGAATGTGTGTATTATTTCTGTATGAGAGGTTAAAATTGTGTTTTATTATATTATGTTTTTTTGTAAATTAGTAGAGTAATTTGCAATAGGTATATTATTTCTAGTGGAATGATTTTGTCATTTGTTTTATAAATTAATCGCGTAGGATAGAGTCTGGGGTATCCATTTATAGTTTTGATTGCTTTGTTTTGTAGAACACTTAGTTCGTTTAGTTTTGTGGCTGTAGCGTTGCTCCATATCGGATTAAGGTAAAGCAGGTGGCTTAAGATGTGAGCATTATAAATGTTCCAGAGTGCTTCTTTGTGAATGTATGGTTTTAGATGTATTTATGTGTAAGTTTATTTTTAAAAGGTAATTAGATATTATTTTGAGGTCGTTTTGTACATGTAATAGCATTTGTTCTATTTGTGTTGAGGAATATAGTACAGCTGCGTCATCGGCGTACATTTTGATTTTGCCATGAGCTAAACCGCATATTATCTCTTTTAGTGTACTTTTAATTGTGCTAATTTGGGTATATTGCTGCCGATGTGTGTGAAATGATTGGAATAATTTGAGTGCAGTATAAGTGATACCAATAGATTCTAGTTCTGTAAAAAGGATTGTATGTTTGGGACTATCAAATGCTTGTCCAAATGCATGTCCAAAAATAGGCAAACCATCATGTTTCCTTTGTCAATGTTAACTTCAATGAAATTAGTGAGTGACATGCATGCTGATAGAGTGCTCGATTTTGAAGTAAAACCATACTGATTCCTATTTATTATATTATTATCCTGTAAGAAGCTGTCTAATCTTTTCAATATTGCTTTTTCAAATATTTTTGAGCACGTCGACAAAACCGAAATTGGACGATAGTTACTGATAATGCATATTAAATGAAACAATTATTTTAATTGTAAATAATAAATTTAATAATTCCGAACTACTTCCATTTACAGGGATTAAGCCCAAATTATCCGATTCAGTGATATTACAATATATTTGAAGATCCATAAATCTTTTGTTGTTGAAGTCAGTCCATTCGTCTAGGGATATGCTAAACTTTTTGTTACTGTTTTAGTTTCGAAAAACTTAATGATTAGTTCTTTTACATTTGAAGGATTTTTCGGAAAATTGTTTGGCGAATAAAGCTGTTTTTTGTAATTCTGTGGAAAGAAAACCCATCAATACCCACTAATTATGCAATTGCTTCACTCATCGACGGACACTGCCTTGGCATGAATTTATCGATATTTGGCATATCACTGTTGATTTGCATATCACTGAATACTTCTTCCACCTGTGCCCGACTCTGGCTGTTTTCTTTTCAAAGAATGTATGGCATTGAAATGTCGATGAAGACCAGTAGTTGCAGATCCTAACATAATAACGTTTTACCACAAATATTGCAGTTTTAATGAATCCTTATTGTTTTTGGTAAAATGTTTCCAAACATCATCGTATTGATTTGGGTTGAAATTTGATGAAAATGGCTAAATTGTTTTGTTTTTCATACAAAATGTCAAACTATTTAAAATGCAATGGTGCATAAATCTACCGTTAAACCGTCATTTTAGTTCTCTTTTGTTCCGAAAAGCGCAAACATTTATATTTTTGATTGTTTTTACAAAATTCGACGTTTAATTTTTTAAATAAAGGACTAATACATTTTGCATAAATTAATGCAAAGTAAATTTGTTATAGAATGAGTTCACTAATACAAATGTTAACATTAATGCAATTATGAATTAAAGGAGGAGTGACCAATGATGTAGGTACTTCGAATAATGTTTCCTAGAAAAGTACAGTAGGAAACAACAACTGATTAGCAAAAGTTTCTACTTATTTATTTTTGGATATAAATAAGCAAACAAAATATCAGATAGCCAGTTTAAATTTTGCAATTGAAAGTGTTTATAAATATACGCAAGTATAAGGAATAATCGGGTGGTACTTGAGCCTGGGTACTAATAGAGAAAGAATTTGAAACTAGTGGAAAAGTAAATACAGATTTTACGAAAAGCGGTGAAATTTATCGTACATAACTTGGAGACCCTAGAATTTATTGTAATTAAAATCGGAAGCTGCTGTTATTTGTTGATAAATAAAGTTGGAGATTTTGTTAACTGAAGATCCGTCTTTTTACTGTCGTATTTGCTCAATAATCAAGAAGAACCAACACAGAGTCGTTACAATTTTAGAAAATCAAAAATACAAACATTTTTCAAAATTCCTTTTATATTTCAAAAACTATAACAAACTCAAAAGTTTGCATGTGCAATTTCATTTTCAATTACATTTACGTCATAAAAACAGTTACATTTTTTTTTGTCCAAAAATTGTTTAACAAAAACAAATGAAATCATTTTTTGACACACTTGACATTATTTTTTGACAAACTTATAATGCCATAATCTAGTTTTTGAGCATATATCGTTGTTATGACACACTTGAAGATTTTTTCGACACACTTCCGGAACAGTTATCGAACACAGCGTCCTTTCGACTCTTAACATTGAGTGTACCTATTTTAAAAATTCAAAATTTTTCAAATCCCTTCAGCCGTTTTGTAGATTTCGTGGGTTGTGACGGCCGGCAGACTGACTTCCATTTTTTTTTGCTTTTTTAGAATCAATAGGTCCTAAAACGTCGAGAAATGCTAAAAAAGTGAGGGTAATAATTTCACTTTTAGCTCATGAATGTAATACTTAGGTCTTTCAGACCGAAGTAATTATTGCATGTTATAACTTAGTTGGTTGTAATCGTAGAAATATTATTTCATTGAAACATTAAATTTAGTGTCTTGCCTAACGGTTTTAATACTATAATCGAATATAAGTCTTTATAAAAAAAAAACAATAATAATTTAATTATTAACATTGTTGCGAAGAATTATAGTGTTTGTTACTTTGTGAAGAACTGGATGTTACTTACTTTCTTACACATTGATTGTGATAAGAATTTTGTTCCTTTTGGGGTAATATTGGAGGATTATCGAGAAATTGTATCATCGTCAAGAACGGTAGCTGGCTGTATCTGAACTTCAGAAGAACCTGCTTATAATATTAATACACCATTGATCGAAGGGAAGGATGTTATACCAAAAGAAAACTACATCATAAATCAGATACTTCTTCAACAATTAACTTCAACATAAAGCAGATATTTCTTCAACAATTGCGCAGCATTCAACACTGAGTACATCACTTCTAATAGTGCAGATTTTTTTTTTGTTTCTTCGGCGTATCATTAAACATAAATATTAGAACTACTAAGCGATCGACCTAGCATGGTGCAACCATTTCATCGAATTAACATCAATTTATAATTGTGGCTGGTTATTACTGATTATATATTTGATGATTGTGCTCAACAATGGTCAGTTTCAGTTTACGCAACCACCATATCGATTATTCAACTATTTGTTATTGCTGCTATCGATTGTTCAACTTTTTGTTATTGCTAATATCGATTATTCAACCATTTGATATTGATAATTGCGGATTACGGCCAACTTTTGTGGATTCTTGCTTATTATAAGTTTTGGAGTATCGTTCAACGACTTGTTTTATATTAGGATCACCGTCTTACCAACACCAGTACCAGTTTGACACAATTACCACTAATTATTTGAGATGGTTAAGACACATGTGATGATGGGCTGAGAATAAGGAGATAGGAAGGATCTGCTAAATCATGGAGTGAGTCACTTGCTTATTTTGTAATATTATATGTCTGATTTGGTATGTGTTTGGCCTTTAATCTTACCTAATGTCTTAAAAAAAAATCATTTAATAATGGGGTGCTTCTCGCGGTGACGGTCGCGGCTTTTACGTCTGATCTGCATAATTTTCGAAATACGCGCACACTGTTTATTTGTGCTGGGGTGGCAGGTACACTTTCTCAAACTTTCTCAAACCCACATGCTAAAGCTATTCATGCTTACAAAACTTGCTAGGTCTGCGGCCTGCCTGTATTGACCATTGGTATGTCCAATGGACCCAGTTCTCCATTGCACTATGCAGGAACTTCATCAAACCACTCACTCACTCCCACATCCTATTTAGATAGAGTATGGTCCAAAACAAAAGTTGGGTAGTTAGATTTTTTTTCAATAGATTGCGTTACTTCACACAATTTAAAATTGTGGTGACGTTAAAATTCCATTAATCTAAGAATAAATGTTTATCTTGGTTAAAAATTAAATTACTCCTTCTTACGACATCTGCCATTTTCATCCCTTATCCCTCCTGTGCACGGTAAGTTAATTATAAAACGGGATCCTATACTATCGGGATTGTCAATTTCCGAATTACTTTCCGAATTACTTTCCGAAAAACTTTCTGTTTTTGTTGCATAATTGTCCGAAATTCTGGGATAATGGCGATCCATTGAGTTTCGTTGACTTGCATGTCTTGTTGATCTTCTAGTTGTCTTATAACCGTTTACAACCGAATGAAATATTTGGCTAGTAGCATGGTTATTATTTCGTGCTGTAACATTTAGATGACATTTAAAAATTTGAAATATTCTATCGCTTTGAAACATAGTTACCATGAATTGCATTTATGTACGAAATTGTCACAAATAATAAAAGTACCACTTTCATTGTTTTGTTAAACTATTTAAAATTTATATTTTCAAAACTGCACTCTTTCGATGTTTAGTTATAATCATTCAAATTGTTTGGACAAACTAAATTTGATTTTCTACAAAACAAAATTTTTTATACTGTCACTAGATAAGATATTTAAAGTCACATAGGGTCATACAGAAACCATGAATAATTTTTAATCTTTTTTTATTTACTTCTAAAAAATTGAGCTGCAGATAAGTTTTCACCTTGCTCATTCTAGCTGTAACACCAAAATTATATCGCAGATTTGCCAAGTTTTTAAACAATCTGTATTAGAATTCCACAAAAGGATGGATGTAGAGCGAGACTAAACCTTGTTAGTTGACATTTTTAACTATTGGTTATTCAAGGCATACCCTCGGAAGTTAGAGTAGTCAAGTGTTAATAAAAATTCACTACCGTAGGTTTTAGTGTCCCAAAAAAAATTCCAGGAACTCGAAAACCGAAAGTTAGAAGTTGTTGTTGGCACGTTCTTTACATTCATTAACATTAATAGCCTAGTTCATGCTGCCTGATCGAGCCCTTATCAGTAATAGTAATCAGTAATGATTCCTAATATAATGATGGTCAACACGGCAATCTTGATCAGGGCTTGATTGGAGAAAAGCGTTATACTCATGATCAGGGTCCAATCAGGCAACCCTTTCAGTACCTAATCCGCACTAGGGCAAACGAGATCAGAGCCCAATTTGAGCCCTGTGAAATTTTTACTCGACACTGAGTTATTTTTAATAAAATTAAACCAATATGGCTTTTTACCCTGTAATATAAAAAATATTAATATTGACTGTAAATATTTCAACATCCTACTATTTTAGCCCTATTTTAGACCAGTAAAAATAGCTATTTGTAAGGAAAAAATTAGTAATAACATGAAAACTTTTGGATAAGGAAGAAAATATTGCGCAAATGATGGGAAACATAAATTAATGCTAATCCGAGTTACGAGGGTGAAATGAGGTGTACTTTTAGGGGTAGAAAATGGTTTTGCACGATTTTCAGCGAAACTAGACCTTCAATCGAAAAAAGTTTAAAGTAAAAGTTGTAGGTAATAAAAAGGTCTATAACTTAACTTTAACATAACCTAAAATTTGCCGTGAAAATAAATAAAACCGAGAAAAAAAGGTTTTTTCGTTTTTAATTTTTATCCCCCACAAAATGGAATCAAATTGGAATCAAAATATTTATTTTTACGTTTGATTTTGATTTTAAATCAAAAACAGTCCGAGCGGCAGTATGTCCGCTAAAAATAGGTAGATTTTGAGATGAGACAGTTTTGTGTACAAGTAGAATCTGATGTATCAGATTAGCTTAAACAAAACAAACTATGTAATAACAAAAAGAAATCGAAAAAATTTCAAAAAGAAAATTAGCTACATATAAGCAAAACTACATCTATGCAACTTTGGAACGTTGTTACGTATGAACAAACACATATCAACTCTACCCCAGAACATACGTGTGACAGACAATGTATGACACTCTATGAAAAACACATCACAAACCTGCTTTATATCACACGTCATGCTATTACTACGAAATATCATAAAATTTCTAAGAAAATAAAATTAATTTCTTCCATTCAAATCTTTTTATTTTTTTTGAAATTTATTTTGTTAAAATGGTTCCAAACATTATAAATTTGTTAATTTTTTAAAAATACTAGTATCCAAACGGCCGTTGCAACGGATTTTCAAAAACAAACTTTTTTTTAGTATAAAGCCTCTAGTTTCTTAAACATGTGCCGGCTTCTGCTAACTTATCTAAGATATTTATAAAACGAATCTATGATATTTTTGATTTGGCTCTACAAATGCGACCGTGAGAGTGCCGCTTGTTTCAAAAATTTTTATTTTTGCAAGCTTTTTTGCTGAAAACGCTCACTCAGGAACCCCTAATGGCATATGTCTATATTAAAAGAAATTGATAAAAAAGATCTCAAAAATTCTAAATTTGTTAATTTTTTAAAATATTAGTATTCAAGCGGCCGTTATAACGGTTTTAAAAAACCAATTTTTTTTAGTAAAAAGCCTTTAGTTTCTTTACCACGTGTTGGATTTTGCTGATTCACAAACTTGTCCAAGATATTAATAGAACACAAATGTACAGACATTTTTTTTAACTTACCTCAATAAATGCGACGGTGAGAGTATTAGTCGTTTTCGTTATATCTCATATCGTTAATGTATATAAATATATATAAATATAAATATATACATATTTATATATAAATAAATATATATATATATATATATATATATATATATATATATATATATATATATATATATATATATATATATATATATATATATATATATATATATATATATATATATATATATATATATATATATATATATATATATATATATATATATATATATATATATATATATATATATATATATATATATATATATATATATATATATATATATATATATATATATATATATATATGTGTGGACAACCACGATCTGACAACGTCTCAACCAAATTTGGCAACAGCGCAACAGAAGAAACCCAGATTTGAAATAAATGAATAAAGTTAGTCGTTAAACTCTCTTGATCGAATGTGGTTAATAAAACTCATTTATAAAAATAATAAATGTTTCAATTTTATTGCGTTAACAATATAAATTTCCTACATTGATTGGGGGCTTCAACCAAATAATTAATATACAAGTGCAATTAAGAAAAATTTAGAGCAATATTCAAGACAATTAAAAAAAAAAAAAAATTTACTAATGAAAAATGGCGATAAGTTTAATAATTTTGATCGTAAGTCGTTTTGATCAAAACCGACGGCATCTTCATTAAAACTCTTCTAAGCGATCGTTACGCCAATTTTCCAAATGTGAATAGTGCAAAAAACAATTGTGTCAATAAAATAAACAAAACTCTTGTTGTTGATCTGACATCAATAAACGTCAAAATACAAAAAAAATATAAGTAAAAAAAATAAAAGTTTCATAATTTTTATAAGAAGTTTTATATTGATTGTGATCGTGAAAAACCAAAAAACAGTTTTAGAATGGATAAATTAGAAAAAATGAATGTAAAACAGTTAAAAACTAAGCTCAGAAAATATGGTTTAGATTTAAAAGGAAATAAAAGTGAGTTGTTAGAAAGGCTAAAAGATCATATTACCAAGGGCACAGACATTGCGTCAGGTGATGATCATGATCCATATAGTAGTGATGAAGGCAAAGATGAAGAATTTTTAAAGTTCATGCTAAAATATGAAAAAATAAAAGAAGCTGAAAATAAAAATTCAACTGATAAAAGGAGTATCGAAAATTTAAGTAAAGGTGAACCGTGTTTTACATTCAAGGACGTTGAAGAAAGCTTAACAAAATTCAATGGCGAAGATACGCTTTCTGTCGAAAATTGGTGTAAAGAGTTTGAAGACACGGCAAGTTTATTAAAATGGCATGAAAAACATAAGTTAATTTACGCGCGAAGGCTGTTGACAGGAACAGCGAAACAATTTGTCAATTTCGAAACAAATATGACGAATTGGGAAACTTTCAAAATTAAATTAATGTCTGAATTTAAAACTAAAGTGAATAGTGCTACAGTTCACTCGCAGCTGGTTCATTGAAAGAAAAAATTTTCAGGATCGTGTAGACAGTACCTCTATTCCATGCTAGAAATATCAAGTCAATGTGAAATGGAAGAAGAGGCGGTTATTCAATATATAATTGATGGCATTCCGGACTTAGAAAGTAATAAAGTTATACTTTATGGTGCAAAAACTATCGAAGATTTAAAAGATCTTTTGGAAAAATATGAGTATATGAAAAAAAAAGTGCAACTTCGACCAAAAGCTAGTTTTAATCCAGCAAAGGGAACAGAAATGTCAAAATCGCATAAAAGACAAATACACTGTTTTAACTGTGGTTCGCCAGACCATAATGCACAGTTGTGTCCAGAAAAATCAAGAGGACCGAAATGTTTTAAATGCGACGAATACGGCCATATTGCTTCTGTTTGTAAAAATGAAAGAACAAATAAAGTTTATGCAAATTTGTTGTGTCATGAAGATGTTGACGATGATAGCGACGATGATGATGATAAGGCGCTAGGTACGTGGTTAATTGATGTAAGATTTGGCAACTTAATAGTTGAAACGTTATTTGATACCGGAAGTGGAAAAAATTTACTGAGAAAAGATGTTTATGATGATTTAGGATGTCCAAAATTAAAACCTTCAAAAAAACCAGCATATGGTCTAGGGGGAATGAAAGTTGTACCGTTAGGAACTTTAATGCTACCAATTCAGATAAACAACGAATCATTTAAAGTAAAATTTTATGTTGTGCCTATATGTACAATGTACTTCAAAGTTTTAATTAGTCGTAAATTTCTGCACAGCACAGATAATGCAGTTATTGACAATAAAATTATTATCAAAAAGAAAGTGGTTGAAGATGAAAGGACAGTGAATGATTATATTGTTCGAGAGTGTAAAGAAATATCGAAAATAGCAGATGATAAAACTGACGCAGTTCCATATTTAGATGAAAGATGTAAAAATGTTATAAAGGTGAAACAAGATGAAGATTTGGAGCAGTTGATGCTATGCTATATTCAGGTGGATGATTTATTTAGTGAACACAGTTTAGATCTATTTCACATTACAAAAGATGGAATAAAAGCCGAAATTATCAATTTGATTGAAAACTACAAACCAAAGACAAACAGAGAAAAGGACGTGAAAATGAAAATTATTTTAACGGATGAAATTCCCGTCAATGATCGTCCAAGAAGATTATCCATAATTGACCAACAAGAAGTAGATCGACAAATTTCTAAATGGATTGAAAATGACATTATACAACCAAGTAATTCTGATTACGCCAGTCCGATAGCGCTGGTAAATAAAAAGGATGGAACAAAGAGACTTTGTTGTGATTATAGGAAGTTAAATAAAAAAATAATAAAAGACCGATACCCACTTCCTAACATTGAAGACCAAATAGATTAATTGCAGGGAGCAAAAGTTTACACAACTTTAGATTTGAGAAATGGGTTCTTTCATGTCTCAATATCACCAGAAAGCAGAAAATATACGAGCTTTGTTACGCAGAACGCCCAGTATGAATTTTTGAAAGTTCCATTCGGTCTTTGTAGCTCGCCGTCTGTTTTTCAACGGTATGTTTACATAGTATTTAAAGATCTGATAAGAGAAAACATATTAGTAGTATGCGTCGATGATTTGGTGATTCCAGCAGAAGATGAGGAAGACGGCTTAAACAAATTAAAAAGGGTATTAAAAGTCGCTGAAGAAAATGGCTTGGAAATAAAATGGGAAAAGTGCCAATTCTTAAAAACAAAGATAAATTATTTGGGACATATAATTGAAAATGGAACTATCAGACCATCAACTGAAAAAACAAAAGCAGTTAAGTTTCCTGAACCCACAAATATCACCCACAATCATCAGAGTTTTCTCGGGTTAACGGGATATTTTAGGAAATTCATAGAAGGGTATTCGTTAATCGCAAAGCCATTATCTGACCTTTTAAAGAAAAATGGCAAATACGAATTTAAAGAAGACCAGATAAGAGCATTTAATGTTTTAAAACAAAAGTTATCTGAAGAACCAGTACTGAAACTTTTTAAATATGGTAGATTTACAGAAGTTCACACGGATGCATGCAAATACGGATATGGTGCAGTGTTACTTCAAAAAAGCTTTGATGATAATCAACTGCATCCGATATACTTTATGAGTAGAAAAACAACGGTGCCTGAGCAAAACTATCATTTGTACGAACTAGAAGTTCTTGCTATTATCGAAGCCGTTAAAAAGTTCCGAATATACCTAATTGGACAACCGTTTACGTTGATAACAGATTGCAAGGCGTTCCAACTTACAATGAATAAGAGAGATTTAGCTACGAGAGTTGCTAGATGGGCATTGTTATTGGAGGAGTTTCAGTATGTAATAGAACATCGCAGTGGTTCACGTATGCAACATGTCGATGCACTCAGTAGGAATGCAATCATGTGTTTAAATGATGGAATTTATGGAAAAATTAAAAATGCACAAAACAATGACGAAGAAACACAATTGATTATTACAAAGATCCAAGACGATAAAAATAAAGATTTTGTATACGAAAATGATTTGCTTTACAGAGAATATAACGGACGAAAGCTTCTCTTCTTACCTGAGAAAATGCAAAGTGAAATAATTCGAAGAGCACATCATGATCAGGGACATTTTGATTTTGAAAAAATAAAAGAAATCATATCAAGGGATTATTGGATACCTGGTTTAAAAACCAAGGTTAAGGATTGCATTGATAGTTGCATCGAATGCATTTTAGTTAAGAGAAAGGGAGGAAAACAAGAAGGTTATTTACATCCAATACCTAAAGGAAGTTTGCCTTTAGACACGTTTCATTTAGATCATATTGGTCCTATGCCGTCCACCAATAAGAAATATAACCAAATTTTGACGGTTATTGATGCCTTCACCAAATTCGTGTGGATTTTCCCATGCAAATCCACAACAACAGACGAAGCAATAAAGAAACTAAAAGTAGACATGACACCCTTCGAATTGATGATAGGAGTAAAAAAGAAAAGCAAGGACGATTTAAGAATAAAAGAATTAATCGATCAAGAACTGCAAGATTTATTTTATGAAGATCGTGAAGAATCAAGAATTGAAGCAAAGAAGAAGATATTAAAAATTCAAGAGGAAAATGCTAAGCATTTTAATAAGAAGCGTAAGGCCGCTAATAAATATTCGATTGGCGATATGGTAGCTATAAAAAGGACTCAGTTTGGAGTAGGTCTAAAGTTGAAGGGACAATTTTTGGGGCCATATAAAGTAACTGCAATTAAAGGTAATGACAGGTACGAAGTCGAAAAATTTGGAAACTCAGAGGGTCCAATAAAAACAAGTTCCAGTGCTGACTTTATGAAACCATGGGGTCCAGTTAAAGTTCATTCGGGCCGAATGAATCATGAGGAGGGGCCGAGTGTGGACAACCACGATCTGACAACGTCTCAACCAAATTTGGCAACAGCGCAACAGAAGAAACCCAGATTTGAAATAAATAAATAAAGTTAGTCGTTAAACTCTCTTGATCGAATGTGGTTAAACATTTATTATTTTAGAACTTGCGGTCTTCATAGATTGATGACGAAAAACTGTTAAAACATCCATTTTAATAAAAGCTTATTATCTCGAGAAATATCAATCATAGAGATTTGGTTATTATGAGTTTTTTGTAGGAAACTTAATTAACTACAACTTTGTTATTGACATTGTTCCTGTAGCTTTAGCCATTTATGAAATAAAAACAAAAGAACAAGAAATTCATATAAAACTGACTTTAGTGATCTGTACTGTGTCACCGGTGTAAGTTACAGTTACATTACCATAAGCATTTTTGTAGATAATTTAATCCTGAGTTAGTTGCTTTTTTCCATTTTGAAATAGTATAAAATGCCGCTGAGCTGTAATTTTTTTTTTAAAAAACACTAAAGTTTACATGTATTTTGTATGGAAAATATTCAAATGCAAAAGCCGAGTGCTAAACATTAATTTTGAGGGCTCATATTTTAGGAGGACGTTTTCTTGGGTATTTCCAACAAAATTTCGGTGGGGCACCAGAAAAAAAGAATTGTCGCCCCAAAAAAAAGCACCCTAATATATATATATATATATATATATATATATATATATATATATATATATATATATATATATATATATATATATATATATATATATATATATATATATATATATATATATATATATATATATATATATATATATATATATATATATATATATATATATATATATATATATATATATATTTATTTTATGCACGAAAGAGGAATCACCCCCGGTTCGGAACCCCAGGAACACAAGGTGGGATCAATTTGAGGAGAATCTTAAAGAAGGTCTACAGCTAGTAACGGTTAGAGGGACAGTAAAACGCTATGCCGCGCTGGAACAAGCTGTAGCGGAGGTAAACCTGGCAATCACCAAAGCGTTCGAAGCCAGCTCCCCAACTACTAAGGTAAAAGAGCAGAGAGACGCGTTTTGGTGGAGCAAGGAGTTATCAAAATTAAGAACAGAAGTACGGAGGCTCTTTAATAGAGCTAAACAATTCGAAAACTGGGAAGAGTATAGTAGGGTGCTTACCATCTACAATAAGGAAATCAGGAAGGCAAAGAGGAGCAGCTTCAGAACCTTCTGTGAAAACATCTCTGCAACGCCTGTAGCGGCTAGGCTGCATAAAACTTTGGCCAAGGACGGTGTCGAGATTAAAACTTCGTTAAGAAGGCTGGATGGAACACATACGGAGGATGAGCAACAAAGAGCTGCTCTTCTTCTAGAAACACACTTTCCGGGAGGTATACGCGTGTATGCAGAAGACGCGAGTAAAAAGAAAAATAAAAGACCAAGCCCAGAGGACTGGAGAGTGGCTGCCTCACTGTTTACGGAGGACCGTATCAAGTGGGCCAAAGGCACTTTCCAGCCATACAAATTACCAGGAGTGGACGGAATAGTTCTAGCTCTCCTGCAGAGGGGGCAGAAGTGGCTATTACTGCACCTCCTGGGCATCTTCAGGAGCAGTCTGGCACTTGGGCATATTCCAGAACCATGGAGAACGGCAAAAGTAATATTTATTCCAAAGGTAGGTAAGAAAGATATCACCCAGCCAAAGTCTCATAGAACCATCAATTTAACATCCTTCTTGTTAAAAACGATGGAAAAGGTGATCGACAACCACATACGAACCAATATATTGGTGAGATCGCCTTTGCAAGATAGTCAACATGCGTACAGAATGGGCAGATCAACGGAAACCGCGCTGTTCAGGTTGAC
The DNA here is from genome assembly GCA_963693315.1 of Diogma glabrata. Lineage (NCBI taxonomy): Eukaryota > Metazoa > Arthropoda > Insecta > Diptera > Cylindrotomidae > Diogma > Diogma glabrata. Next base: position 409,022,526 of record OY856187.1, on the reverse strand, counting down.
GAAAGAATTAAAAGAGGCAGTGGACAACAAGGAAGTTGCTGTCTATGCCTTTTTAGACATTGAAGGAGCTTTCGATAACACTTCGCATGGAGCAGTCAAGAAGGCTCTAAGTGGGAAAAATGTTGACAGCACCACAACTGACTGGATGTGTGAGATGCTGAGAACTAGAGTAGCAGAAACCAAGGCTGAGGATTGCAAAATCAGCCTTGACACCACTAGGGGCTGTCCGCAAGGTGCGGTCTTATCACCCCTCATGTGGAGTCTGGTGGTGGATGAAATTCTAGTTGTATTAAGTAACCAGGGTATTACGTGTCTTGGGTACGCGGATGACATTGTCATTATCGCCAGAGGGAAGTTCGAAGAAACACTCTGTGATATTGTACTGAGGGGACTGAATCTGGTAGACACTTGGTGTACATCTGTGGGACTAAAACTCAATCTAAGTAAAACTACGGTAGTCCCATTCACCAAGAAAAGAAAACTCAGTATGAAGCCAATCATAATGAAGGGCTCCTTAATTGAATCTGCACAGGAGACCAAATATTTGGGAGTAATTCTCGATAGTAAACTCCTGTGGAGTAACCACATGGAAGCGGTGGTAAGCAAAGCCGTAAGAGCTCTGATGGTATGCAAAAATCTTGCGGGTAAAACCTGGGGGTGCAACCTCGGTATCTTAAGGTGGATGTATACCATGATAGTCAGACCAACCATCACTTACGGAGCAGTCGCATGGAACAAAAGAGCCCAACCTAAAGCTGGGAAGACAAAGTTGGAAAAGGTGCAGAGGCTGGCTTGTATCTGCATCACGGGGGCGTTGAGAACATGTGCTACCGCATCAATGGAGATGTTGTAAGGACTTGTTCCACTCCACTTGCAGGTTAAGAGCGTAGAAAGAGAAACCATACTGAGATTTAGCATGCACGGTATGGGAAAGGAGAAAATAATCGAGTCTAAATATCGAAAAAGTCTTACAAGGGAGAACCCCTTGCTTGAGTTTCCTAAAGACGGAATAATTAAGCAGTTCAACTTCGATAGGAAATTTACATTGCAGTTGTACAAAAAAGCGGAGTGGAGCAGTGAATCCACTACGTACCATCTGAGTAATTCCAAGCCGAAATATGTGCTATCGAAAGGTGCGCAGACTTCAGCTTAGAAAGGAAATATAAAAGCAAGAGAATTTCCATCTTGTCGGATAGCCAAGCAGCAGTTAATGCGTTAAGCTCATACACCATCACATCCAAATTAGTTGGAGACTATGTGAGCAAGATAAACAAACTTGGGAATAGTAACAAAGTTACAGTTTACTGGATACCTGGTCATGCGGGTATCGCTGGTAATGAAGAAGCTGACAAATTGGCAAGGCGAGGTGCTATTAAATCTTTTGTCGGCCCTGAACCTTTTTGTGGATTGGGGACAAAAGCCATCCATCAAAGGATGAGGGAAGTAATTATGATGGAATGGTCCAAAACCTGGAATAACACCACGGGCTTAAGGCAGTCCAAGGAGTTGATTGGACAGTTTAATCAAATGAGGACAGTAATGTGCTCTAGGATGAGTAGGAACAACCTGAGAATACTGACAGGGGTTCTTACAGGACACTGTAAACTAAGAAAACACCTTAAGAACATTGGGGTGGAGCCGAGGGACGAATGTAGATTCTGTCTATTGAAAGAAGAGACCCGAGCTCATCTTCTCAAAGATTGTGGAGCATTGATCTACACGAGAAGGTTGCATCTGGGGGAGTATAATATTGTGCGGCATGACCTGCATAAACTTAACCCTCTCCATATCCTGAAATTCCTAAGGGAGGCCGGATTGGAGGAGGTGCTCTAACTGGGTATGCACAAGGGAGTAGTAGGGTGGGGTACAATAGATCATTTTGGTCGCAGTACAACATATCACCACCGAATTTAATCTAATCTAATCTAATTGGTGACAAGAAATGTAAAATTCCGTTTTAGTTATTAGTAAGAATTTTGAATTTAATACTTTATGTGTACTCTTCAATTTTGCTAGTGTCTTCTGTGTTCCCATTTTTTTGCCTTTCCCTTGTCGTGGAATTGTTGCATGAAACCTGCTATCGTATTTTTGAGAGGGAGATACCCAGTTTTTTTTGTGCTGTTTAGTGCTGAAATTTAGGCCTGGCCGAATTTCAGCATTTTTTCAAATTTTTCTGTCAATCAGTGTCGAAACGTAGGGGGGGGGGAACGGTCTAGATTTTTCACTTTTTTGTCCATAACTCAAAATCTATGAACCGCAAAATTCTAAAAAATTGCAACAAATTTTAAATTAAGTGTTCTTTCAAATGACATCCCACTCGCTTGAGTCAAAAAAAAATTTTTTTTACCCTCTTTACACCGGTCCCCTAAACACACAGAAATATAATTATTTGAGACCTCTCTATAATTTTCATACAAAATCTACTAAATTTCCTAATTCTGTGAATTTTTACAAATTTTTCAGTCAATCAGTGTCGAAACGTAGGGGGGGGGGGGAGGGAGGAACGGTCTGAAAGTTGCATTTTTTTGAAAATAACTCAAAAACTGTGCATCGCAAAATTCTAAAAAAATTTGCTATGCTTTTTAAATAAAGTGTTCTTTCAAATGACACTCCACTTGAACCCATTTTAAATAGTGATTTTACCCCTCCTCATATCCACCCCCTAATAAATCTATATATGAGAATATGACACTTTTTTATATTTTTTATTAAAAACGTACTAATTTTTCTATCATTACAAATACATTTGAAAATTTTCGATCAGTTAGGTTCGGAGTTAATCGAGGTGAGAAAACACGAAAAAACGTCATTATTCCAAATTATACAAAAAATGGTGAGGTGTAAAATTCCAAAATAAATTTTTAAGGAATACTGAAATGAAGCCCTTTCATATGATACCCTTCTTGAATCTATAAAAAAATATATTTTCTCAAAGGTCTCACATCGTACCCCTGTAAACTAAACGAAAACCACTTTAGTTTTATTTGTATCCGTGTTATGTAGACTGGAGTATGATAACGTAGTGTAGTACAGTCACTGATTCATGTAGTTTGTATTTCCTCTCATATCACAATTTTGCCGATCACCCATGGTTCACAACAATTTCTCGTTCATCCGTAATCTATAGTCATATTTTCATATAGCTTCCGTTACATAAATTTGTTCTTAGCATAAAACAATTAACAATAATATTTCCTTTACAATCCCCTATTATTGACTCACACTGCGTTTTCACCAGCATTACTTCACTATACTACATGAATTTGAATTCTCCGGACACTAACCATAATTGCCCTAAATGTTTTCAAACCTCAAACAGCTGTGCATATTTGTCCAATCGTCGCAATAGCGAAAAATTATTATCCTACAATCAGTTTTGTATTCGATTTCTTATATGGGTATTTTTACCAATTTATCTTTCCGTTATAGATCTAAGTTTCACTGTAATACTGTTGTAAGCTGTTATTTCATAACACATAAACATCATAAACTTACGTTTAATCCCTTTTAGTATTTCTTACAAATGCGTTGGAAATAGCTTATTTCGTGACATTATCTTACAATATTATGTATTACAAAATAATAAACATTTTTTTTTGTGAAACGGAAAATGTACTAACATTTATTAACATAACTTAAATTAACATAAATTTCCTTTCAAAACAACAAACGTTGTCGAATTTTCGATATTAAAAATACTATAAAAGAGATGACTATACTATCTCTTATCTCTTAGTCTATTACATTTTTGTTCATTTTTAGAGTGTTTGACGGCTCTGATGTGTTGTGTGAATTTCATTCGTGAAGATCAAAAATTATGAAGTTTTGTTTTGACTTCACGTTTATTTTCATTCATTTAAGTGGTGAAATTTTTAATGAGTTTGCAATTTATAATTAATTAGTGCATTTAGTAGAATTTTTGTATTAATTTATTTCCATAGTTCAATTTAAAAAGAAAAGTTTTATATGTTTGTGACGTGTAGTTAACTTTAAAGAAACACAGTTACATATAGTCTCTGTTAGTCTGATTTTATTCTGCTGTCCGTTGGTTTTAAAAACGTACATGTCCGACGTAACTAAAATAAAATTAAAGGTTCAAATAATTATAAAAATCATTTAGTTAATTCTAATTGGACACCAACCCAAAAATTATTATTAAAAGAGAGCAGAAAATCACATAGTACGTAAGTGAAAAAAATTTTTTCATGTTAAAATAAGAAAAATTCATATTTTTTTATATGTCTTCCAAATGCAATTAAATAAAAAAAAAATAAAAGTTAATGTTTTTCGTTTAGTTTTTTTTTGTGAAAAATTAAATAGTAACTTTATAAATCGAATTTTATTTTTGTGTGAGAAGGTTAATTAGTCTGAAACAAAACCAAAAACAAAAAAAAATAAAAAAATCAACAGAAAAATATGGAAATAAGTAGAACCATTTTGTTAAATTAATTACTGCGCATTTTGTTTGTTCCAACGAAAACCGGTTATATGCTCTCACGTATAATTAGTCAACTCAACATTTATACCAAATTTTTGCCGTTGCCACCGTATATTTGACATATCTCTACTGAACATTTATATCAAATTTTTGCTGTTGCCACCGTATATTTGACATATTTCTACTCAACATTTATATCAACTTTTTGGCTGTTACTATCGTATATTTTACATATTTCAACTCAACATTTATATCAAAGTTTTACTATTGCTACCGTATATTACTTCAACGCATCATCTAGTCAACATTTATAGTATTTATCACTACACATTTCAACGCATCATCTAGTCAAAATTTATGTTATGTTATTACCTGATTTATGTCAACACAACATTTAGTCAAAAGTTATATTATTGCCTGATTTATTTCAACGCAACATTTAGACAAAACTTTGTGTTATCTATCACTACAATTACCTGCTTTATTTCAACGCAACATTGATATCAAATTTTTGCTATTACAACTTGTTTCAACGCAACATTTGTGTCAAAGTTTAACTATTGCCACCATATATTATACATATTTAAATTTTTGCTGTCAATACCGTATATTATACATATTTCAACGCAACATTTGTATCAAAGTTTTAGCTGTTACTACCGCATATTATTACAAATCAACATTTATATCAAATTTTTGCTGTTGCTACCGTATATTTTACATATTATCCAACGCAACATTTATATCAAATTTTTACCTGTACTACCGTATTTCAACGCAACCTTTCAATCAAGAGTTTACTATTGAGGAACTCTATCAGTCACTGTTGCAGATAGTATGGATGTTTTATTAATGTGAAAATGTCTCAATATTTCAATATATGTATGTAAATATTTCGATATGTCGATATGTCAATATGTCAATATGTCAATATGTCAATATGTCAATATGTCAATATGTCAATATGTCAATATGTCAATATGTCAATATGTCAATATGTCAATATGTCAATATGTCAATATGTCAATATGTCAATATGTCAATATGTCAATATGTCAATATGACAATATGTCAATATGTCAATATGTCAATATGTCAATATGTCAATATGTCAATATGTCAATATGTCAATATGTCAATATGTCAATATGTCAATATGTCAATATGTCAATATGTTAATATGTCAATATGTCAATATGTCAATATGTCAATATGTCAATATGTCAATATGTGAATATGTCAATATGTCAATATGTCAATATGTCAATATGTCAATATGTCAATATGTCAATATGTCAATATGTCAATATGTCAATATGTCAATATGTCAATATGTCAATATGTCAATATGTCAATATGTCAATATGTCAATATGTCAATATGTCAATATGTCAATATGTCAATATGTCAATATGTCAATATGTGAATATGTCAATATGTGAATATATCAATATGTCAATATGTGAATATGTCAATATCTCAATGTATCAATATGAAATTTTTGCAATTTGTCAATATGTCAATATGTCAATATGCCAATATGTCAATATGTCAATATGTCAATATGTCAATATGTCAATATGTCAATATGTCAATATGTCAATATGTCAAAATGTCACTACGTCAATATGTCAATATGTCAGTATGTCAATATGGGGTCAATCCATTACAGGCCAGGCCATGTTGCTCAATATTTTTGATTTTCTAAATTTTTTTACCAGGTATTCCTCAATGCTATGTGAGCTCAAAACAATAATTAAAAATTTTTTTAGACTCACACATTCTTTTTGGTGACCATTTTGAGGTTGCTTCATAACCATTTTTCAGCCGAAACCAAGTTTTCTGTAAATGTTTCTAGCTCTGTTAATTTTACAAATATCAAAACAATATCAAAATCAAAATGATCAGAAAGATGCTCTTTACTTTTTATCCTTACATAATTTTTTTTTTTTTTTTTTTTTTTTTTTATTTTTTTAATATATTCATAACATTTTTATTTTAGTATAATTACAATAAACTTAACACTACAATGTTTGTTAAAAAATGTTAATGAAATAGGGAGACCATGTGCTTAATGCAGTGGTTGGTCTACCTTCAGATACTAAACAAACTTTTAAATATTGATTGGGGGGTGCGTTTAATTAGGTTGTTTGAAGAAAAAAAAAAATAAAATGAAAAGGATAAATAAAACAAGATAATAAATTCAAAACAATACAAAAGAAAGATTTGAGCTACAACAAAAACAAAAATTTAAACAAAATAATTAAACAAAATAAAATATGTCTTACATGTTGCTCTGCAAAATATCACAGCCATCCACTTAAGAAATTTACACTATTATAGAATGAAAAAGCTTCAAATATTATAAATATGTTTACGATATAATAATACAACAAAGGCAATAAAGGAAAACAAAATTGACCAATAAATAAATTCTCAATTTCTCAAACACGTAACCAAAACTTGAAAAGGTGACCTTCGATATCTTCAATGGAAAATAGCCATTTTTTTACTACTTCAAGAAACGCTTTTAAAAGTTTCTCATTTTTTACACTATCCGGCAAACTATTGAATAGGTATGGACCCATGTATAAATATGAGCGTCTAAAACCTTCTTTAAGGATCTTTGGTAAAATACACAGACTTCTATCCCTAATATTGTATCTAGTGTGTAGTTTTATATTTAGTTGACCACTACGCTTAAAGAAGGTTTTTAAGACCGTATAAACATACAAATATCGCAATGGTAATGAATTTGCCATAATAAATAGAGGTAAGCTAGTATGTGTGCGTTTTTTTCGATACAAAATTCGAATTGCATGCTTTTGGCCAGTAACTACGGGCTTTATATTTGTGTAATAAGCACTACCCCAACAAGATATACCATACTGAATTCGCGATTTAATCATTGCATTGTAAAAGAGTAATAATGTGTTTTGTGGAACAAAAGGTCTAATTAGATACATTTTGCGGATAGCAACCATTATATTTTTTGCTAAAGCTTGAGTATGTAGTTTAAATTTTAATTTCTCATCTAATATCAAACCTAAATACCTAAAACTTGTCACAGGCTCAATAGGGATACAAAGTTCATTGCATAAAGCTCTATTGCAAAAAACACTATGATATATAATTTGTCTTGTAGGAGCAGGCCCATTTTCAAAAAACATGACTTTCGTTTTGGGGCTTAATAACATTAAATGATTGTCAAACCAAGCTCTTAAGATATATAGATCATGACGAATTAAGGAGTCTAACACACCTGAGCTTTGATATGGATAAATTACAGCCATATCATCTGCGAAAGCAACAGGTTTTCCCTTAAGACCAATAGAAAAAACAGAATTAAAATAAATAAGAAACAAAATAGGACCCAATACAGACCCTTTAGGTACTCCAATATTCAATAGTATTGGATCGCTGAGCTCACCATTAACTTTTACTACCTGTGAACGATTTTTCAAATAAGAAGAAAACCATTCAAGTGCCACTCCTCGTATTCCAATGTGATTCAATTTAGTCAGCAATACCTTGTGATTCACTGTGTCAAAAGCTTTGCTGATATCAACAAACAAAGCCATAATATTATTATGATTATTTAAATTAGATTGTACGTAGTTTATGAAAGAAATAAGGGCATCCTCAGTGCTTTTGTTTTTTTGAAAGCCGAATTGATTTTCGTTTACAAAGTTTATCTTTTCTAAATAACTAACTAATTGTGTCTTCACTATTTTCTCGAAAACCTTTGAAACCGCAGGGAGTAAAGATATGGGTCGGTAATTGTTCAAGTCCAGTTTACTTCCTTTCTTATGAAGTGGTATAACAACAGCTAATTTCATTTCGTCGGGGAAGGAACCAGACAAGAAACTACGATTGAATATGTACGCGAGAGCTTCCGAACAGCATGGAATAACTTTTTTCATTAGAGAATTACTAATGTTATCAATACCATGCGACTGCTTATTTTGTAACTCTGCAGTAGCTCTTAAAACATCAGATGAGATGACAGGCTTAAAGAAGAAACTATTTCCATTAGAGTTACAATTACCATAAATTGTGTCTGACCCCACAGAATGCTTTGGAATAGATTCTGATATTTTTATAGGAGCACTTGCAAAAAAAGAATTAAACTCAGTTGCAATATCTTTGGAAACCATAATTTTTTTATCTGTATCAGCTTGGTTTATAGTATGTATAGTGTTCTCATTACATTGTTTAGTTAAAATGCTATCAATAAGTTTCCACTGCATTTTACTATTACTTGAACTAGCTCGAAATCTATCCTCATAATAGGAGATTTTAGTTGATTCGATGGAATCCCTTAATCTATCACAAAATTTCGAGTAATATTTTGATAGTTTTTTATTTTGAGGGAACCGTAACACTTTCTTATACAAAACCTTTTTCTTTTTGACTAAGGATAATAATTTATCAGTCATCCAAGGCTGAAGTTTTTTATTTGATACCTTGTTAATGTTTTGAGTGCAATTTGTAACATGTGAATTAAAAATGTTAATAAAGCTTTTATATGCTAGACTCGGATTCACTTCCACAAATACTTCGTTCCAACTTTCGTTAGCCAGTGTCTCAACCAGTTTTCTTAAATTTATTTTAAAAGCTTTTTCAAAATTTGCTCTCAATGGTTGGTTTTTTTGCTTATAGTTTATATGAAGAATGATCATGTTATGGTCTGTTATCTTTAAATCAGCAGAAATGGCTTTGGCGACTACACGATTAGTTTCACATCGATGATAAACATGGTCTATACAAGTTCCAGACATTAATCTTGTGGGAACATTAACAAGAGACTCAAGACCAAAAGCAGATAACAGAAATTGATACTGAAGAGAATTAACAGTATCACTCATGATATCAATGTTAAAATCACCCACTAGAAATAAATTTTTGCAATTCATTGAACCGCATAAGATTTCTAATTCTGAAACGAAGAATTGCACAGAATGAAAGTGAAATCGATAAAAACACACAAAACATAAATCTATACCGTCGATGCATACATTGATTTGCAGACAATCAGCTGATCTGAGAGAATGCTTAGTAATATTATATTCATTAATAGAATTACTCACATATACCACAACTCCCCCAGCGGCATACTCATTATTGCAATTTGCATGCATTTTGTAACCTGTTATGTTATAATTTTCGAGTTCATTGTCACCTATCCAAATCTCGGTTAAAAAAATTAAAAGAGGTTGAAAACTAAGACTTTCCAAATTGAACGTAAATAAATCAAAATTTCTTCGTAAGCTTCTGATATTTTGCAAAACCACAGGAAAATTTGAATTGCCTAAAAAATAGAAATTATTAGAATTGGAACTATTTGAATTTTCCGATAAAAGAGAATTATTATTACTCATGGTATACTATCTTTTGGTTTAAAAATAAATTTAATTTATTTTATTTAAATCACTAACAACTTTTATCGGAATAACAGGACTACCATCTGCTTTGCGTAACAAAATTGTTCCATTTCTAATCCAGATGTATTTGTATGATTTCTCTCGCTTTAACCGGGATGCCTCTTTGAAAAGTTGACGCCTTAATGGTGTGAGATTTTCGTTGACAAAAATTTTTTTCTCTGAAGAATTCCCAAATATTTTTCCTACAGTGAGATGTTTAGCAAATTTACGCTTCTGCATGATAACGGTATCTTTAGTTTGAGTGGACGAAAAATTTAACACCACACATGATGAAGTTTTTAATTTGTAACACTGTTTCACATCACTAGGGGAAATGTTTAGCTGCAAGCCAATATTACATACTGAAATCGCCATAGTTTTTATGTCCATATTATCTATGTTTTCAGGCAGCCCATGAATTTCAACGTTACTGTTTCGATTATTCTGGTCAAGGTTATCCAGTTGTTGCTCAAGAGAATCCATTTTCATTTTCAATACAGCATTTTCCTTTTTAAGGTCCTCTATAACACTCATTTTTCCAGTTAAAGTAATAACTTGCGATTTTATATCTTGTAAAGATAATTCCAGATGCTGCCATTTATCATTAAAATCTTTAGTTAAATCCAATATTTGTTGTGAAATGAAGTTCAAATCTAGAGATGTGTTAACAATATTATTCGAGTTTGGTTCTGGAGGTAGTACCTTTTTCTCATTCTGATTCAAATTTTTAGCTGAGCGGAGTGCTTTCGAGTCTAATCCACGTCGATTACATCTATTCAGGTTATCACAGTTATCACAATGCCATGAGTGATCAACTTCATTAAAATAGTCAATATCTTCTTGGTTTAAATTAACACATGCACTGTGCCAATATTTCTGACATTTGCCACATATTACTTTGGGTTCATCACGATTTACTTTTTTTGTACACACTGCACACAACGACATTTTTACTTAAACCAATCTTTTGCTTTAATACAATTTTATGAAATAAATGATAGAATGTTGCTGTTTATAATTATGATTGAAAATTATTTTAAAGTAAAACAAACAAGTTCACGTAGACGAGTTTATATAACAGAGGAGTTAACTGCAAAACGTTTTTTTTTTATGAACTATGTTATTTTATTTGTTTGTATGATATTGAAAAACAGCTTGGATTATTTATTTCTTATTAATAATTTAACATGAATTTAACTTCTTAATAATTTAACAGTCGGTTAACATCGATTCAAAAACAAAATGATTTATAAAATTATTTAATCCTTTAATTAATTATATTAAAATAAATAAATATCACCACAATCAATAAACAACTGCACCCCACAACAGTTGAATTGATAATTGATAATATTACCTAAGTAGTAATTAAAGTGAAGAAAAAAAATCATAGCTATAAATTGAAAATTAACGTAAAATGGGAGTTTTAGTGCTGTAAAATTATTAAAAGGAAGAATGACTCACCTCTAATTTTTTTTCTTGCATACATTTATTATAGGACTACTTGCTCCAAAAGTTTCAAGCTTGAGAACTGTGTACTTTTTTATACAGTTTTCCACAAATGCCTAAGATTGCAATTTGGCAATATTTAGAGTAGAATATCTCAAAAGGGACCAAGTGAAAAATTATAAAATTAATACAGATAACAGCTCTGTATGATAATAAACATGTGATAAAAATTTGGTGACTGAGACTCAACTGGCTTCAAAGTTATAGTGCATGGCCGAAAATTGGCCCAAAATTGGCCAATAATTGCATAAAACGCATACAAAATTTAACAGCAATTAATGATAAACATTCATTTTCCTAATACTTGGGGGTATCCTAACGAAAAAAAGGAAAGTGAAAAATGAATTGAACACAGCTGAAATTTTAAAACAAATATTATTTCAAGCCTGAAATAAATTGAATCCAAAATAATACTCCACAAGCAAAGCATAAACTAAATTGAAAATATTAAAATTTAAATTTCTTATTTCGTTTTTTTTTAGTCTTTAAATTTTTTTATATTCTCTAGACTCTTCTTTCTTTTTCGCATTTTCTCCGCACCGCACCTTCTCTAAGATATGGCTACGTTTTTTCGTTTCTTCTGTATTATATATTTATGAGCAATAGCAACAAAATTTTTGTGTCATTCAATAATTTCAATTTAAGCATTAAAAATCAGCACAAAATATGTATCCTACATTAACCAAAAATTGGATAGCATGACAAAGAAAATAAACTATAATATTTTATAAGTTAAAGACAAGAGTGATCAAAATAATGATCTATTAGCTCATTTTTCATCCACCTGGCCCTAAAACTGCGTTCTTGTAATCTAAAAAAGACATAGTGTGGGTTCCAGTAAATAAAGTTTTGAGGAAGATTACTCTCACAGAACTAAAAACGGTTTCGGGCAGAACACACAACATAACAGAAAAACTCTGCACCGAAATTTCAACGCTTTTCAATACTTTGCGGAGATTATAATTTTGTCATAGTACTTGATGAAATAATGTACATGTACAACTTATTTTTGTGTAACACAATTAGTTTCAGTAAAATTTTGTATATTAACTATCGTTTTTTTTAAGAATAGGGCAGACGCGGAAATTTTCAAATTTTTTTTACAAATTTGTTATCAATCAATCGGGCTTGGCCGTCTCCCGAAAACTTTATGAGATTGGGGTGGTAGGACCCATCCCCACCCTCTACACCCTCTACACCCTCTTTAAGTTTTAGCATATAAAAATCTATGTAAAATAAATGGGAAGAGATAAAAAAATTTAATGGCACCATTATCTTTTGTTAAGACCGGCGCAACTTTTAAATCCAAAAGTTGGTTTGCACTCCCACCCCCAACCAACCCCGTGGGTGGGGTTGACACATTAAATGAGTAAAATATGCCATGTGGGGTATCGTTAAAATTTTTTACTCCCAAGGGGGTAAGGGTTGAAATCAATAATAATGACAATAATTTTGATACTATTCATGACCAGACCCCCAACCCCCACCCCTTATTGAACTACACTGAGTCCAATCAACATTTTTACCATCACCATTGAACTCAGCATCTTCGATTATGTAAAAATCAATAATAATGACAATAATTTCGATACTTTGTGTAACCGACCCCCCAACCCCCACCTATTATTGGACGACCCTGAGTCCAACCCCAATTTTTATTTTGACGATAATTTCGATATTATTATAACCGTACCCCAACCTCCACCCCTTTTTGGACTACCCCGAGTCCGGCCCCCATTTTATCATCATCATTGAACTCAGCATCCCTGATTATACTGAAATCGACACCAAATATGACATGCAAAAAAAATATTTTTTTCTACGATAAGGGGTACCCTTGGGAGTAAAAAATGGTTATGTCACCGATCAGGGGGTAATGTGGGGGATTGTATTTGTTATAAAATTTTGATTCTAACGATACTCCACATGACATATTTTACTCATTTAATGTGTCAACCCCACCCACGGGGTTGGTTGGGGGTGGGAGTGCAAACCAACTTTTGGATTTTAAAGTTTCGCCAATCTGAATAAAAGATTATGCTGCTATTAAATTTTTTTTATCTCTTCCCATTTATTTTATATAGATATTTTTATCTAAAACTTGAAGAGGGTGTAGAGGGGTGGGGGTGGGTCTTACCACCCCAATCTCATAAAGTTTTCGGGAGACGACCAAGCCCGATCGATTGATACCAAAATCACAAAATCGAGACAAAAAAATTTTCAAAAACCACGTTTTCTGCCCGATTCTTAAGAAAAACGATAGTTAAGTTACAATGTGGATTTTACCATTAAAATTTTGTGTGCGTATAACGTAATTGGCCAACTTTGATGCACTATAACACTGGAACTAGTTGAGTCTCAGTCACCAAATTTTTATCGTATGTTTATGTCATACAAAGGTGTTATCTGTATTAATTTTATAATTTTTCACTTGGTCCCTTTTGAGATATTCTACTTTCAATATTGCCAAATTTCAATTTGGGCATTTTTGGGAAAAAATATATAACAAAAAGTACACAGTTCTCAAGCTTGAAACTTTTGGAGCAAGTAGTCCTATAATAAATCTATGCAAGAAAAAAAAATTAGAGGTGAGTCATTCTGCCTTTTAATAATTTTACAACACTAAAACTCCCATTTTACGCCAATTTTCAATTTATAGTTATGATTTTTTTTCTTAACTTTAATTAATATTATGTTAAGAAAAAAAATATAGAGCATCTTTCTGATCATTTTGATTTTTATTTTGTCTTGATATCTGTAAAATTAACAGAGCTAGAAACATTTACAGAAAACTCGTTTTCGGTCGAAAAATGACTGTGAAGCAACCTTAAAATGAACGCCGAAGAAAAAGCATGAGCCTAAAAATTTTTTTATTACAATTTTGAGCTCACCTAGTATTGGGTAATAACTGGTAAAAACATTAAGAAAATCAAAAATGTTGAGCAACAAATTTTATTCTATTTGGGTGATCTCAAATGGATTGACCCTATGTCAATATGTCAATACCTCAATATGTCAATTTGTCAATATTTCAATATGTCAATGTCAATATGTCAATATGTTAATATGCCAATATGTCAATATGTCAATACATCAATACGTCAATATGTCAATATGTCAATAGGTCAATATGTCAATAGGTCAATATCTCAATAAGTAAATATTTCAATATGTCAATATGTCAATACGTCAATGCGTCAATTTGTCAATATGTCAATATGTGAATATGTCAATATATCAATATGTCAATATTTCAATATTTCAATATGTCAATATGTCAATATGTCAATATGTCAACATGTCAATATATCAATACGTCAATAAGTCAATACGTAAAATTGTCAGTATGTCAATATGTCAATATGTCAATATGTCAATATGTCAATATGTCAATATGTCAATATGTCAATATGTCAATATGTCAATATTGTTGTGGGTGGTCGTCGTTCACAAAACACAAAAGAACCATAGTTTCACAAAATGAATAATAAAACATTTATTATATAAAAACTTTCTTTTGTTTAATTTATTTTCAAAAGTTTAATTGTTACAAAATTAAATAAATATTTATTTTGAGATGTTTATTATTTGATCATCAGATCAATTCTGAATGTTTTTCAATTAAAATTCTCCTTAAATATCTAATTAGTACATTAATAACTTATGTACTAAAAATGTATTTAAATGTATTTATAATTTCAGGTTAATTAGAAAGATAAAGGTTTATTTATATATTCCGTTGCATAGCATAATGTTGTGCTACACAACACCCCTCCACCCATAAGATTAATATAAATAGATTATATAGAAATAGAAAAATTATATATATAACTAGAACTATTAAAGTTTAATTTCATTTTATAAAAATTATTTCAAATTTATTTTAATCAATATTGTTTTAAATGAAATTTTTTTTTTTTTTAAACTAGAATAAACTTCTAATAATTCAAAATAGTAATATATTTATTATATGAATTTTAACTAAATTATAATACAATTATAAAAAAATTTTTTTTGTTTTGAAAAAAAATATAATACAAAGTTCTTATACATATATTTATTATATAAATTTGTACAAATTTGTTTTTCTTTATTTCTGTACATATTTAAATATCGAATTCGTTTCTGAATTTTTTCAATCGATTATTATGAACTGTCTTTAATGTTTTTCCAATCTCAATTATTG
This sequence comes from Diogma glabrata, assembly GCA_963693315.1. Lineage (NCBI taxonomy): Eukaryota > Metazoa > Arthropoda > Insecta > Diptera > Cylindrotomidae > Diogma > Diogma glabrata. Next base: position 409,006,970 of record OY856187.1, on the reverse strand, counting down.
AATTTTCTTCTGTTAAGATTTCATTAATTTTATAAGGTCCTAACCACAATGGAGAAAGTTTTCCTTTACGATTTTCATTTTTTAATAAAACTAATTCACCTTGAATAAATTTCGTAGGGTTGATAGAATTATCATATAAAATTTTAGATCGTTCTTTAGAATTAACTATATTAGATTTCGCTATGTCAAAAGAGTTTTGCATTTTAAAGTTTAATTGTTTAATGTAATCATCATAATTATATAGTGGTTGAATGGTTTTTAGAAATGATGATGGAATGATAGGTTTATGACCAAATAATAATTCATAAGGCATAAATTTAGTAACACTATGTGGTGTACTATTATAACAAAACATAGCATATGGAATCCAATTATCCCAATCGTTTTTATCTAAATTTGTGTAATTTCGTAGATAATTTGCAAGATTTAAATGACTTTTTTCCAGGGCTCCATTCGTTTGTGGATGATATGGGGATGTTTTCATTTTATTGATTTTGAAAAGGCGTGTAACATTTGTAAATAGTTTGCTTAAAAAATTACTACCTTGATCTGTCAGTATCGATGTCGGAGCACCGTAAACACAAATAAATTGTTCAACGAATGCACGAGCGACGGTTTCGGCCTCTTGATTCGGTAGTGGTATTGCGATACTATACTTTGTCAAATCGTCTTGCATCGTTAGTATATAAGAATTACCATTTACAGTAACGGGGTTTATTGGTCCTACAATGTCTAATGCAACTCGTTCAAATGGTTGTGATGAAGTGTCGGTAATGACCATTGGCATTTTAGTATTTTTGGAAACTTTATTTATCTGGCAACTTTTACATGAATTAATATAATCTTTGATTCGGTTAAACATATTTTTAAAATTGAAATAGCACTTCATGCGGTTGTAGGTACGATTTATTCCTTGATGTCCACCAAATGGTCCATCATGGAATTGAGAAATAGCTGAATTTATATCGGTTTCTGAAGTAATCTCTACAATATTTGAATTATTTTGCAAATCTTCGTTTATTTCGTCATTTGAAACAGACATATCGATCATTTTATCTTCATTATTCTTAGCTTGAGCACGAGTTACAACATTTATGTTTTTATTATCTAACGGCTCCAAAACTATATCTATATCTTCCAAAAATAATTCATCATCTCCTGAATTTAATATCGAGGTATAACCAATTTGTTTATTTATTTTTATTAAAGGATTGGTTAAATTTAAAGGTTCAGAGGATTTATTGGTTTGACAAAAATATTCACCATCACTAATACCAGGGAAGGCTAGTCCGACCAGTTTTTCTGTACGACCAGCAATAGATTTTTGTGGCAGTTGAGTATTCTGTTTTAAAACAAACTTAAAGGTTTTTGTTTTACAAGATACTGTTAAAAAATTTTGTGCATAATCAATAATGCAACGATTTTGTTCAAGGAAATCTTTTCCCAATATGCCATCACAAGAAATTGGAAAATTATTATCTACTAACTGAAATGTCTGAGAAATCTTGTGGTCAACATCAAGTATAATTTCTCCATAACATTTAGCTAATGTCCAAAAAGGATTTGAGGAGATACCTGTGATTTTACATTTTTCATCAGGGTAGCATAAAACTTCGCCATTAATTGATCCTTTTTTAATAATACTAATACTTGCACCTGTATCAAGTAAAAATTTTAATTCGCGATCGGGTTGCAAGTTTATATTGATTGGAACAATGTCGAGATTATTTAATGCTATTAAAGTGTAAAATCTTTTTGATCCTAATTTATTCAAAAAAAAATTAAAAATTGAAAAACTGATTTCCCGAGTTTTCAAAAAAATTATTATTATTAATAATATTAAAACCATGACAAAAGAAGGTAAAACAGAAAAAAATTGAAAACCAAATATAAAAAAAACCATAATAATTGGTAAAATATTTAAAAAATTCAGTTTCAGCATATAAGAAGTCTTACCTAGAAATAAGTCATGTGTCAAAAATGAAAACCAAGTCATCAGGTATTTTGAAAAAGTATGAAAAATTGTCGAACTTGAAGAAATTAAAGAAATTTGGCTCGCACAGCTTTCATCGACGTAGACTGGTTGAGCCCCATTAGGTTTTTTGAATCACCCGTTTTAACTAACTCTATTTTATTTAAAGACGGAGAATTGGTTTGTGCAATATTATTTTTTTGAATCTCAGCATTTTTTCTTTTAAAACAGTTGTTTATATGATGACCCGATTTTTTACAGTATGCACAATTTATATTGAAATTGCGAATTGATTTAGGTCTATCAGAATTTTCTGAAACAGAATGTGATGTTCTTTTTTCAAAAGACGCTTGCACAAGTTTTAATTTATAACAATTATTCGCTAAATGGCCAAGTTTTTCACAAAGTTGGCATTTTACCAAAGCTAAATTATAATGTCGGTTGTAAAGTGATTCTTCTTCGCAAGCTTTAGATATAGATTCCTTAAGCGTTTTACAATTGATTGATTTGACTAACATTCGAATATTAGAGTTTAATCCTTCTTGAAAAGCGATTAATGCTGTTTGACCGTTCAACAGTTCAACAGTTTTCTTCGAATCTCTACCTGCTTCCACAATACACAATTCATTTAATTGTGCTAAAAGAATCTGTATTCTACTACCATATGATTTAACCGTTTCATTATGTTTTTGTTTAATTGTATTTAATTCATGTAAAATTTCAAGTTTGGATCTAATTTCTGTGAACCTGCTTATTAAATCGTTTTTTAGATCCGTCCAACTATCATATTCTAAATGTTTAACGGTTTCATCGTATGCAATACCAACTAATAACTTTTTCATTAATTGTAAAAATTTTTTATGTTCATTAATATGTAGTTCATCAAACACTAAATTACTACATTGAATAAATTGATGAAGTTGGGAAGGAGTTCCATCAAATGGAGAAATAAGTTTTAAAGTTTCCGATATGTTTAAATTTGTCATATTTGGAAAATGTTGTTCGTTTACTTCTGCCGTTTCTTTTCTTTCAACGTTTAAAGAAAAATCGAAGTTTGATGCTTTTTTAATAGTATTTCCACTTCTTAGTTTTAATAAATTGTCAGATTGGTTGTTTTTGTCATCAGACATTTGGAAAAACAATTAATTTTAAAAATGTTCATAAAATCGAAAGAAAAAACATTATAATTGAACAAAGTCAATAATCACTGACTTTAATTGTTTAAAACTGTGACCGTTATATTATATATAGGAGAAAAACAAATCTAAACAAAAATATATATCTAATTATGAGAAAAATATTTAATTGAATAAAAAATTTATGAAAAATTGTTTAATATAATTTCTACTTTTTTTTTAACATAAATCAAAATTTATTTATTGGCTGTTGTTTCTTACTTGTTTTATTTTAATGATGACGTAATTATCCGTTTATTTATCTATCCTTGGTTATCCTTGGTACATAATTTGATTGTTGAGTGATTTTTATCAATGTAGATGATTATTTTAGTTTTGTTTGGATGAATTTATTATTTAATTTACTGTTGATCTCATTATTTACAGCACATTATCATAGTAGTTAAAATCATAATAATAGATTTTATTTTTATTAACAAATTTTGTAATTAACAAATTTTATTTTTCAATAGTTTTTTCACTTAGTTTAGATAATTATAATTAGGAATCACAATTTATATTTTAACACGACCGTTTGATCAAATATGTTTAATGTTTGTGATTGCAAAATAAAGAATTATATTTTATAATTTTGAAATTTATTTGGATTATTTTGTATTGAAAATCAGCGTTTTCAAAATTTGATTTATTTGTTGTATTTAAGAATGTTTGTAGTAGAATAAATGGTTCTTAATTATTATTTTAACCACTAAATGATTTCATTTAGGTTTTAAGTTTAACTGTTCATATTATTTCGGTAAAATTTAGAAACGTTTTTCGTCATACTGAGTTCAATTATGAAATATGTACGTTTATAAAGAATACGTACATTATTTAATTTTTTTTAATTTAATTTACACAGAGATTGTTTTTAGTTTTTTTTCACTATATAATTGCATTTTTAGTTTAAACATTTGTTTTAACTATTTTATAGCGTTTTTCCGCTGTCACCAGTGTTGTGGGTGGTCGTCGTTCACAAAACACAAAAGAACCATAGTTTCACAAAATGAATAATAAAACATTTATTATATAAAAACTTTCTTTTGTTTAATTTATTTTCAAAAGTTTAATTGTTACAAAATTAAATAAATATTTATTTTGAGATGTTTATTATTTGATCATCAGATCAATTCTGAATGTTTTTCAATTAAAATTCTCCTTAAATATCTAATTAGTACATTAATAACTTATGTACTAAAAATGTATTTAAATGTATTTATAATTTCAGGTTAATTAGAAAGATAAAGGTTTATTTATATATTCCGTTGCATAGCATAATGTTGTGCTACACAACAATATGTCAATATGTCAATATGTCAATATGTCAATATGTCAATATGTCAATATTTGAATCTGTGAATACGTTGCTATGTAAATATGAGAATGTCAGGGTTGCATAAAAATCTGATTGTTTTTAAAAAAATCAAAAAATCAGATTTATTTGACTCAAATCGATTATTTTGATTTGAATCGGACTTTTTTTATTATAAGAAAAAGTCTCTTTAAGTTGTGTAGTTTCTTAAGAACTGGCCTTATATCCCTATCAGAGAAGTAAACCAAAGTTTTTTTTCAGTTTGTTCGGTTTTGGTTTGATAACAATTTTTATTATGGGTTTTGGTTTGGTTTTGGTTTCTTGATATTTCAAAACATGGTTTTTTTTTGGTTTTTGTTTAAAGACTGTATAATTTTTTGGTTGTGGTTTGGGTTTGGTTCGGTTATGGTTCAGATTCAGGATTTAGATTCACATTTTTATTCTTAACTAATTCATGATATTCAAATAAAAACAGCTTTATTCCACTAATAAGTCGTATTAAAGTGACCGTTTTTGTGGATTTCATTAAATTCGAAAATTAAAAAATAGTTTCACGCTTTCTACTGCATTTTTGTATTAAAATTGGACAGATCTTAGTTTTTTAGTTTATTAAGCGGAATTAATAAACTAAAAAACTAAGATCTGTCAAATTTTAATACAAAAATGCAGTAGACGTTAAAAAAATAATGTAGTAGTTCAAAACGAAACGAAATGAGTTGATTTTTCCAATTTATGTAGGTCTAGACCAAATTTTGTACTGTAAAACTGAACCGTGAACCAAACAGAAAAACATTGGTTTATGGTTCGGTTCAGCTATTATTTAAAAAACTGGTTTGGTTTTGGTTTGGTTCAATGAAATCCTTTTGAAAATGGTTTGGTTTGGTTTTGGTTTTGGTTTTCGGTAAAACTTCGTTGGTTCAGTGGTTTTGGTTTGGTTCAAACAAACCGGTTTCCATCTCTGATTCCTATACGCTACGCTGACTACTCTATATAATTTATTAGGTTTGGTTGAATTTTTTTGAGAAGTAAAGAAAGACAAAAGTAAAGAAAGAATTTTTCATTATTGTTCTAGCGACGTGAAAAGTGTTACCAATGAAACGTCGTTGCCAAACTAAGATATTTTGTTACTGTTTTCAAGTGGTGTTCAGATATATTCATTCCTGCAGGTTCGTAAAGTTTCTCGGACAGGTATAAAACTGGATAAGATTAAATGGTGTTTAACGGTGCAACTCATATATGAAACAACTTTCAATAACTTGTGTCAGGTAAACTGTTTAGGATTTAACATCATTAAGTTCTTAATAAGAACTAATTTTATTGGAAATAGTTTTTCGTAAACGGGTTGTACTGGATTGCCGTTTAATACTCTATTTTATATGTTATTATTTCTTATTTCTAGAAAAAATTTTAGAAACATTTAATGAATTTTATGTGAGTTCGTCAATGTTTCCAATGGCAGTTCAATCTCTGATTTAATTGTTGAAGTTTTAAGACTCTAAGCTAGCAGATTCTTAGTTGTTCTCAGTTGCTTCTAGTCGCAAGCATTATACAACTGTCTTAGCATGGCGTGATAGAGATGTTGTTGGTGAGGTGAGCTCTGGGGTGAGTGAACTTGGTTTATTTTAATTACTATTTTTAACGTAGAGGTGTGAATGCGTGTGAAAGGGGGTATCTGTGATTGAATGGGGGCGTGCTTGTCGTTGCGTGTGTGTGTGAACTAGCGGTGCGTGTAGCGAGATACATTTAGTCTAAATTGAAAATGAATCGAATCAATATATTTTTGCTCCGAGGTAATACTTATTATTCCAAATACCTCTACTTTTATTATATTACCTACATTTATGAATTTATATTTTTAAGTAAATCAGCAATCATTCTCGAATAATCTGCAATACAAACAAAAAAAAAACCAAATCCTTGTCATGTTTTATGATTGTTAACCATCTTGTACATTAACCAACTGTAAACTACAGGTATTGAAACAAACTGGTTTGGACATGTTTGTTTAACTTACAAATAAACTTATAATTTTTTTTGAGTTGTAAATATTTTTTTCGGGAATTACTTATGGTTTTATAAATTTTTTAAAATGTTATTAATAAAGACAAAGGGAAATAATCAATAAAGACTTTCCATATAGCGTGTGACGTTCTCCAGTGCTCTAAGATTTGATTCACGGTGTACCAGCAATGGCAGTGGTTTACGAGCTGTATCATATGGGTCAGATGACAGCCATACAATGAAATTTTGATTACTACCACTTGCGATGCTTGCTGCGGGTCTTAAAGCTTAATTGTCTTGCTTCGCAGTCTGAGTGTGTGAGTGAATGTTGGCATGTTTGAAACGTGAGTGTGTGGGCGTCTGGGAGTGATTGTGGGGAGGTTGGACGCGTTGATAGTGGTTCTTTCGCAAAAGGGGTCGCCAGAGTCTCCGTTTTTCACTTGTATTTTTTTCCATTTCTGTGTATTTATTGGGCCACTTACCTGACCCAATAATAATAGTTTCACAAATCACAATATAAACTTCCAAACTATTTTATTTAGTAAAACACATTATTTATTTTATATGTATAAAGAATAAAATTTTAATTTATTAGAAATAACTTTTATTTTGTAAACATTTTATTTGCATTTAATATTTTTATTTATTTATTTAATTTTCAATCAAAATCCAGTGAACGACTGATAAGAAGTTAATGATATCCTAATGCATAGGGGGCATGGAGGGATCAGTTTTTATTAATTTGTTAATTTTTTTCTATTTTTTGATCCACGGGTGTGACAACCCCGCGCACTCCAGTCCCTGTTACTGGCACATGAGTTAACGTGAGATATCACATACCACTGGCAATAGCAGTGAGATATCACTAGCCAAGGTGATATCTTAGGGGTGCTGGTGGATGAACTGTATTCAGTCAACGGTAGCACTCTCAATCTTAGCTAATGAATATTCCTTGATGCTGGAACGCTGTAGCTTGCTCGAAGAAACGAGCTTTCATATAACTATATATCTGAGCTTTAATCATTGAAAAATATACTGCGTCCCATAATCAAGGATTATGCCATTAGCTGGACTATTGGCAAACCAATTTTAGTTTTGTTCCTGCAAATTTTTAAAACAAATTTGCTTTTTATCTCTTATTTTATTTTTATTTTCCCTATCCTATCACGAAATATTGGCCTATGTCATATTTTATATGTGATAGGATTTATAGTTTAGTTGTCTATTATTTAACAAAAAATATTAAAAAAACAAAAAAAAAACAGATTTTCGTCCATTAACATCCTTAGAACGCATGTTGTTGTGGGACCTTGGTCTTAAAAGGTTTTTATGTGTTGTTGTGACACATATTGTAATGCCTACTACACATCACATTTTATTAAAAAAAAAAAAAAAAAAAAAAAAAAATGTATATTTAAAAGTTAAACGTTGGATTAACTGGTTTGATGAAACAACAGGATCGCTATATAATTATTAATATTGCTGAAACAGGTATATTTAATTATTATGTTTTGTTATTGAATATCAGCTGATGCGGCTGCAGGATTGAACTAGGAATTATTTTGTGCCTAATCATAAATGATCAGGATGGATCATTTATGTTGCCACATATTTTCGTAAATTGCGTACATTTCTGCATTTGTGTTGAAGCAGCAGGTAAGAATCTTTCAAACCCACGATGGATGAGCTTTAGTCGTTACGGCGTTAAATTACTCTAGGTACGGATCCTGCTATGCCATTCTCATTGATTCGCCAATGAGAAAGCTCTTCATTACATCCGTCATTTCATGTGAGCAGATTAGTTTTATATGCACCTCAAATTTCAAGCCCATAGCATTTATACTTTACGAGATAATCGATATTTTGTGAAAAGCTCGTTTTACTCTCACCAATAGTGTTCCGTATAAAAAATGGAACCCTAAAAAGACAGGATAATCAATGCTTTAACACCAATAGGCAGTGAATTAAAATAATTCCATATAGTTAACAATAACCATATATAACCAGAAGACACATTAACATTTTTCAAATATCAATCTAAATATAAAATCTTCAATTACTCTGACATGCAATAATGTGCAATGAGTTAACGTTTTCATAATCGAACGATTTTCTCTAACCAAACGACGTTAATCAAATAAATTTGCAATCGCGTGCTTAGACATGATTACTAAATAATCAAATTTTTACCACAAATAATTTCATATTATATATCTTTAAATGTAATATATCCATTTGATTATGATTTCTAAACAACCTTGACACCGTTTATCTATTTATTTTCTTTAAGATGTGAATTCAATTTTTTTTTTAATTTTAACATTTATAGTTGTTATTAGATAACAGTTAATGGATTTTGTTAAACATAAATATTTAAGATGTTATTTAATAAAATCATTGTAAGATTTTTGAACTGTTGTAGGTATTAGAAGTATATTGAACTTTTAGTTTTAATGTTAAAAAAAATTATATAAGATTTTGGTTTTAAAAACATATATTTAATTTGTATGAATATATCCATTCACAACATTAATCATATCCAAACGATGTTCCTTTTAATTTAAAAATCAATTTGCGATGTATACTTCAGATATAATACAGCAGTTGTCCATTTTATCTCAACGACAAAAATTTATTGATTTTACTTTTAAAACGATAAAAATAATAAAAACGAAATACCACCGTATACCACCAACAGATACAGATGATGGATATGTTGTTGATTGAAAAAATGATGTTGAGATAAAAAATATTAACATATTTCTTAGAATTTATGATTTTCTTCTGGTTATCTTATGGCTAAATTAAAATAAAATTTGTCATGTTTTTGTTTTTTTTTAATACATATTTGAAATATACATACAACCTACCTACTGAGAAGATTGACGTAATTAAAAAAAATAAGCATATCATGGTCAATATAATTACATAATTTACGAATATTTAATTTCAAGATTTTGAATTTTTGAATAATTATGCAGATGTCTTATGTAATTTTCTTTGATATTGTACATTAATTTAAGGTTATATAGATAAGCAGTGCAAAACAGCATAAGCATATTTGCATAAGGAAATAAACAAAAGAATGAACGATGTGTCACTGCTGATTTTTAAAAATATAGCCCAGTCAACTAAAAAGTTATAGAGGAAAATGCTTGGGACACAAATTTTGACTTCGTAACTTTGTTTGGACTAGTTAGGAGGTGAACTCCCCAAGAGGGAGGGGGTATCAAAGTCTCATTTTTCGATTTTTTGCTTATATCTCGAAAACTATGTGTCCTACCGACATGACAACTTCATTCAAAATGAAAGCTGATCAAATTTGCTACAATTTTGTTGTTTTTTGTTATGAAGACTGGAGTATGATAACGTAGTGCGGTAAAATTCCAGATTCATATAGTCTCTGTTTCCTCATATATCACAATTTTGCATATCACGCGTTGTTCATAACAAATTTTCTTTCATACGTAATCTGTAGTCATCGATTCTTATAGTGTCCGTTACACATATTCGTTCTTATCATAAAAAAAAAATAAAAAAAAAAAATAATAATAATTTTATGTGCAACGCACTATTATTGGTTCACACTGCGTTTTCACCAGCTTAGCTTCGTCATACTACATGAATTTTAATTCTCCGGGACTCTAATCGTAACTGCTCTAAATGTATTCAAACCTCAAATAGCTGTGCATATTTTTTTTCAATTCGTCTTTATTATCCTAAAATTGGATCCGTCAATCAGCGTATAATTTGGTCTAGGACTGTTTTACTTGTTAACTAACAATATTTCTCTCCGTTATGCATACATATATTTGTATATAAATCTCGCAATTGTAGTTGGTTTAATGTTGGTTGTAAAACGGCATAAACCGATATTTTAAATATACATTCGAGCCTTGCAGTGCAACTCATTCGCTTTCACTATTTCCCTGTGGATGTCACCCAACCGGTTGATATTTCAGGTTGATGTCCATAGTCATCCTACAATTTGGGACCCGGGTATGGTACGATTGTTTTGGCGTTTTTTTTTTTCAAATACGTTGGTCAAGATATTTCCCAAAATAAATAAAAAAATCCATTTCATGATAGATGTCTCGATTCATGATTGTTTTTGATCATCATAACATGAATTCGAGATATCAAACCAAAAAAAAATGTTCGAATTCGCATGCTATATAAGCGCTGATTTTTCTTATGGCGGTAGCTAGTCGATTCTTTTATTCTGTTTAGAATTGGTTTTTTGACATCTGTTGTTTGGTGAAGATGTGTGTTGTGAAAATTGATAGCAGATGAATAAGAGAAATATAGTTAAATTTATTGTGCATCCAGGTGTAAAATTAAATGGAAAAACACCAAAGAAAATTCATACTGTGATTATTATTCAATATACGGTGATTATTGGCTGCCGATTGATTCAAAAGGTATTTTCAGTTTCATATCAACTCATTATGTTAGTCATTTTTAGTGTGAGTCATTTCGAAATACGGTGATATTATTCAGTGGTGTACACAACGGTAACTGTTAATAATTGTACATTTCCTTAAAATTATTATGAACCAATGCAAGTTTACCTTAAATTACTGTGATAACAAATTCATGTTTAAAAAAAATCTATTAATTGACTCTTGATCGATTAAGAAAAAAAGTATTTCAGATTTTTGTCCAATCAGTGTGTTAGTCATTTTAGTGCTAGTCATTTCGAAGTACTGTGTTATTATTCAGTGTTGTACATAACTGTAACTGTTGATACTTTTACCTTTACTTAAATTCATTATGAATCAATGTAATTTTACATTTAATTGCTGTGATAACTAATTTATGTTTAAAGAAAATCTATTAATTGACTGTTGAGATTATGCTAAAAAGTATTTCAGATTTAGGTCGAATCAGTGTGCTAGTCATCTTTAGTGGTAGTGATTTCGAAATACTGTAGTATTATCCATGGTTGTTCCTAACTGTAACTGTTAATAATTTATTACTTACTTAGAAAACCTTATGAATCAATATAAGTTTATATTAAATTACTGTGATATCAATTAATATTCAAATAACTATGAATCAATATAAATTTACAATAAATTGCTGTGATATCAATTAATATTAGAATAGCTATATACCACTATCGTTTTATACTTACATCCATTTTCTAGGATATCAATAAATGTTATAATAACTGTTCATTCGTATGAGTTTGCATTTTCATTAAATTACGGTGATGCCAACAAAAGATAAAACTAACAGATAAAGAGAAAATTACGATTGTATTCTTGTCTGGGATATCAACTATCGCCTTAGTTTTTTGTGGTGCAACATTTCATTATTAGTTATTATACATCTTAGCAGCAATCGCCTCAGTTTTTGTGGCGCAACATTTTATTGAATTTCGTCAAATTATCAGTAATTGCCTTAGCTTGTGGAGCAACATTTCATTATTATTATACCACTAATCATCTCAACTATATATAAACGTGACATCAATATTCTCTGGCCTGCAGCCTGTGGTTGAATAATTTGTATACTGGGGGAAACAAGGATGATGGAGTGCTGAACGATAAGATCTTGAGGATGGTCTGGATATATCCATATGGGTGAGAGTTCTTTAGCTATTTCTTTTTCTTTAAAGTAAAGGTATGACTGAGCGTGAAGGGGTGTACGTATGAATGACTGGGTGCGTGATTGTCTATACGCGTGCGTGAGTGCATGGGGTGTGTATGGGTGGGACACTACAAATTAAATTAAAATGATTGTAAATGATATACTGTTCTAATTTTTTTTTGAAAATTACAAATCAATTTAATTTTTATGCAACGTGTAACCGGCTGAATGTTGCCCGATACTGCACGCATGCCCATTAATCCATGAAAGATGTAGGCTTTTTTTTCTATTGATTCTCATATGAAAGCGATGCAAATTGCTAAATTGTTTTCTTGTACCGACTCCTTCGTTCTTGCTTTACCGATGATTTTATAATTTCCACTTCGGCTACATCATTGATGGGTATATGGAGTGATCGATTTGGGGATGTTCAACATATATTCATTGTAAATAATAACATGTTAATTATATTAAACGAAGCAAAAAAATTGTAAAGTTTAATCAATGAAACTGATTCAGTTGTCTGAATTTTTATACCCATTGTTTTTTTTTTTTGAATAATAATTATAAATTAAAGGAACTTCTAACAGAATCAAATTATAACGACGATGATGATATAAATTCGTTGGTAACTGAATGGGATTTTAGAATGGGATTTTTACGAAATAACGATGACGTAAATAGTCATGAAATAATAATTATTAATAAAAATGAAGGAAAATTTTTTGGAACATATATATAATTTAAAAAAAAATAAAAAAATAAGTAACATAAACCGTTTGTTTTGATGTTATCCCATGATGTTGGAGTGTTGTAAGTGTGCATGAATGTGGGCATGGATGTAGGTATGGGTGATAATGTGCATGTGTGGGAGGGTGAGAGCGTGTATGAGGAGTGAGAGTGTGAGTGTATGGGATTGAATGTGGGGTTTGAACGTGCTGATTGCGGTTCTTTCGCCAAAGGGGTCGTCAGAGTCTCAGTTTTTCCACTTGTCATTTTTTTCCATTTCCGTTTGAATCATGTAATTCGCGTACATTTCCGTATTTGTGCTGGAGTAGCAGGATATTACAATTCGAACTCAACACTACCGCTAGACCGGAGCATATAAATAATCTAGTCTAGGTACGCGATCTGCTATGCCACTTCGTTGATGTCCAACGAAACAGCTCTCCATTACATTTTCTTAGTCAGGTTTTTTAAAATCTTGTAAAGTTTTCGAGATATCTGCTCTTGAAAGTCTGTAATTTTGAAAAAAAAATTTTTGCTTTACATTTTTGCCCTTTTTGACCGGACAACTGTTCAACGATTCACCGAAAAACTAAATGCTGGCCAAAGTGTTGTAGAGCATTATTTTTCAATAATATATATTACTTTACTATTTTATCTATTTTTCTTCAAATGTTAAAGCAGTTTCAGTGTTGAGCGTGAAACCTGAAGCTTTGCGATAACTGTCGACTAATGAATTTATCAATTTCGCACCATTCCCGGGCAACGTATTGGTCGAAATATGCACCATTATTTACACATATTCAGTACTGGAAGTCTAAATAGTACAAATACTCATTTTAGAATATATACTTGAAAGCCCGCTGTCCAGGTGCCTCACCCTTAATTAAAGAAGATCTAGACCATTTGAATGGGAAAATATTTTGCTATGACCATGTTTGTGCATATATGAGTGTCTATAAAACATTGTGATAGTTTTACAAAACACAACCGTTAGGTGAAAACGAAGTTTTTTGACATAAAAAAGTAAATTAACATAAAACATTACAACAGTAGGTACCATTCAGTCAATTTTTTGCTCTCTTGGGGAAAAAGAACCTTGATCCTCGTCTTAGTTTTCATCTTATTTTTTTCTGTCATCTTCTCCGTCGGAGCCCTGTAGGGAAACGGTCAGAGAATCCTCCTGTTCTTCTTCATCTTTGGAGTCAACTTGAGGGACCCAATTCAGGCAGTTCTCCTCGCAACTTTAGCATGCTGTGGAACATTTGAGGCTTGTTTTTTTGCAGCCACACTTTTCACTGGCTCTGGCACAGTCTTTCGTGCATCGGCAGAAAATCATTTTCAGTATATTGTCCGGTGCAGCTGCTAACTCACTGTGCACTGGAACCAGGCAATTGTTCTCAATTTCCAACACACACATCTGAAGAGGCAAGCCATTTCCCAGCCTCAGCTGAATTTGGTGGAATGTTCGGAGGGAATAATGTTTTACTGCTCACTCAGTGGGAGGAAGACAAGAAATATCAGGCTTGATGGTGACCGCCGATTTCAAGAATAACTTGTACCTGTAGGTATCGAAGGATACCTCTTTCGCTGGAGCTCCATATACCACCTAAAGATATATATCTTAATATCAAGATATACATGTCTTTATTTATATCTCTGGTCCGGAAATTCCTCAAACCAATGGGTGAGCTTGGCAATGTCAGCTTCATCCTTGTTTATTACGGCTTGTCCGATTTCTGTATGCTGCTTATGATTGTAAAACAGAACTCCACCAAACTCTTCTAAAGAGGTGCAGACATCATGAGTTGTACTCACTCCTACCACCCATTTGCTAAGCTCAACGCCCAACACTGAAACTGCTTTAACATTTGAAGGAAAATAGATGAAATAGTAAAGTAATATATATTATTGAAAAAAATTTAATGCTTTAACAATATGGCCAGCATTTAGTTTTTCGGTGAATCGTTGAAGAGTTATCCGATCAAAAAGAGCAAAAATGTGAAGCCAAATTTTTTTCCGAAATTACAGACTTTGAAGATCGATAATCTCGAAAACTGAACAAGATATCAAGAAAACTTGTCAGCTTTCATCTTTTATCATGTCAGTAGGACGCACAGTTTTCGAGATATAAGAAAAAAACCAAAAAATTAGACTTTGATACCTCTCCGCCCAATTGGAATAGGGGCTAAGTGCCAGGACTTTTGATATGTTCACCTCCCAACTAGTCCAAACAAAGCTACGAAGTCAAAAATTGTGTTCCAAGCATTTCCTTCTATACCTTTTTTCGGCATTCGTTGACTGGGCTAATAGATGATTTAACTGTAACTAGAACGCATGAGTGGTGCTATATCCATTTAGTTATAGAAATACCCTACCCCGAAAATAATCAAAGATGGTTTAAAGTTGCTAAAATGAACGATTCGCCATAGTTATCCTAAGATTTGTTCCACAAATGTGTTACATAGACTAACAACTCACCTGTTGCATGATGTCTACGAAAAGCAGCAGAAATATTAAATTAGAGTTAACATATTGTAACGACTCTTCGTTGGTTCTTTTCGATTATTGAGCAAACACGACAGTAAAAAGACAGATCTTTAGTTAACAAAATCTCAAACTTTATTTATCAACCAATTACAGCAACTTCCGATTTTAATTACAATAAATTCTATGGTCTCCAATTTATGTACCATAAATTTCACCGCTTTCCACAATTTGAATCAATGAGAGTCGGAATCGTAAAATCTGTATTTACTATTCCACTAGGTTCAAATTCTTTCACTATTAGTACCCAGGCTCAAGTACCACCGATTATTCCTTATACTTGCGAATATTTGTAAAACACTTTTAATTGCAAAATCAAAACTCACTATCTGATATTTTTGTTCGCTTATTTATATCGAAAAATAAATAAATCGAAACTTCTATAATCCACTAGAAATCAATACTACGTAATCCGTACATCTTGAATAGGCCACACCTGTTTTCATTCATACTTGCATTTGTATTAGCGAACTCAAATTTAATTTATGCAAAATGTATTTGTTAAAGGGAGTTAACTTTTGATTTATCTTTGCCATAGAATGTAGAAAACATTTAGGCGGAACGTATTGGTTATTTATGATTAAATTAAATTAACCCATTCTGGACGAAGTTTATTACAATATTTTTCAAATATCTTATCGAAAACCCAAAGAATCGCAATTGATCTATTAATAGTAGGGTCGAAGCCTTTTCTCGATATGGTAACGGAGAATGTCGGAACAAAGTTCGGAGATTATCGTGGTTTTGTAAGACAAATAAAAAACTTTATTGATAGAAAGTAGCGTTTTTAAAGTGCAATATGACGCCGACAGTTTTTATTGGCTTCATTTTCGTTTTAACTGGAAGAATAAGTGGAGAATAGAATAGGTTCAACTATGTTTTAGTTCTGTGCAAAAATACGTCCAATAAACTCCTGACTATTTGTCGATTACGAGAATGTCATTCAGAACTAATTTTAAAATAGTAGATTGCGTGACCGGCTGACCTAACTGCCTGAAAAAACTTAATATTCGGCAATTTTTTTTGCTTTCTTTTGGAAAGATGCATCTTATCTAAGTTTATTTTGAATTTATTAAAGTTTTTTTGCTTTCTTATAGACACAAATAGTAATTTCGTGTTCTGTATACTTCTATTATAAACTTGGCTTCATCAACAAATGAGAATTTTAATGCCAGAGAATTGTGGTGTTAAAAATTTAACTGGTAAGCCTTAATTCTCATACATTAAAGTATATTTCGAACAGATACACAGACACAGATTTTTTTTTCAAAGTAACGATGAACTAAATATTATTCAAGTTCTTAAAATTCCATACTATACTCAATACAAGGTAATTTGACTGGCTCTGTCGCAAAAGCACGATAGGACTTTTCATGCAACAGTAGCACGATCTTGAAAAAGCAACGAAATTGGAAATACAAAGGAGTGACTAACTAAATAGAAGATTAGAAATACATTAAAGAGTTAAATTTAGATCAAAATAGAACAATTTTACTGCTAACAATTAAAAAGAAATTTGTTTATCTTGTTACCGGTGCTGTACTCCCGATCTAAGGTTTATATTAAGGGAAATATGGCAGTTGGAACATTTTGGGAAGGTGAAAACAGCTCCATAACAGTAAAGTTTTTGTGGAGAATTTGGTACTATATGGCCGATGTCCTTGCACCTGTGCACGTATGGTTCGTAGTTCGATGGACCTGGTTGGTAGTTTGATTGATCTGGTTCGTCATCCGCGGATGGCAAGATTTCCCTTATTTAGTGCTGGCCAGCTGTCTTTGATGTTGCGGGTGATGATAACCATGATTTTTCAAATTTCTGGCATAACACTCTCAAGTCTTCAAGCGTGGCCACGGTTCAGCCTACTAATACCTATGATGTATTCATAAATACCCTCATTTTGCTTTTGTTTGCGGCTCAGCAGTGAACTCAATATAGTTTTGTCATCAGTAAGGGTGCCAACCGTTGTTAGCAATTTTCTCGGAGTATAGGGTAGATCACTACCTGATACTCATAGGTCAGATTCATATAACATCGATCCACGGCCCCACGAATATATCGGGGAATAATTGATTTTAAACCGTCAAAGGCTACTCGATCCCTTCGTGCAGCCACTTCAACAATTTGAATGAACATATGAGCATCTGGTGATGACCCATCCCCTGAGAGGAGAGGAAGATTGGTACATTTTATGTTGTAATATTGATGCGGGCGCAGCCAATACGCAGGGTATTGATACCCTAACCGTTGGTTGATAAGGAGGGGGAGCTGCCATATGATCATTAAATAAGTCGTCAATTTGTATAGCCGGACCCAATTGTTCGCGGAAAAAGTTGGTGGCTAGTCGAGGATGACGTGATCGATTATCACCACTAGGTTTACGGCCTGTCATGCTGTTGATCAAATTACCTAGTAGTTCGATATGCAATTCCTGATAAGAATCGTAATATGTAGCCACCTGAACTTTCTGTTTCCTGGTCCCAGCTTCCGGTTGAATTAAGAGAGCGGTGACCTCTTTGAATGCTGCCGATAAATTCTTGGTAGCATAGTCGCAGTCTTGACTAGTTTCACGTACGTCCTTCAATCGGTTGACAAGGTCCACGTAATGCGTGACCCTATTGACAAGTCCTTTCAAAATATGCTATTGCACTATAGCCACCTCCCAACAGGTTGGAGATTTGAATCCAACTTCACTTTGATGGAGGAGTGCTTAGCGCTGGAGAATTACCCTTGTCTGTCAGTTAATATACTACCAATCATCATACTCTTTTGCAAGACACTCTTCCTAGTGAAGCTGCATCCAATCTCGTTCAGGAAGTCTAAATTGATTGATCGTATATAGAGGCGAATAAAAACCAACAAAAACTGTTAAGGAGTTGAAGCCCCCTTTGATCTCTATTTAGAAGTACCATTAGATACAAGCAAAAAACATTGATAATAGATATTCGAAACATGAATATATTCACAATATCATCAATATAAAAAAAATAATAATGTCACAAAATAAACCGATATATCAACAATATCAAAACAAATTTCATCACAATATAGAAAAAAAAAACGAAACATGAAAAATATCGAAAATATCAAAAAATAATCGACTTATCAAAAAAACACAAAATTCAAGATCTATAAAATATTACATATTACCGTTATATATCTAGTTTTTGTTTCTAGGCGCCAAATTGTTATAACCGTTAATGTGGTTATGCCGGGATTAAAAAAATTCAAGAACAAATGCTGATATTAAAGACCTGTTCTTCCTAGAACTCGAGGAAGTCATCAATAACATCCCGTGGCACGATATAAAAATCGTGGTAGGTGACTTTAATGCTCAAATCGGTAGGATTGCAGAACTTAAAACACATATCGGCCCTAACAGCTTGCATCATACCAGCAACAATAACGGTTTTCGCGCAGCCGAGCTGGCTATGATGTATGATCTAGTAATTTCCAGCACTTTCTTCCCTCACAAGAGAATTCACAAGGCAACGTGGAAATCAAATGACGGAAGAACTGAAAATCAAATCGATCACGTCATGATCTCTAAGAGACACTCTACAAGTATAACTGACGTTCGATCATACAGAGGTGCTGATATGGACACCGATCATATGCTTGTCATCTTTAAGTACAAGTGCAAGTTGTCATCCACATTTAACAGACAAGCAAAAAAGACCGTGCGCTGGAATGTCGAAGCATTTAAACATCCGGAAACGCTGAATAGATATCAGGAAATAATAACACAAAACATAGAAGAGCATGACATCTCTTCTGAGATGCCATTAAACATACAAGAAGAATGGCAAACGCTTCAATCAACCATTATAGCCGCAGCACAAACTACAATCGGAAAACGACCACCGAAATCACACAACGAATGGTTTGACGACGAGTGCCGCCAATCCGTTGAAAATAAACAAAAACTGCGAGAAAAATGGTTAACAAGGAACACCCGAAGCTCCCAAGCTGATTATCTATGCGCCAGGAAAGCCTCAGCAAAACTTCTACGTAAAAAGAAACGCGAACACATGAAGAGCTGCATCGAAAACATCAACCAACATGCGGCCAACGGAAATTCAAAAGAGTGCTTTGCCAATGCACGAAATCTGACCAAAGATTTCCACCCAAGATCTACAGCCATCAAAAATGTAAATAATGAACTTACAACAAGTGAACGTGATGTGCTGGCAGTGTGGCGATCCCACTTTCAAGACCTACTGAATAGGACGAACGAAGTTCATCCTATTCGAGCAATTGCTCCATCAACTGAAGAGATTTTTGTCCCTTACCCCGCAATAGAAGAAGTGGAAGCTGCCATTAAAAAACTGAAAAATGGCAAATCACCAGGTTTCGATGGAATTCCCGCAGAACTTCTGAAAAATGGAGGAGCAGCTCTGGTCTCACGTATATACGATCTGATTCTTGCAATCTGGGACCAAGAAGAACTACCTGATGAATGGAAAACAGCTCTCATTGTTCCGCTACATAAGAAAGGTGACCGTTTAAAGTGTGAAAATTATCGTGGCATCGCACTGTTGAACACTGCATATAAAATACTAGCTAATGTTGTACTTGCTCGACTCATCCCGTTCGCCGAATCTATCATCGGTGACTATCAGTGTGGTTTTCGTCCCAACCGCTCAACCACAGATCAATGTTTTACATTAAGGATGATTCTGGAAAAATGTTGGGAGTACAACATCAGCATTCACCAGCTCTACGTTGATTTCAGGCAAGCATATGATAGTATCATCCGCGACAACCTCTGGTCCGCACTCATATGCCTTGGTATCCCAGAGAAACTTGTTTCTCTGTGTAAACTCACAACATCGGGATCAAATTGTAGAATAGTAATCGAAGGGTCAGTTTCTGATCCTTTCGATATAACATCAGGTGTTCGACAAGGTGATGCACTCGCGCCCGTACTATTTAATTTGGCGCTGGAGTACGCGATAAGAAAAAGCCGAATTGAGACACAAAACTGCATATATAACAAGTCTAGTCAAGTTCTTGGCTACGCAGATGATATTGTGCTTCTCGGACGTAGAACAAGCGATATTAAGGATAGTCTCTCTCAGCTTGAAAGAAATGCTAAACGGCTTGGATTATGCATCAACACCAGCAAAACTAAAGTGTTAACAACATCTAAGAACATACCTCCCGGAAATCTGGATACTGGCGACTATGAAGTGGAACGCGTGGAAAACTTCAAATACCTCGGGTCTGTAATAACATCGTCAAATGACATGCAGGCAGATATCAAAGCCCGTGTCTCTGCCGCATACAGAGTTTTCTACGCATACTCAAAACTTCTGCGATCAAAACATCTTTCGCGGTCGTGTAAACTCACACTTTACAAAGCATTGATACGACCTGTGCTTACATTTGGAAGTGAAAGCTGGACACTGACTTCCTCCGATTGTAGAATTCTATCAACATTCGAGAGGAAAGTCATACGAACAATTTATGGTCCATGTAAAGTTGCTGAAAATCAGTATAGAATCCGAATGAATCATGAAATCAGACAGCTTCTTGGAGGCTGCGATGTAATCGGATTCATTAAATCCAACCGGATTAGATGGTTTGGTCATGTAGAAAGGGCTCCATTGGAAAGAATGATAAAAAAAGCGTCCCAACAACAACCAGCTGGTGTTCGTCGAAGAGGAAGACCTAGACAACGCTGGCGTGATGACATCATCCAAGACCTTCGTGATATAGGATGTCGAAACTGGGGTCAACTGGTCATGGAACGAGATGATTGGAAGCTGGTGGCACAGACGGCAAAATCCCTTCATGGGATGTAAACGCCAGAGAGAGAGAGAGAAGAACAAATGCACATGTTGTCTCTGGCCCAGGAAAATCTCTAATCAAGTATTATTTTACAACTCATATTTCTGAGACAATGATTATCAAAAAAACATATCCATAGAACACAAAGAAAATAGAAAGCAAACATAATAATAAAAGTTATATAAAAATCGAGGCAATAAAACATAAATAAAACGTTATTATTCATAATTCTACAAAAAATGATGGGGTGTAAAATTCCAAAATATATTTTTAAGGAATACTGAAGTGGAGACCTTTCATATGATACCCTACTCGTCTCGATAGAAAAATGTATTTTCTCAACGGCTTCACATCGTACCTCTGTAAAACAAATGAAAACAACTTTATTTATTTTCCAGATTTCGGCTTCTTTTCACCCTTTTTTATTCAACTATCTTTTTATTTTTGAATAAAAACACCACCGGGCATAATATTATTCCAAAATTATTCTCTTACACAACGAAAATTTATTTCACTTCAACCTTAAATTTTAATTGGCAATAATTATTTCTTAAGCAAAACAAAACCTATGGTACTTCTGTATTAAAACATCTGTTTTTTTTTCTATTTATTTTCAACAAACAAAAACTTTTGAACATCATAATATTTTTTAACATTTTGGGTTATAAGATTTTTTTATTGTTTCAATTATAAATTAAACAAAATGGCTATAGCAGCCAAGAATATATTATTTCAATTCACGAAAGTTGATCACATATCAAAAAACAATTGAATTGTTTTTCTCAAAATCAAAAATTGACTTTTTTAATTAAAAATTAAAAATCGGCTGAACAAAAACATAAAAATATCTTACATTAAAAGCCTATCTAAAAAAAAGAAAAGAAAAGTATATATTCTTCCAAATATTGTTTATTCATTATATTATATTCGTTAATTTTTTAGGGAAAACTAGTATTTTCATCAAATCACGCTGCGACAGAGGATTGGAAATATAACATGCATCATTATTTTAATATTGAAAAACATTTCGCGCTAAAAAAAACTAGGTATCAATCTGTAATGACATCACACACACAAAAATATTCCATTGTATTTGGAATAGTATAATACAATTCCCAGGGAAATGCTGGAATAGACGTACTCCTAAAGTTCGAAAAATGATGAAAAATTCGAATTTTAGTTGGACCAAAAATCTTTAAAATTAAATATCTCAAGAATATGAATTAGCCCCTCTCTGTAAATTTGAAATACTTTAGACTAAAGATAGAATTATTTTCAGAAAAAAAATTAATTTAATTCCAGTTGATCTACGATCCTAGCGCCATCTTTAAAAAAGTTTTTTTAATATTTTTATTTAAAAATTAATTACAAAACCAATTAATTAATTTTTTTCAAACGACTAACTAATCTTCATCCAAACAAAAAAAATTTGATGAAATCGGTATCGGATTGGCAGAATTTTCATTTTTCATGCATGTTGGGGTGCCCCCTATGCTCAAACTATGCCCTTTAAAAAAATTGTAAAGTAAGTTTTATTTTTTATTTTGTCCATACTACTTATATGCCAAGTTTCAGAAAAATTAAATATGGTCAAGTTTAAATCTTGAGTTTTTCACCTGCATAGATCACGTTTTTCATCTCTATATCTTTTTTGAGCATTCGTTGCCTGGACTACAAATGTCTTTTTATCATTTGTTTTTGGTCATTCTGAATCTAAATAGTCAAAAAAAAGGTGTTAAAAGATTTTTTGAATTTTTTGAGGTGTGCACTCCTAATTTAGCTTACAGTTTCAAATCGATTTTCATGAAACGTTGGTATAAGGTTTGCATCAATATGAGAAACATTTTTTTTAGCTTTGTGGGTACATCGGAGAAAAGGATGGAAATCCACTACACAACTCGTGATTTTTTCACAAAGCTTTTTATATTTGTTAGGAGCATACGACATTCGTTCGTGAATTAACTATGACCCTTTGAGAAAAGATGCAAATAGGTTTGACTGATTAGTTTTAAGCAATGGTGAAAAACAGGTGAAATCAGCAATGTCTGGATATGAGGTTTTAATTTTGTATATTTAGGTATTGGAATTCGTTGCAATCAATAAATAAAATTTTCTGCGTTTATAGTTTTTTTTACCCTGTCTTAAGATACAGGGTGAAGAAAAATCAAAAAACTTCTCGACCCTAGTGTATTGAAATGGCTTTACAATCAAAACTACTGAACTGATTTAAATGTTATATAGCTCAAAATATAGGTATTGAACAGTGCTAATCAAAATAATAATTTACATTATATGACCTTGAACACTTTCTGTTGGAAAAATAACGGTAAAAAATTCAAACTCGATTTTCTAGAAATGCGTATTTTTTAAGTTTATATTTTTGAATATACGAAAGGTACATATGTTATTAGCATTTTACAAAAAATTCAGGAGGGGAAAATTTTTTGTTTTTTTTATTAATTTTATTGCAACACGCTTTAAAATGTGGAGTTAAAAAATGAACAGTTTTTTTGGATTTACATATATGTTTTTATAATAAATGTTTAATTTTAACTCAAAATAAATGTTTTACACATTTCTTATCATTTATTTAATTTTACATTACTAAATTCCGTAGAGTTAGAATAACGTCTAGCTAAGATTGGTCCATCATTTGTTGGAATGTATGACTGATATCCTCGTGTTCCAGGAATTTTTTTTAAATTGACGTATCTATCAGCCAGTTGATTTCCTTTTACAATGTAATCTGCCTCCGTTACATAAAAAATGGATGTTATCTTGAAAATTGCCTGAAGCTGCTGCCCAGTTATATAACTCCAAAGATGTTGATATAACTTTGTCGTATTCTTTCTTAAGACCAGTTCAAGCTGTTTTCCTTTTTATTGTTTCTCCAATTCTATCACATCAGAACTGTTCTAACCAGGTAAAGAGGAGGTACAGTTCACCAAGGAGTAGTTAGTTGAAGACGTATACAAACGATTTTTTTGATCGCAGTACTTTAGCCAGACTATATTCTGATCTAAGCTATAATCTTATCTGGTAATTGAAATACACATAATATATATTTTTGTGTTAAAAGTAATATAATATTTGCTGTGATAAAATATACTATATCGAATATTAAGTAATCTCTCTTGACTAAAATTGCCCAACTTTATTTTTTGAGAGTCAACAAAACATATATTCTGATTAAAAATTAACTAAAAGTCAATTTTTCTCCATAAAACAAAAACAATACTTCCACTACACCTAAGTGAACAAAAAATAGAAACTAGAGAAAAGTATAATATGAGTCTAAACCAGGGATGGGGAACCTTTTTACCATTAAAGGCCAATTATAATTTTGCAAATGGTTAACAGGCTGCGTAATGCAGAGTATTGTTACCAAGCTTGGGGGGCTGCATCTGTTACTATAATGGCTCTTTTAGACTTTGTTCAAAAACGTGTTAAACTAATTGTTAATTTTTTCTGATCTCGTTGTATTTTATAAATATCTTCACCAGCAGCGTTCGGATGAAATCAAATCCATTTTGCCTGCAAAACAGTCAAACTGTTGATATCACTCACTCACCACTGTCATATAGTGACATAATGCAGAGGGATGTCTTTGTTTGCAAAACGAAATCAACTAGCTGATAGATACGCCAATTTAAAAACAATTCCTGGAACACGAGAATATCACTCATACATTCCTACAAATGATCGATTATCATAGCTAGACGTTATTCTAACTCTACGGAATTTAGTAATAGTCCAGTCATTTTAGAAGTTTTAAGCCCCGCTCCATCCGCGGAAAAATTCGTATTGAGCTGAATTTTTGTATGGACCTTTATTACGGCATTTTAATTAATATGTGAAAAATCGACATTGATATCGTGCCGGCTAAAAAAGTTAGCAAGGTCAAAAGGTCACGAAAATCAGTTTTCCGCGAATATCTCACGACCCAATGCTCGGAGGTCAATTGAAGTTAAACAAAAATTGTTTATCGTCCAATTATCTATAAAACATGTCTCACTAATTTTTTTGTAAGATCAACCGTTTTTAGGGTAAAGCGCTAAAAAAGCGACTAGAATTCGCAACGTAAATTCAGTTACTTTATATTCATGTTGTCAAGTGTATTAAAAACAATCATCTGATGCTCGGGTGTTTCGTAGAGAGTATACTTATATTATTGAGGATTCGGAAACAAACGACCTCCACTGGCAGATGTTTCGTATTTTATTGTTCCGAGACCCGCTGTCGAGACTGTCCGACTGTGTTTAGCTGAGTTGAGAAATATTTCTTGAGTGTTAAAGACGTTATTTTAGTAGTTTCATGCTTTTGAACAATTTTGCATAATGAGTGATAATTGTTTTATATGCAGTGAATTGTTGTCGGATTATGATTTAGTAGAAGCTACACATGGCTTGCAAGCATTAAAAAATGCTAGTATAGAAATAGGTGATGTATATCACAAGTTTATATCACAAGTTTATCACATGTATATCACAAGTTTATCATAGCCGCTTAATTTTTCGGTATTCCATGCCATGACCGGATGTGTTACAACTTCAACACTTTTTGGCAAAGCAGAAATTAAAGTCACGAAGAAGTTTGAAAAAAGACCTAATTTAAAAAATTCCGCAGAAATATCTCCAAGAAAATTGCGCTTGAGAAGTAGTTGTCGATGCTGCAGTACAGTGCTACTAGCAATGTACGGTGCTCCAAAATCAGAATATTCGATAAATATTTACAGATATTTTAGCTCTCGTAAGCTATCAAAACAAAACACAGGTGTGAAATTTCTGTTATTGGCACCTCCTTCTTCAGCAGCTCAACAGCATATTTTTCGAGTGTATTATTAAATACAAACTAGGAAGAGAATGTAATGAAGAGCTTTCTCATTGGCGAACCAATAAGAAGGGCATAGCAGGATGGATGCGTACCTTGAGTAATTTAACGCCGTAACGACTAATGCTCAGCCCTCGTGGATTTGATAGAGTTTTACCTGCTGCTTCAACACAAATGCAGAAATGTACGCAATTTACGAAAATACACAGAAGTGGAAAAAAATACAAGGGGAAAATGGAGACTCTGGCGACTCCGTTTGCGAAAGACCTACGATCAGCGCGTCCAACCCCCACAATCACTCTCAGACGCCCACACACTCACGCTTCATACATGCTAACATTCACCCACACATTCAGACGGCGAAGCAAGACACTTAAGCTTTAAGACCCGCCGCAAGCATCGCAAGTGGTAGTTATCATCTGACCCATATGATACAGCTCGTAAACCACTGCCATCGCTGGTACACCGCGAATCAGATCCTAGAGCACTGGAGAACGTCACACGCTATATTGAAAGTCTTTATTGATTATTTTCCCCTTTTTCTTTATTGATAACACTGTTAAAAATTTATAAAACCAAAAGTAATTCCCAAAAAAAATATTTACAACTCAACAAAATTATAAGTTTTATTTGTAAGTTGAACAAACATGTCCAACCCAGTTTATTTCAATACCTATAGTTTACAGTTGGTTAATGTATCATAGAATTAATAAACCTAAAACATGACCAGAATTTGTGTTTTCTGTTTTTAATTTTTTTTATTACAGGTTATTTGAGAATGATTTTTTTGAAAATATAACTTCATCAATTTAGGTAATATAATAAAAGAAAAGGTGTTTGGTATGTTAAGTTTTACCTCGGAGTAAAATGAGTAAAAATATTTAGATTAGAATCATTTCCAATTCAGACTAAATGTGTATCGCTACACGCACCGCCAGTTCGCACACACACGCAACGACTAGCACGCCCCCATTCAATCAATGATACGCCCTTTCACACACATTCACACTTCCTCGTTAAACAAAGAAAATAAATAAAATAAATCAAATTTGCTCACCCCATGATTAAATCCTTCCTGCTACAACGTCTTACGCCTTAGCTCTCCATCAGCAGTCCATAATCCAACAGGTAAGGTATCAGGAAA
Organism: Diogma glabrata; assembly: GCA_963693315.1. Lineage (NCBI taxonomy): Eukaryota > Metazoa > Arthropoda > Insecta > Diptera > Cylindrotomidae > Diogma > Diogma glabrata. The sequence continues at coordinate 408,979,877 of OY856187.1, read as the reverse complement.
ATTGTATAACAAGGTTGAGTTGACATAATGTATAAATGGTGATTTGATAACAGCAAAAATTTAATATCAAAGTTGAGGTGCAATATGTTATAAATTGTTGATTTGATACCAGCAATAACAAAAAAATGATGCGTTTAAATATGTATAATATACGGCAGCAATAGTAAAATATTGACACCCATATTTGTTGAAATAGGTATAATACAAGGCAGTAATAGTAAAACTTTGGTATCAAGGTTGAGTTGAAATATGTAACATAAATAATTTGAAATAAATGTTGATTGGCAATAACATATGGTAGTAACCACAATACTTTGATACAAACGATGCGTTTCAATATATAAAATATACGACAGCAACGGCAAAACTTTGGTGTAAATGTTGATTTGTAATAGGTAGCAACAGCAAAAAAAACTTGGTATCAATGATGCGTTTCAATGAATAAAATATACGACAGCAATAGCTGAATTTTGATATAAATGTTGCTATGAAACAGCAAAAATTCAATACCAATGTTGCGTCGCAATACGTATAATACGCAGTAAAGGCTTCGGTAATTTGTATCAATGTTAGCAAAAAAAAATTATGCATATATCCATTGATTCCAGTAAATGCTTAGGTACGTTGCTTAACGGTTAGCTGCATTATTCATAAGCATTGTTTCCGATGACGTGGCCAAAGGGTAGCAGCGATGCACCTCGGTAGTTCGATACGACAAGCGGTTCACTCAACTAAGGGCCAATCCACGGCTCGTGTTTACTGTTACTGTTTTAATTATTTTATTCTACGCGAAAGTTAGATTTCATGGTAAAAACATTTAAATTTCTGAACACCTCGGTTTCCATTTAAATTTCTGAACACCTCGCTTTCCCAACATTCTTTTTGGATTCACAGGAGGTACAAATTACAAGTATCAATCTTTGCTTTTCCAAAATTTATTCAAACAAACAAAAAAAATCAAAACTTCTTAGACATACTGTTTACTATCAAACATATTTGATATTCACAAATTCGACCTTAACAGTCATTCAACAATAAAGTTAATAAATTACTTAGATTAGGACAACTACAGACACGTATCATATTTTCTTTTTTTTTATTTCTTTAATATTTATATTCTACTTTTCTTATTCTTTATTATTTTCTGTTGTTAAAAATATCTAGTAAATATCACAGTTCAATCAACAATAAATCTTTCGAGTTTGTGGCAATAGTAAAACACCGTACATCAAAACCAAAAATATCACAGATCAATCTTAAATCAACAACAAAAAATATCACAGTTCAACCTATCACAGTTCTATCCTATATCCGAAATGACACCGTTCCAAACAACAAGACATGATTGAATTCTGCACAACGGTACGTTACCGTTAATCAAAACTATCGCCGTTAATTGTTGGTAGTACAATCACAACTTGATAATCTCTAAAATACGTATGATATTTCAAATAACTCACGCGCGATTCAAGGACACATACGGTTCTGGGTGTTTTTATATAAACAATATATTTCCTATAAGAATACTACGCACCACACTCTCTTTGGTTTATAACTGTTCCATGTGGTCACCGTGAATCACAAAAAAAAATATTACCTCCATGAATTAGTCGTTCCGTTTGTTCCGGTGGTGTCCCGTTGTCCTACGGTACGGGAATGTATCACCTTCTGACCCGTGAAAATTGTTGACTTAGGTTTATCGAACAAATTGAAATTTAATTAAACTATTGCAAACGCGATTCCAGATTTTAGATTAATATCACAAATTAAACGTCACAAAAACTAATGAAAACAAAATTTTAATCACCGCAACACAATAAAACATAATTCAATTAATTCGACTCATGGAAAAAATGACAGAAGGTCAGTCACCATCGGTTAATAGAAAAATATGATGTAAGAGACATCAGAGCCGTCAAACAAACGAATAATAACAAAATGTAATAGACTAAGAAAATGAAAAATGTTTAGTCATTCCTTTTATAGCAATTCTTTTAATATCGAAAAATTCGAACAAAGGGTTTCTGATGCAAGGAAATTAATTTACATTATGTAAACAAATATTAGGACCTTTTTTCGTTAAAACAAAACTGTTTGTTACTTTGTAATACGTAACATTGCAAAAAAATTTGACGAAATAAATTATTTCCAACACACGAATAAGAAATATCAATGAATTAGAATGGATCAAAAATGAGTTTAATCGACTTTATGATGTTTACGTATTACAAAATAACAACTTACAACAGTAATACTGTGAAATTCAGATCCACAACGGAAAGATAATTTGATAAAAATACCCATATAGGAAATCGAATGCATAACGAATTGTAGGACAATACCTTTGTCTAGAGCGTCGATTGGACAAATATGCACAGCTGTCTTGAGTTTTGAAAACTTCGTTGATCAAGTACGGTTAGTGTTTAGAGAATTAAAATTTTAGTAGTATGGTAACGTAAGGCGGGTGAAAACGAAGTATGAGTCAATAATAGGGGATTGTAAAAGAAATATTATTGTTAATTATTTTATGCTAAGAACAAATTTATGTACGGGAACTATATGAAAATATGACTATAGATTGTGGATGGATGAGAAACTATTATGAGCTACGTATGCTAATCAAAATGATGACTTATGAGAAAACAGACACTGAATAAATCGGGATTTTTTTCCGCTCTACATTATCAAGCTCCAGTCTACATTACAAGAAATTGATGCAAAATAGTGGGGTTACGAGTAAAAAAATAACATACTTCAGCCTGTAACAACTTTATTATACCAGCATCCGATGATCTACTAAACACAATCTATTGTAATTGTATAAAAAATTGTGGCGGCAAGTGTGGATGCAAAAAAATGGGTTTGAATTGCTCAAAAGTTTGTGAACATTTCCGTGGGCAATCATGCTTAAACGGGGAATGAAGATATCGACTACTTAAGTAAAGTAATAATTCCACTCAATGTTTTGTCAGCAAATTTTAAAGATAGAGAAACTGAGGATATCGACTATGAGTGAATAAAAAAATTATGTATGCATAAAATTAGTAGTCAGTATTAAGTTTATTTATTTGTATTTTTCTTTTAAATTAAAAAAGCTTTTATTACATATCATGGATCATGCCTACTGTGAAAACCATGTATAGTCGCTTTCTCAGCGCTCTGCTAAAAAAATGGTTGTTCTTACAGAAAAATGTTTGATGTATGTTTTGTAGATAATTGGACGATAAACAATTTTTGTTTGACCCCAGTTGACCTCGGAGTAATAGGTATACGAGATATTCGCGGGAAACGGATTTTCGTGACCTTTTGACCTTGATAACTTTTTTAGCCGGCGCGATATAAATGTCAAATTTTTACATATTAATTAAAATGCCGTAATAAAGCTGCAAACGAAAATTCAGCTCACTAGGAATTTTTCCGCAGTTAAAACCTATAACGAGTGGACTATAATGTAAAATTAAATAAATGATAAAAAATGTGTAATATATTTATTTTGAGTTGAAATTAAAAATTTATTAAAAAAACATATATGTAAATCCAAAAAAATTTTCATTTTTTAACTCCACTTTTTTTTATGAAAAATTTTAAGGCGTATTGCAATAAAATTAATAAAAAAACAAAAAATTTTCCCCTCCTGAATTTTTTATAAAATGCTAGTAGCATATATATCTTTCACATATTAAAAAATAAAAAATTAAAAAATACGCATTTCTAGAAAATCGAATTTGAATTTTTTGCCGTTATTTTTCCAACAGAAAGTGTTCAAGGTCATATAATGTGAATTATTATTTTGATTAGCACTGTTCAATACCTACATTTTGAGCTATATAACATTAAAATCAGTTAAGTAGTTTTGACTGTAAAGCCATTTCAATACACCAGGGTCGTGCAATTTTTTGATTTTTTATCACCCTGTATCTTAAGACAGGGTAAAAAAAAACTAAAAACGCAGAAAATTTTTTTTATTGATGTCAATGAATTCGAATACCTAAATATACAAAATTAAAACCTCATTTCCAAAATTGCATGTTTTTTGCTGATTTCATGTGTTTTTCACCCAATATTAAACATAAAAAGGGGAAGTCTCTCGAGCCCCGTTTTATTAAAGCTCAATAACATCTGTACCTAGTAGCTCGATTTACAACAGTTTCGCATCCCAAGTTCCAGTTTTTCATATCAGGTAAAAAAAAAATTCAACATTTTTTTCAGTGGTTTCAGCCACACTACGCCTACAGTAATGAAATGATTATGATGAAACTAATGAAAAACATTTTAATTAGCATGAAAAGATAATGATCAGCTTTTCGAGCACAACGATTATAGTGGGGCGGGTTCCACTATACAACTACCAACTTCTCTAATTTTGGTTTTTGAAATTTGTTGGGGGCATATACAGACTTCATTTATTAATCAGTTTTGATGACACTTTGACAGAAGATAGAAATTTGAATGAGAAAGAGCTGAATAGGTTTTAGATAATATTAGAACTAGTATCCCATACCTTCTGAGCACCTGTTTATTTGAAACTTTAATAAGATCAGCTTTTAATAATTGATTTTGATTGAACTTGGTAAATATGCTTAGAGTATGATTAGTAACAGTTCTGCATCCCAACTTCCAGTTTGTATAATCGATCACGTGAGGCACTGCCTTTCTCAATGATTAAAGCTCAGATATAGAGTTATGTGAAGGCTCGTTTCTTTGAGCCAGCAATAGCGTAACATTATCAAGAAATATTCTATAGTTAAGATTGGATTAAAATCCTTCAGGTGTGAACCTTTAAGGAAAAGGCTAAATCTTTATTTATGAAACAAAGTGTTGACCTTTCCTTAAGAATATTTAAACCATCTACACTATTAGCTATATTAGCTTGAAAATCACTTACCAATTTTTAAAAAAAACTGAGTGGCTTTGGGTTCCAACCAATTTATGGATTAAAGGTAAAAACTATAAATCAGCATTTACTGAACTCACCTTTTCTAAAGTTGTGTTAAATAAGAAAATCATACACAATAATAAACGTATCACTACAATTACAAAAAAAAATTATTAAATAATAATTCTATACCGTCAAAAAGTAACAACCAATAAAAGTAGACCACAAAACTATCACTTTTAATTTCAACTTTGTTCGTTAATTTAATTTATTATACAATTTTTTTGTTATTTACAAATAAATTAAAAAACAATTATTTTTAATAACAAAACCACTTTAATCCAACTTTAGGATAATTTAATAATTTATTTAAAACTGAGTTAAATTATGTTAAACTTTTGATTAAAACAATTTGTTATCAAACACTAAACTTTTAATTTCGTACAAAAGTCTAAGCATTATTTTTAAAATTAATTGTGAGGCAACTAACCAGCCCCACTTACAATATGATTTGTGTTGGTATGTTTTTGGGTTTTGTATTTATTTTTTTTTTATTCAATGTAAGTAATATCGATTTATTTTTTTAGCGTTTGTTGATTTTGGTGGTATTTACTTTTGATTTTTTTTTTGTTATTACAATAACCAACATAATTATGTTTTGTATTATGTCAGACTGAAAATTTATAAAAAAAAACTTAACCGAGAAACAACCGGTGACATATAACTAAAGTCGGTTGGATATCCATATTTTGTTTAATTCAGATATGTATGGAATGAGACCTTGATTTAATTTATTTATTTAATATTTTGCAAAAGACTTCAATATATTGAGCTTTGATTGATTGGGCAAGTGTAAAAGAAATGTAACAAATACTTGTATTAAAATCTGGTTTTGTGGTTCCCATCCGGCATGGGGAGGGAATTTTTTTTAGTGAGTTAACTGATCTTTTCTGTTCTTATTAATATTCGTCTTAAGATAAAAGATTAAGAAGATCTGTATCCCAAATGCATAGCATCTCAATTTGTGTTTAAGACTATAGCATCAAACTTTGGCAAATAGTTTGGAAATATCCAGAGCAGCATCGAAAGTTTCACTATTATTTTCAAACAACTTGTTCCAGATAAACGTCTCAAAGAAGAGTAAATATCTATTGACTTGTAGAACTGATTATTTTTTTGAAAAGAAAAAAAATAAATGAATAATCTGAATGGCAGAAATCTTCTATCCGTCGATAGCTCGATCCCAACTTTTGACTTCGGAGTTTTATAGTAGTATTTTGGTCCTTTTAACTGATGGTAGTGCAGTTCACCTATAAAATAAACTCTTCAAGTGCGTATAAACGTATTGAAGTAGAAGCTATTCAACAAGCAAACTTTTCGTAGTTTCTGAAATTTCTAGTGCAGTAACTCCCTTAAGATTTTTTTGCCAATGCCAATCCATACCAGTGATACAAGATTCTTGATCCAAAGGTAATAAGGTACGAAAAACTTGTTGCATTAGTGAACGTAATAGAATGACGTAATAGTGATGTTTTCAAGAATTAACAATTCTATCTGTCGCTTCAATGTTGCATTTATGGCAAAAACTTCAGTATGAAAGATCACAATTCTCCAAGAAGAATATTCAGCAAAATATTTTAAATTTTACGCATACATCATTTTGTAGTTGAACAAAGTCAATTTGTATGTTGCCATATATTCAATGATTTAAGAAAGGCATTAAGTTAATCAACCAGTGTTGAACGGGTGCAACAACTGGAAGAGTTGTTTGAAAATCACCATACAATAAAATGAGCACAGCACCGAAGGGGTTTCGATTTCCTATTGCAGTGTACGCCCTATTGCAGTGTAATAACTTATAACTGTGTTGTTACAGTTATGATCCGAGATGTTAAAATAAAATAAAAAAACCAATATGGCCTCTGGCCCAAGAAAAATCTCTAAATATATTTTAAATTAATGATTCATTCTTAATGATCCAAAACTAATTTACTTTTATGTTTAATCTTTTTGGTTGAAGACCAATCTGATCAACTTTTTTTCTGAAAAATTATGTTTTAATAATATAATTTTTAGTTTTTAGATTTTATTTTCCCGAAATCAAATTATGACTAGCCAAATATCCGAAACTGGCAGTATTTATATTACAACTTACATAAACTAGAGAAAAAGAATACGTAAGCAATTGATGTTTCATCATTCTCTTACAATCAATACTATGACATCGAAAAAAAAAACTTAGACAAATAGGGTATTTCAACACAAAAATGCAACGAATGGCATCAAAAACAGTGATCAAAACAAATATGAGCCAACCTGTGAGAAAGATTTATTATCATCTTCATTTGTTGTTGCCAATATACATGTGAGATAATGTAGCAATCCTGGATTTCTATTTCAAACACAATGAAACATTGCAAAAGAGAAAATTTAAAACTTGCAATGTATATAAAAAAAATTGATATATAATATGGAATCGCCCGAGTATTTACATATGTCGATAGAAAATGTATTAATAAAATTCAATAAAATAGCCCCAATGGCTACGTACGCCATGTTCAGTACTCGAACTTATATGTAAATTAACATACAAGAATTTATTTAACCCAAAGCTGCGGCATAACAGATGAAAAAGTGCTTTGCCCTGGAGAATGACTCTTGTCTGTCAGATTTGACTGCCAAGCAGCATTCTCTTTTGCAAAAAACTATTGCCTAGAATTATAGTACATTAACATTCTTGTATAAGATTATAGGTTCATTCAACGCTACATGTTGGTGCATAACAGTAAATTCAACGTCTATTTCAAATTTCAGTGCAGAATGCATCGTTTTCAAGAAAACTAAATAGGTTTCGATAGGTTGCACATTATTTCTTCCGATTTGACGGCCTCAATTTTTTCTGGTGTAATTTTATATATTCTAGTGTAATTTTATCGGTAATTCTCTTTCCTGCTTTTCAATAAATACATCCTATAGCATGCCTAAAGACATTTTTGATTCTTGCATACCTATCAACAATGCATTGATGAATCAATTGCCTACATTTTCAAATGATTGCCTTGGTTTCCACGATTCATCAATGGATGTGAATAGTTTGTTCATGGCACTGACTTTCTTATAGGTTTCCTCATGTGTTTTTAGGTAGATTTCATATAAAAATCTACCTATTGCAATGGGCTTCATCTCGGAATTTCGGAAAAATTTTTGTGCCAAACGACTATATAACTATATATGATAAGCGGAGACGAAAAAACAAAAAAAAAAAGTTTATATATGTATATATAAATATATATATATATATATATATATATATATATATATATATATATATATATATATATATATATATATATATATATATATATATATATATATATATATATATATATATATATATATATATATATATATATATATATATATATATATATATATATATATATATATATATATATATATATATATATATATATATATATATATATATATATATATATATATATATATATATATATATATATATATATAAACGATATGAGATATAACGAAAACGACCGGCACTCTCACGGTCGCATTTGTTGAGGTAGATCAAAAAAACTTTCTGTCCTTGTGTGTTTTAATAATATCTGGAACAAATTTGTGAATCAGCAAAATCCGACACGTGGTTAAGAAACTAGAGGCTTTTTTTAAAAAAAATTGATTTTTTAAAACCGTTATAACGGCCGTTAAGATACTAATATTTCAAAAAATTTAACAAATTTAGAATCTATGAAATATTTTTTATCAATTCGATTTAGAAATAGACCTCTGCAGTTAGAGGTTCCTGAGTGAGTGGCTCCAACAAAAAAGTTAGCAAAAAAAAATTTTTTTTTAAACAACCGGCACTCTCACGGTCGCGTTTATAAGGCCAGATCAAAAAACCTTCCCCAAAAATGTGCGTTTTATTAATATCTTGGACTTGTTTGTAAATCAGCCCAATCCAACACATGGTTAAGAAACTAGAAGCTTTATACTAGAAAAAAACTCTGTTTTTTAGATCCGTTATAACGGCCGTTTGGATTCTAATATTTCTAAAAACTTCATAAATTTAAAATCTTTGAAACCTTTTTAATCAGTTTCTTTAAAAAAAGACCTCTGCAGTTGGAGGTTTCTGAGTGAGCGGCTCCAACAAAAAAGCTTGTAAAACACAAAATGCGTTTAAAACAACCGGCGCTCTCACGGTTGCATTTGTGGAGCCAGATCAAAAATCTTTTCTTAAAAATGTGTGTTTTATTAATATCTTGGACAAGTTCGTAAATCAGAAAAATCTGACTCATGGTTAAGTTACTATAGGCTTTATACTAGAAAAAAAAGTGTTTTTTTTAATCCGTTATAACGGCCGTTTGGATACTAATATTTTTAAAATCTTCATAAATTTAGAATCTGTGGAAATATTTTAATCCGTTTCTTGTAAATATAAACCTCTGCAGTTAGAGGTTTTTGACTTGTTGGCTTCAACAAAATAGTTTGCAACAATCCCCAACTACAATTTCCAGAAACCTTATAACAGTCAATGTCAACCTTATAACAGTCAAAAAAACAAAAGATTTGAATAGAAGAAATTAATTTTTTTTTCTTAGAAATAAACTATTTTGATATTTTGCAGTAATTGCACGACATATGATATAGAATAGGTTTGTGTCATAAATTCTCACACACATGTTCTGTGGTAGATTTGATATTTGTTTGTTGCAAAATTGGATAGATATAATTTTGCTTGTAGGTAGCTAATTTTCTTTTTAAAATTTGTTCGATATCTGTTTGAAATTAGTTTGTTTTGTTTAAACTAATCTGATACATCAGATTCTACTGGCACACAAAACTGTCTGATCTCGAAATTTACCAATTTCTAGCGGATATACGGATAACGGATAAAGTCCAAGCGGCGACTTTTTAAAAAATTTAAACAGCTTCTACTAATTTTTTCATAATAGACGATTTCGTTTTGTTGATCTAAGAATTATCATTCCGGCAATTGTTTTGTATTTGAATTTTTAGAAGTGTAATTTAGACTGGGTTCCAACTGAATGGTAAATGGTCCCCGCAATACTAAAATAATTTAGCATATTTTCAAGTTGACTAAATCCAATACTTGCATTGTAGACTTATTTGAGCGACAGTTAAACATTAACTTCAAGTTTAATTTTAAAATTTCTCCATTTCTTTTTTTGGTCATCTTCCGTTTATTATTTAATAAATTTAAATTAATTTATTTATTTTAATTATTAATTCACCTTGATGTTTGAAACTAAAAATAATTTTCTAGTTTTTAATGCAAACAACTCAATAACAATTATATGATTTTTGTCACCGGTGTTCAAATTTATAATCATTTAGAAGAAATAAATTGGATCGTTCCGAAATAAATTTTTAAATTTAGCACGATTTAAAATTTGGAGACCATTTAGCATTCTATTGGAATGCAGTTTTATATTTACAAACAAAAAACCGTATTTTTCCGTTTCATAATTAAGAGTTCAATTTTCAGTAGTTTATAAATATTTAAAGTTAATCACATTAAGACACTCTATTAACAAAAGGAAAAATGTTGAGCTAGTTTCATTAATGATGTTGTTGCAGGATTCAACATTATCCCGAAATGATAATTTTAACGATTTTAATTATGTTTTTAAAACAACAGCTATCGTTTATGCAGAAAAGTTAATAAAAAGTTTGTTTCCGGATACCAAAACATTCGAAAATGTTTAGTTAGTAATGACGAATCAATAAGATAAGGAAAAGGAAAATTCTCACAAATCCGACCAAACTCACCGAATGTACATTAGTCATGGAATTGAAAAATACGATTTCACCAATCGAAAATAGTAAAGTTTATTCGTTCAAATAATTATTCATTATCGGACAAGGAATTTAATTTATATAGTGCATGTAAATCACTCATTCCTACCCTAGAAAAGCTAACAAAAACTAGAAATCGTTTGCAGTTTCCAATGTTAAACGCTCTTGTATTTTTTGAATATTATTTTTCAGATGAAAATAAATTTTGATTGCTTTTGATTTGATTTTGATTTTGTAAAACTATTGTTTTTATTAAAGGCATTATCCGGATTATTATCCGGATATCCGGATAACTACTTTACATACTATTCGATATCCGGATAGTTAAAATCACGGATAATTGGAAACACTAATTCTGATTGTCAAAACATTCTTCAATTAATAGGGATGCTTTTAGGTCAGACCTTACATATACACCCACACCGCCACCTCTTTTGTGATCTCTACACGATAAAAAACTTTCATACCTACTCAAGTTGTAAAACTTTGCTTCATTACTATCAATCCATATTTCAGTTAGAACTAAAATATGAATTGAAATAGGAAAATATGATAAATAATTTTTAGTCCAGGAATATTAGGGGTTTCACCTCGGAATGAGAGATAGTCAGCTATAAACTTGTATAAACCTTTATTTTGGGACCCTAAATCTTGTCTCAAAACCTACTTATCGTAGGGTGTCCGCGATTACAGAAATTCCAAGGTCAAATGTCAAAAAATCGATTTTTTACACATTTATTGCAATTATCTCGTTTCCTATGGGCTTTATGCTATTTGTATCTTCTTTAAATATTGTAGAGGATTAAATTCTCTACAACTTGTGTTTAATTATTTTGTTATATATTGAACCATTTTCGAGATAGAGGGCAGAGCGCGCGCAGTGTTTAACTATTTAGAGTATCATTCGAGGTCAACCTGTAGTCCCGATTCAAAATATGCTATATAAAGTTTATAAATTATTGATAAATATATAATTCTAAATAATTTGCATTTTTATTAACTATTACGTTATAATTAATATTTTTTTCAATAATTCAGTACCTATTCATTTATTAACACTTACCTACTCGTGTAATTATAAAGTTATTAAGGGAAATACTTTAATTATTTTTTAATTCTAATCTGGTTTATACTAATTACTTCCTAACTAAATAAAAAGAAAAGAATTAAATTTTTAATTAATGTTTTTATTGAAAAATACCATTCCATACATTGATGAACGTTGAAATTTAAAAAATTGAATAATAATAATAAGAACTACAAATTCTAATTTCAACTTTCTTCTTCTTCTTCATCATTGTCTTCCAGTCGCTGTAAAATTTCAAATTCCTCTGTGTTCTCGTCTTCAACATCATTTGTCTATTCTTCCAGGATTTCGGGATCAAAAGTACCGTCTTCATTGATATCACTCTGATATGGTGAAACATTAAGACAAGCTTGTCCATTTCACTCCACTCCACTCCATTCTTAAATAATGAATGAACCGGGCAGTTTTCTTCTTCAAATTCTGCAGCAATTTGACCCGAATTCGGAAGTTTCTCGAGTGTTTTTACAAAAGTTTTTTTTCCTTTTCTAAAGAACGCAGAAGTCGTGTCACAACCACTTACTGCGTGCAGAAACAAAATGTGTTTTTTAGAACGAGGATATTTATCAAAATTTTTGGAACAGTATATTTCAATATTTACATTTCCTTTGCCAACTTTTTTAAAGAAAATTTCTTGCTGATGAGATATGGTACGCTCAATTAAAATGACAAGTAAATCTTCTCTTATTATAACAGCAGTTTTTTGACGTTTAGATTCATCAATTGCTGTTTCAAAAATCAATAACTCTAAATAGTTAAACACTGCGCGCGCTCTGCCCTCTATCTCGAAAATGGTTCAATATATAAAAAAATGCTTAAACAAAAGTTTTAGATAATTTAATCTTCTACAATATTTATGATGCATACAAATAGCATAAAGCCCATAGGAAACGAGATATTTGCAATAAATGTGTAAAAAATCGATTTTTTGACATTTGGCCTTGGAATTTCTGTAGTCGCGAACACTCTACGACAAGTAGGTTTTGAGACAAGATTTAGGGTCCCAAAATAAAGGTTTATACAAGTTTATAGCTGACTATCTCTCATCCGAAGATACTTGCCCTTAATTGACTAATTTTCCTGGACTATTTGTATTTCATTGAGTTTGTTTCTGATGCTTCTTGCGTTGATTAAATACAATGTTTAACTTATTTCCAGTATTGTTAGTATTATTTCCGTTAGAAAATATCTGTGTATGATGTTTTGTTATTGGTGAACAGCTGTTTGCTTGGCCGCTATCAATATCATTAATATCATTAATAAAATTACAAAATATAAAAATATAAAAAAACATATAAAATTTTAAAATATAAATAAAAAAAAATATATATTTATGTGATAATTTAAATTAATCTTTACTTATATGTACTTGTGTAGTTCCAGCTAAGGTTGTGTAGAGTTGTGACTTCTCAAGAGTATTTTCCAGATCATAAAGATGATTCAACGATTCAATTATATACACTTTTAATTTTTCTGTCTTTCGTAGATGAATTGTACTGTTAGTGATCCACAGAAATTTGAAACTATGTTTGGATTTGAACTCTCTCGCTGTTCTAAATATTTTTAATTTAAAACCGGTGAGATGATCCTGGAAATATATTTGTTTGTTTTCACAATTTGTTAATCCTATTTGGTGAGTGAAGAGAGTTTTGTGCAATTTTTTCTTTAACCTAAGCTGTTCTTTAATTTTAGGAGAGTTGAACTTTATAAGATGTAAAGACTGTTGATGTAAACCACTTTTAGAAATAATTATTATAATAATTGTTTGATATCTTGGATTGTGATTGGATTGTTATTCAGTTTTTCAAATATAGACGATAGAAATGTTTGGAAAGTTTCATCTGCAGCTGGAGGGAGTCCTGCTATTATAATATCCGACTCGTAGTCTTTCTGTATAAGAGAATCTAATTCAGCTTCGATGTTGTTTAATCTTCTGACATATGATTGATTTGCTTTTAATGACGACTCCAATTTATCTTGTAAAACTTTGTTTTCCATCAAGATTTTTTGATTTTCCTTCGTAAGGCTAGCAATACTTTGAACAAGAACTTTTTGACCGTCTTTTAGTTCTAGCATGAGATTTTTTAATTCATGATTTGTTACAAAGTCGTTTGAAGACTGGGTGCTTAACATGCATTCGTTTGAGCAGATCCAATTACGATCTTGCATTACCTTTTTCAGATTTGAACCAAATATGCTTTTACATTTAGGATGAAAAGATTTTTTGCAAATATTACAGTCTAAGCTGATTTTATTTGCACTAATGTTTTTATTACAAATGCCACAGACTCCAACCATAATAATCAGCAATATTTGAGGTTATGTTTCACTTAATTGATGATTTGATAGAAACTCACAAAGTATTTAATGCTTTTATTTTTACTCAATCACTTGTATTAGATTATTTATGTACTATTATTTCTAGTTTTTATAAAGTTGATTCTAATAGTTTAAAAAAACATCTTTGAATTCAGATATAATTTTGTGTTTACAAGTTGTCAGCGGTTGACATTTTTTAATTTGTCACTAAGTCTTCTACTAATGTCCTGTAATTTTGACCTTTATTATTTCCTTAAAAGTTTTGAGACACATCTTTGAAACTTACATAAGCTGCTCTATCCGTACCATTCATTTTACCTATAAAGTTTGCATCTTGAAATAGAGTTCGAGTTTGGAGTCTATTAAAAATTCCCTCTTTTACTTTGGCATCACTTATCGCTGGAAACTTTCCTCTGAAGTACTGAAAACAATCACCATCCTTGTCCAGAGCTTTGACATACTGTTTTATGATACCTAGCTTTATGTGAAGTGGTGGTAGCAGATATTTTGAAGGCTCAATCAATGGTGTTCGTATAACATTATGAGTATCAACGTTTAATTGCACTCTCGTAGGCCATTTTTTTTCACATAGTGATTTTTGCTGTCCCTGCTATCCCACAAACATAGATAGCAGAGATATTTAGTGAATCCTGATTGTTGAACTAAAAGAAGTGTTGCGATTTTCAGATCCCCACAAATTCGCAATTGGTGTTCTGAATACTTTATTTTATCCAATACAGTTTTCATATGTCCCCTTAAGTTTTGTTGAATGGGCTTTTAGAATTAGCGCTAATATGTTTCCAATGTGAATCAAAACTGCTTTGAAACTTCTAGTTGATAAATCTATAAAGAGTCTCCACTCATCGTCTTTATAGATATTAAGTTTTAATTCATCAACCAAGCCTTTAACATTGGAACAGTACACGACCGAGTTTTAATCGTCCTTCTTAAAATACTTCCGGAACTCCTTTTCTCTATTCCGATAAAAGCAAGCCAATAACTTTTTAGCTAACAAATTTTTATTTTTTAGTCTTGATGCCAGTAGTTCAGCTCCATCCTTAGGTAAATTTAAATCGCGTACGAGATCATTTAGTTCTTCTCGATTTTCACTTTCCCATCTGGCATGAAATCCTCATCTTCAGGATTTTCATCTTCATAAATTTCTTTCTCCACTTCTTCCTCCATTGGTACGTTTTCTTTTCTACTTCCATCTCTTCAAAAGCTTCGATTTCATCTACGACTACTGTTTTTTGTGGTTTAACAGCTGATGAAACATCGGCGTATTGTATTTTACTTCTATTAGACGAAGAAAAACCGGCAATTTTAGTCAAACAAAAGTAACAGTTTTGTGTACTTGTTGGTGAAGTCCAGATCATGGAATTGTAAATCTCAGTTTTTCTCTGTTTTTGGCCGTTTTCCATCGTATCAACATGATATGACGTAGACCACAAACAAAGTGTGGAACCCAGGCAGAATCCAAATACGTAAGTGGAATGCGGCAGAAAATGGTCTACGGTGTTTTACCGGCTCAAACTCACCACCAACGTAACAAAACAAATCAGGACTTTTAGTAAATAGATGGGAATTATTTGTTGTAATAATATACTCTCCAATAGCCAAGTTTTCCACTACCGAAGAGCTGCAGTCGCTTGATGACGACGCCTGCGGTCCTACCTTGTCACCCCGACCAGACGCCGATACTGGGATTCCAGATCCATGCATCGTAAAGTACTTATCATTTGTACCTACCATGACGGCACACAGGCCGTTAACCCTGGGACTCTGCCAGATATGTCTATTGCCCACATTCACCCCGTGGAGGGGCCCTGGTTGCAGGCACAAATGAAAAAAAGTTTAGCAGGAATTATAAAAGTGAAGATTACAGGACATTAGTAGAAGACCTAGTGACAAATTACAAAAATTTAGGCTGCTTAATGAATCTTAAATTACACTTCCTAGATTATCACATGGACCACATTCCTGAAAATCTTGAAGAATATAATGAAGAACGGGTTTTAAAATTCGGTTCGGTTTTTGAAATTTTTTGAGTCCTTGAGAGGAATCTGGACCAAATATATTGCAGATTCAGATTACGGAGATCGAATTACAAGAAAATTCTTCTCGATCCAAGACTACAAGATTTTTTTTATCAAAATAATTCCAATTTTTTGCGATTTTTGCCATTTTTATGGGTTTTTTACAATTTTCTCGGATTTAAAACAGCTTATGACCTAAGCACACTTAAAATTAGTATTCACGAGATCAAAATACATGAAAATTGAGCTTGTTTTAGATCCCCAATTTTTTTTTTTACCAAAACATCCAATTTTCGCTATTTTTCACGGTTTTTCCCAATTTACTCGAAATTGGAGGGTGGACGGCTAAAACTGACCTGAAATTCGTATTCCGCAGGTCGAAAACATGCCCGTAGATAGGTGGCGCCCAATGTACAGACCATTTTGTGTGTTTGTGTGCCGGTGTTATTTGTTATTAATATAATTCTAATGTGATTGGTCAAATTCAATGATGTCATTACATTTTAGAAAATTTCATTGGGTTAAATTAGAATAAAAAGAAATTTTAACAGCTGATTTTGGATCATCTGTACATCTGTTTATAATGATAGTTCAGTTGGTCAACGAAATATTTCTTTTACAAATGTTGACAAAAAAAAATTATGTTGTACAAAAACTGATTAGAAACCGCGGTGGGAAAACATGATATAACAGATGACTATCAGATGGAATGTTTGTTAGGATAAGACTTTTTCTGGAAACTTCTGAAAAGTCGCTCTTCTAGAGATTTCGATGCAACTGTGTATTTTATAGATACTATTATGATACGTGTTCAGCTGAGATAAATGCAGTAATGCCGCCACGAAGCCAGTTCTCGCGTCTAGCAATAAACTCCCATGAGCTCTCGCTTGAACCATTCTTTGGCCAAACTGAGCAATATGTCTCGTTGTTTTTCCCACGAACGACCTCTTTATTAAATTCTCAAAAATCTACTACTTTTTTGCGTAGTAACAACCTTCAAAAATTTAATCAGGTCAGGGATAGGAAATCCATCTGAACTGTAATTCTTGTTAGTGCTCGATAATGACCTTTTTTTCTCTGGTCAAAGATTAACGTACTGGACCAAGGGCTTTTACTGTGCTTGCCTATTTCAAGTTATGCCATCTTTTTGAATGTTAAGCTTGTAACGACTGTCAGGCACTTCACGGGTGTCACAAATATCGCGGATGTCATGGATGTCACGGTGTCATCACTGTCACTGGATATGTATTTTAATTTGATGGTATGCCTGAACTAGGTCAATGGACGAAAAAAATGTGCATCCTTCCAAATGATATGAAAAATCTTGAAGGTGAAGTTAACAATTCCCTTTTTTCACGGCTGTTGTGAGTGTCATGGGTGTCATGGGTGTCACGGGTGTGATGGATATCACGACTGTTACAATTAAAAGGAAAAATTAATTATTTATATAGAACATAGAGGTATTTCATTATAAATCAATTTAAATTATAACTAAAATAATAGGAAATTACGAAATGAAGGATGAGTGTTGTATTGCACCATTTGTCTTTACAATTAGTAAAGGCTTGTGTGAATTCAGGTGTCCACTGCGGCAATAAATAAATGACGGCAATAATTAAGCATACCTAAAAATCGTTTATATTGCTTAACAGTATTGAAAAGTTCTAAGCCTTGAATGGTTTGCACACGTTCAGGTTCAGGCCATTTACCAAATTAGGACACTGCCAATAAGATAGATTATATTATAAAGGGATCGACAGGTTGCGCGAGGTGGAACTAGTCCTGCCACACAGACTCTATGATCCAATGCGCCGAAATTCAAACTTAATTCCGAATTTGGCAAATACATATTTTTCTGAATTAATGATAGACTATTTTCAGAGAACTGCTTAAAAATCATTTTTAAGGGTTCCAAATGCCTTTTCAGAGATTTTGATGTAACTAAAATATCATCTTGATTCTAGATACACAAAGAAAAAATTAAATCCACATAATAAGCAAAGCATCGATTACTTTGAAATGGATATGTATTTTAATTTGATGGTATGCCTGAACTAGGTCAATGGACGAAAAAAATGTGCATCCTTCTGAATGATATTGTAATAAACTTCGTCCAGAATGGGTTAATTTCATTTAATCATAAAAAACCAATACGTTCCGCCTAAATGTTTTCTACATTCAAAGATGAAGTAAAAGTTAACTAATACAAGTTGCATAAATTAATGTAAATTAAATTTGTTTACATTAATGAAATTAAAAGGAGGAGTGGCCTATTTTTTCTAGAAACAACTACAGTGAGTACCAGAATATTCTGCTTATTTGTTTTTGAATATAAAAGAGGCGAACAAAATATCAGAGAGTCAGTTTTAATTTTTGCAATTAAAAGTGTTTTACAAATATTCGAAAGTATAAGGAATAATCGGTGGTACTTGAGCCTGGGTACTAATAGTGAAAGAATCTGAACTTTGTGGAATAGTAAATACAGATTTTACGATTCCGAATATTATTGATTCAAATTGTGGAAAAGCGGTGAAGTTTATTGTACATAAATTGGAGACCCTGGAGTTTATTGTAAGGAAAAACGGAAGCTGCTGTAATTTGGTTGATAAATAAAGTTTGGGATTTTGTTAACTAAAGATCTGTCTTTTTACTGTCGTATTTGCTCAATAATCTAAAAGAACCAACGAAGAGTCGTTACAGTGGTATCAGAAGTGGGATTATTGCAACAATGGCCAAGACAGTAAATATTAGTGATCTCAGCCAGACCCAGCTGAAGGATGAGTTGAAGAAAAGGAATGCTCCAATCCATGGAACGAAGGCAGAACTTGCATTCCGGCTGCGTAAAGTTTTAGAAGAAGCAGGCCAAAACACAGAGGTCATAGAAGTAGAGTCGGAGGAAGCTCCAGTCCAGAATGCCCCAGCAATTGATCCGATGATGGTGTTGATGAAAGAAATGATGGCACAGCAACAACAACAACTTGCTGATATGATGGCCCGACAAGAGAAACAGGCAGCAGAACAAAAAGTAGATCAACAACAACTACGTGAAGTAATCGAGTCACGTATATCCAGTGCGGAGGTTAAAATCAACAACATGGAAAGGGAGCTGCGGAAAGTTACCGAAGAACATGAAGAGAAACTACGCAATCTTTCGAGTGAATTACGCCAAGAAATAGCACAAGGAAAGTCAGGTAACATGATCAATCCATCAACTACTTCAGCCCCAGCTAGAGTAAAAACACCCGCATTTGATGGATCTACATCGTATCAGATATTTAAGATGCAATTTGAGATAGCAACAACTGGGGTAGATAACCAGCAAAAAGCAAATGCGTTTATATTGGCATTGAAGGGACCTGCTGCTGAAATTTTGCAAACACTATCAGCGACAGAGCGTGATTACAGCAAGATAATGGAGGCCTTAGAAGTAAGATATGGGGAAAACATATGCAAGCTCTCCATCGCATGCAGCTCAAAACACGGAAACAAGGAGTCAGCGAAACTTTGCATGAATTAGAGGCTGACATTGTGAGACTGGTAAATCTGTCATACCCGAACTATAACGCTGAACACCGAGACAAATTGGCAGCTGATAAATTTATCAATGCTCTTCGAGATATACAAATGAGAAATCAGCTTTATCTAAGCGGAAATAAGCTCCCTGCGGAAGTCTTAGCATTGGCCCTGCAAATGGAAGCTGGAAAAAGAGCGTATGGTTCAGATAGGGTACGTCAGATGGAAGTTGCTGAAGAACCTCTAAAAGCAGCGCTTGAGGAAGTGATCATGCGTGTCAAAAGTCTGGGAGATAAGCCTGAGCGAAATCAACGAAGTAGGTCTAGCAGAGTAAGATGCTGGAACTGTGGAAAGTTGGGGCACATCCGAAGAGAATGTAAATGGGAGCCGCACCTGGAAGACAGATGCAGCGTTCCGGATTCGGGAAAGTAGATTGTGCCAGTTTTGAAGGGCGAAAGCTGGCTCAATTACAATGCCCTACATTGGTGGTGTCACAAGTAAAAAGAGAAAATAGTAGTCTAGTCTTAGAGGCAACCGTTGGAAGCAAATCGTGCATGTTGACTTTGGACACAGGTGCTTCGAGATCGATAGTGCGTCCAGATGTGGTTTGTGATAGTCAGATCGATACAGCAAGACGATTCACCCTAAAAACAGCTACGGGTGAAACAGTTCTAGTTCATGGAGAAAGCGACCAAGAGGTTCACCTTGGAGGAAATTCATTTAGGCACCGATTTATTGTAACAGATATAGAAGATGACTGCATAATTGGGCTTGACTTCATGAAAGAATACAATTTTATATTAGATCTGGGAAGCCACGTACTGAGATATGGAAACACAGAAATAGTGCTAAACGCCACCAACGACAATGCTGAGGTCCGTGTTATTAGTGATGGACCAACTGAGATCCCCGCAAAATCTGAGAAAATCATATGGACTAAGCTACTAGATAAAAGTGACCAAAATTCACCTGTGATGATTGAGCCAGCTAACAACGACTTTGGGGGAAACATTGTGATTGGCCGAACGCTAGTTGCAGCAAAAGAGGGAGTAGTTCCAGTGCAACTGATTAACTTCTCAAATAAACGAGTGGTCATCAATCATGGAGAAGAAATCGCCAAATGCAGCACCATAAAAGAGATAATCAGCTGTGAAGAAGAGCAAAAGGTCTTCATGCAGAGAAACAATCCCGCATTAGTAGCAATACTTCAAGATCTTAGTAAAAGAATGAATCCAGCCGAATTCAAAGAAATCAAGAGGGTATTAACGAAGATGAGCAGCGTTTTCTCTACTGGAGATGAAGATGTTGGAAGAACAAACATCGTGCGACATAGGATCAACACTGGAAACGCTCATCCTATCAGACAGCCTCCTAGAAGACTACCACTGGCTAAACACGAGGAAGTGCAAGGAATGCTGGACAAAATTAAAAGTGATGGAGTCATCAGGCCATCTAAGAGTCCATGGAGCTCACCAGTGGTGCTAGTTAGAAAAAAAGATGGGTCAGCTCGTTTTTGTGTAGACTATCGAAAGCTCAATGAGGTAACCATTAAGGATAGCTATCCACTGCCACGAATTGATGACACACTGGATACACTATCAGGGGCCAAATGGTACAGCACATTAGATCTGAAGAGTGGCTACTGGCAAGTTGAAATGCATCCAGAAGATCGACGAAAGACAGCATTTTCTACTGGCGATGGGTTGTGGGAGTTCAATGTGATGCCGTTTGGTCTATGCAATGCCCCAGCAACATTTGAACGTCTAATGGAATGCGTGTTGCATTACTTAACCTGGAAGGCCTGCCTAGTTTATCTTGATGACATCATTATAATGGGTCGCAACTTCGAAGAGCATCTAATGAACCTCGAAGAAGTACTCAGAAGAATAAGTAATGCCAACATGAAGTTGAATCCGGTAAAATGCAATCTCTTCCACAAAGAAGTGAAGTACCTTGGACACATCATTACAGAAAATGGAGTCAGAACCGATCCTGAGAAGATTGATGCTGTGAAACATTGGCCAGTACCGAAGAATGTTCATGAGCTACGCAGTTTTCTTGGCCTATGCACCTATTATCGTAGATTCGTGGAGAATTTTGCGAATATTGCCAAGAGTCTACACAAATTGACAGAGGCAAATACCAAGTTTCTGTGGACAACCGAATGTAATGAGGCATTCTGCCGTTTAAAAGAAAAACTATGCAACACCCCTATACTAGCCTATCCAGAATCCGGAAAGATGTTCATTCTGGACACAGACGCAAGCAATGTAGGAACCGGAGCGGTTTTGTCACAGAAAGTTGGAGACGATGAGAAAGTGGTGGCCTACTTCAGTAAAGTTCTGTCAAAACCGGAGCGGAATTACTGTGTCACGAGGAAGGAGTTGCTAGCTATCATCAAGGCAGTGAAACATTTCCACAAATATTTGTGTGGACAGCCATTCCTGATTCGCACGGACCATGCTGCTCTAAAATGGTTATTACAATTCAAATTTCCTGAAGGACAAGCAGCAAGATGGATAGAGATCCTGCAGAACTACGACTTCAAAGTTGAACACCGCAAGGGAAGGATCCATGGTAACGCCGATGCCCTGTCCAGAAGACCCTGTATAGAGGAGTGCAAGTCATGTAGCAGAACTGAGGGAAATGAGGCAATGAAAGTGAACCAAATTAAGTTCCAAACTCCTGACGATTGGTGTACCGAGGCAATTAAAAGAGAGCAGCTAGAAGATCCAGCTATGGCTCCAATATTGAAATGGAAAACTGAGGGAAGGCGACCGGAGTGGAAAGTGGTCGCACCTTTAAGTACGGAGGTGAAATGCTACTGGGCGCAATGGGACTCACTATTTATGGACAACGGGATACTTAAAAGAAAATAGGAGTCCGCTGATGGAAAGAAAGTGTTAGAACAACTGGTGTTGCCATCAAGTCGAGTGGAAGAGGTACTGGGAAAGCTGCATGGAAGTATTTCTGGAGGACACCTGGGAGTCAATAAAACCCTGGCTAAAGTAAGGGACAGGTTTTATTGGGTAAGGTATCGAACAGACGTGGAGCAATGGTGTCGGCGATGCGATACTTGTGCAGCGAGCAAAGGACCAAAAACTAGAACTCGAGGAGAGATGCAACAGTACAATGTGGGTGCCCCAATGGAGAGAATTGCTATAAACATCGCGGGGCCATTTCCGGAAACGACAAAAGGTAACAAATACATCATGGTGGTCATTGATTACTTTACAAAATGGCCGGAAGCTTATGCAATACCGAACCAGGAAGCAGTTACGGTCGCTGAAACATTAGTCAATGAATGGATTTGCAGATATGGAACACCGCTCGAGTTGCATACGGACCAGGGAAGGAATTTCGAATCACTATTGATGAAAGAGCTGTGCAGAACACTCGACATTAGAAAAACACGAACTACACCTATGAACCCGCAGTCGGATGGCATGGTAGAACGATTCAACCGAACCATGGAAGAACATTTGTCAAAGGTAGTAGAAGCCAACCAAAGAAATTGGGACAAGGATCTTCCGTTATTCTTGATGGCCTATCGTAGCGCAGTGCACGATACGACAAGTGAAACGCCAGCGAATATCATGTTCGGAAGAGAACTACATCTTCCTAGTGACATCGAGTTTGGCATCCCTGGAGGTCTGGTATCTACGAAAACAGATTATGTGGGACAACTAAGTGAGAAGATGAATAAAATCCATCAACAGGTTCGAGACCACATTAAGATTGCCAGTGACAAAAAGAAAACCAGGTACGACATAAATGCAAATAGTGGCGGTATTTAAGAAGGAGAATTGGTGTGGCTATACAACCCCAAGAGAACTAAGGGAAGATCACCCAAGCTGCAGCCAGATTGGGAAGGTCCATATAAAATAATCAAACGAATTAATGATGTTATCTACCGCATCCAAAAGGGACCCCGTACCAAGATCAAAGTGATACATCTGCAAAGGTTGGCACCGTACCAAGGTAACAGCACCAATGCGATATCTGATATTGTTCGGGACGAACAAAACTAAATGGAGGGCAGTGTAATAAATTTCGTCCAGAATGGGTTAATTTCATTTAATCATAAAAAACCAATACGTTCCGCCTAAATGTTTTCTACATTCAAAGATGAAGTAAAAGTTAACTAATACAAGTTGCATAAATTAATGTAGATTAAATTTGTTTACATTAATGAAATTAAAAGGAGGAGTGGCCTATTTTTTCTAGAAACAACTACAGTGAGTACCAGAATATTCTGCTTATTTGTTTTTGAATATAAAAGAGGCGAACAAAATATCAGAGAGTCAGTTTTAATTTTTGCAATTAAAAGTGTTTTACAAATATTCGAAAGTATAAGGAATAATCGGTGGTACTTGAGCCTGGGTACTAATAGTGAAAGAATCTGAACTTTGTGGAATAGTAAATACAGATTTTACGATTCCGAATATTATTGATTCAAATTGTGGAAAAGCGGTGAAGTTTATTGTACATAAATTGGAGACCCTGGAGTTTATTGTAAGGAAAAACGGAAGCTGCTGTAATTTGGTTGATAAATAAAGTTTGGGATTTTGTTAACTAAAGATCTGTCTTTTTACTGTCGTATTTGCTTAAAAATCTAAAAGAACCAACGAAGAGTCGTTACAATATGAAACATCTTGAAGGTGAAGTTAATCATTCCCTTTTTTTTATTGACCGGTGTAATGGACTGAACCAACGGCTTTTACTGGGCTTACATATATATGTATATCAATATCATTCCAACAATTAAAACGGGGAGAATATATGAAGCGACATTATATTTTGGTTTGTCATGTAAATAACAGATTAAACAAAACATATACAAATTTAAAAACGATGGACAAATATTTTATTTGTGTTTTGACTTTCACATTAAATAAAATTTAAATTTATTTTCAATACTAACAATTAATTTAATTAATTCATGCTGTTTCGATTTCGCCTAAATGCAGAGGTATTAAAGACAATTAGCAGAATTATAAAAAACCAAAGAAGTGCAGAAGTATAAAAAACACAAATTGTTTTTGTTTGATCTTGAAGACAGTGGATTTCGACAAATTTGACGTGTATTCTATCATTGCAATATATTTTATTACGAAGCAGTAACAATGAAAAGTGACAGTTAAAATTCCTTTAAAACCTCAAAATCGATCAAAACCGTAACATCTAAAATAGGTTTAAGCCAACAAATTTAGTCTATCATCAAACCCAAATTACGTTATTCCTATATTGTATCCAAAGTAACAAAACCCCAACAAAATAAAACTTTAAATTTGTTAAAATTATTTACTCAACAAAAACTGTAAAGTAAAAGAAAAGAAAAACTAAAGATTGCTAATCTTTAAAAGCTATTTGGTTGTAAAATAGGTCAACCGAGTGTTAAAAGCTAAAGAAACCCTTTTTCGAAGTCGATAAGATCAAACGAAATTGAATTTCATCCTCAAATAATATTTCTTTTGTATTTGGAATATATTTTGGAATGAGTTTAACACATAATTAGTGGAGATGTTTTAGATAAAAATGTAATCCATTTCTTCTTCTGTTAAGAATTTTAGAATAATTAACCCACTTCTTAAATTTTGAAGTTATTTCAGAAACAAAAACGTTTTTGTAGATATTAGTTCTGATTCAGTTTGTAAGTTCTTAATGCAGAGATTGGAAATTAAAGCTATTAGAAGGTGTTTTCTTTGTATGCTTGTGAAAATTATCTTTAGATTATCAGATCATCAGAATCAATAATGTCATGATGGAGTATCTAGCGGGATATGTATTAAGCTTTGCATCTGTGTTGACGGAAAACACTTATTTTCAACGTTGTTATCAATCTCTTAATGTCGATTACCTTCATTATAATTTGACGCCAGCAAATAATTTCAAAATATTTTATTTGGATGCATGCCCAATAGTGTAAAACCTAATACATGAGTTTTTTTTCGTTTTGAAATCTGAAGGTTAATGTTAAAAGTTACAATGCAAAAGCTTTTTAGTTTATGACTAATTTATCTATTTAGTGTTATTACTTTGAGAAATGTTATTGTTTTTACAGTTATTTAGTTTAATGTTTACTAAAGTTCAGTTCAAAGGTGATTTTTATCATGGTTCTGTTAGAGGTACTAAGTGGAACGGTATTGATAGGAGTTTTATTTATTTAAATTTAATAAAATGACTGACGTATGTTTGACGTAAGCTACAAATTAATTTATGTAACATTTCTTAACTCACCACATCAAACGATTACAGATGATGGTAATAGCCATGAAACATATTTTTCATTTAACGATTATATAACTCTTATTTAGTTGAAATCTTAATGCTAATTTAGCAATTAACAGAAATTTAAGTACCTTCTCACCGCATTAAAATATACACTGTCATTATTTTTTTACCTTTAAGCAAAGAAACAAAAATTAACAATTCAAGATTTGCAATCTTATTAAATTAACCAAATTTTTATTAAGTTGCAATACTTAATCGAAGTTTTATTATTAATTGCATAAGCAGTTGTACTTGTTGGTCATTTCTGATCATCAGCTTTGGAATTTTATCGACAAAAAAATTGAGAAACTACAAATTCAATACCTCTGGTTAATACTACATATACTTCAACCATGCTAAGGATTTTTTAGCCACAGTCACATTAATTTGAAGAAAGAATATTTTAATATCTAACTGTTTTTTAAGGCTTGTCGTCCATTATATCTTCAAAGCGTTTACGGGATGTGTTAAAAAACTTTCGTCTTCTCCCTCTCTCCCTCTGAGCATACACCGGGTTGACTAGAGTCGGTTGCCGAGTTCTAGCTCAGATATTTTCGGGACCAAAAAAAAAAAATAATAATAATAATAAAAATACGCCAAATGAAGACAGTCACCTGAACACAACCAACCAAGTGATTACATCACGAGATCAATATTGTTGTGATTAATTGGGAAACATCCCCCCCACTGCTCCAACTCCACTATTTAATTCAACCCGACATCACAGTGAGGACAAATTAAATCTGGACACCACTATGACAATAAATCATGAAAATTTATATTCAAGGAAAAAGATTATATTCTAAATATTCTTTATAAACAAAAGCTCGAGATGTATATGTCCATATAGAAGTTAATTACAATACAAACAATAGTATATACTAATAGTTAATGAGTAACTGAGGTCTAACTCTTGATTTGTATTCAAGCTGGCCGCATTCTCCGATGAATAACCACTACTGGAGGTTATACAATATTACAATTTTATAGTTGAAATATAGTGGCTTTTACAGTGTTGACTGATGATTAATTAATGGTAATAACAATCCGGGTGCATTGGTTTGGCACCAGAATTGACTATACAATATTGAAATTTTAAAGTTGAAATTTGTTGACATTTACAGCGTCGACTGATGATTAATTAATGACAATAACAATCCGGGTGCATAGGTTTGGCACCAGAATTGACTAATTCAATATGAAAATTTTACAGTTGAAAATATGGTGACATTTGCAGTGTCGACTGATGTTCAATCATCCAAATCAGCAACAATCCGGGTGCATAGGTTTGGCACAAGAATTGATTATGCAGTATTAAAACTTTATAGTTGACAATCTGATGAAATTCACAGCGTCGATAATATTTAATTAATGATAATAACAATCCGGGTGCATTGATTTGGCACCAAGATGATTAAATAATATTGAAATTTTAAAGTTGGAGTAGTAGTGACATTTACAGTGTCGACTGATGTGTGATTAATGACAATAACAATCCGGGTGCATTGGGTTGGCACCAGAACTGATTATACAATATTAAAACTTTACAGTTGATAATCTGATGACATTCACAGCGTCGACTGATGATTAGTTATTGATATCAACAATCCAAGTGAATTGGTTTGGCACCAGAATTGATTATAAAAATGTTGAAATTTGGATGTCAATAAAATTCAGATAATTTACAGCATTCACTGATGATGATACAAATCAGCAATCCGTGTGCACAAGTGTGGCACCAAAATTGGTTTATAAAAATCGTAGTAATTTTGACGTTAATGATACTCAAATAATTTACAGCATACCCTGGTGATGATACAAATCAACAATCCGGGAGCATGGGTGTGGCACCAGAATTGGTTAATTCAATATGAAAATTTTACAGTTGAAAATATAATGACGTTTACAGTGTCGACTGATGTTTAATTAACTGGTGAGACCTTTACTTCTTATTACATAAGTTTACACTCCGATTTAAGCCAATATTACACGTGTTTATACTAAATTTACATATACTACAAATCGCGGTTTACCTTATCATGCTGGCTATCAGTTGCTCAATTTACTTGTGTGCTCAACCAAATCAATATGAGATTATTACAAAAAAATTATATAACAAAAATAAACAAAAGAAACAAACTTCTAGTAAGGTGACTGTTAACCACTGTGATCAAAACGTAAGAGCTCGAATAAATTAATCACAAAATAAATTAAATAAATACAAACAAAAAAAACAAAGAACGAAAAGACGTCTTTCCTCCACGACGATGTCAAAAGTAAGAGAGCGTGACTAGTGAAAAACTTTTCCACCACACCTTAAATTACTCAATTCCTTACAAATAGAAGTTTACTGCCCCTTTAGTTGGTTAAGCGTATCATTTAGTACAATTTATATTCCCCGTAGGTTCGCGTCCAGGACCAAGTCGTTATCTGACAGCTAAAAAGTTGTGTTCCATACTTCAAAATTAGTAGGGGTACATTAAAGGAAAATTCTACCATAACGACCTCAATGTCCAACTGTACATTTTCCAATTATATTCAATGTAAATTATTATTCGTAAATATATTGAAATTAGTCCATTGTGTAGGTCGTTATGAAAAAGGTATATTTTAGATTTGGGAATTGAGAAAGCAGACAAGCATAATACAGCGAGCATGATCAGGCAATAACATTAGTATAAGCAGTCCAACCAACATTGGGCAAAGTAACCGTGTACCGACAATATTTCGTAATCTTTACTATGCTTATGGAAATTATCATCTTCTATTACCGGTTGACTTTACCAAAATCCACTGCCAAACGGAGGAGTGCAATCGACAGAACAGATGACATGACAGCAAACGTGTAGCTCGATTTAAAATTAACGGAATTGATTTACTTTATTGAATAATAAGAGTTTACTTTTGTTTGTTATTGAAATTAAGGAGATTATTTGATTTTCACTCCTTGTTTCTTCATTTAAACCAGTATAATCATTTGAGTGATATGCTAGTATGAATAACGAACGTTACAGTGGGTGATAAAAAGATTTGCAGATTTTCCTCAAGGTCTAATCTGAAGAAGATGTGGAAATGCTCCGCCGAGGCAGAGGGTATGAAGGTTTTAAAATCTGTTGCAAAGAATTTTTTGGGAGAGATGTTGTCAATGTTTTTTGTCTTATCCTTGCTCGAATAAAATGCTAGTGTTTGATGTGAGTTTAAGGGTCGTATTGGATGCTATCTCTTATATTGCAAATGAATGTGTATACAATACCAACTGTACCAATACCAGCACATCACATGTGAGCTTTTTTGTACACGTTTTTCACTGATTTCATATGGAATGTACTAGAAAGTCCACAATATGATTACACCGTACTCCAAAATCAGTTTGTTTATATGAGTTTTATATGTGATATTCTGATATGTGATATTCTGTGTTGAGTTTCCTGTCTAGAACGTTACCTACACATTTACTACACTCCGGTGAAAATAATTCTGTTTTAATATAATTTATTCCCAACCGCATTTTAGTATTGATGAAATTTGTGTTCTGGACTATCAAAAATTTCAAATTTTGAACCGGACCGTATGTGATCGACTTCATACTTTACAAAAAATTAGTGTTTATTTAGACAATTTTAATATGTTTGAATTAGTTTCTGGAAATAGAAATTCAGGTTCAAACAATGACATAAGCGGTGAGCACAGCAAAGGGCACTGATATTTGAAGAGAACAAGAATTATTTTATGTAAAATGTTCTAGAAAAATGGAGCTGAACTCAAACACCTTTTATTGACCTCATACTTAACATACAGATGAAATGGTTATTTGAGATTTTTAGAAAATTTTTAAAGTGTTTATTTTTCGAAAAATGTCTGTAAATCCAGATTCAGAATAACTTTGAAATAATATTGCAAAAAAACAGCTCACCCAATATCAACGGTTTATGTGTGTTGGAGAAATAATTAATTCGCGTTTTGATATATCTAAAAAATAGAAGAATTTTTTGGCTACTCTGCCTCTGTGTTGGTCAGTGAGTTCACTCTCTTTAACTTGTGAAATTAAACTCCCTACTTTACCCCCTTTCCCGTGCACATAAAACAGTAGATATCAGGTTATCCCTTCCCTTGTAATTTGATTTCAAAGCTACCCTGAATTTTAATTTCCAGAAACCTCAATTTAAAAACTTTACATATATTTCCTAAATAAACAAATATTTTTTATAATTAACAATGTTTGCCGTTGGCACTTGGCGTAAGTTTTTAAATAACATAATGTCAATCTCTTGTTACTTTACGCAAATAACTTATTTAAGAAGTTTAATAAAAATTTAAAAAAAACAAAGTTTTTTTATAATTTTACTTTTACTCTATATATATTTCAGCTTGTCTCCAGATTATTCCAGAAGATGGCCCAACAATCTGAAATGTATATAGAGTAACAGTAAAATTATAAAAAACTTTGTTTTCGTTAATTTTCTATTAAACTTATTAAATAAGTTATTTGCGTAAAGTAACAAGAGATTGACATTATGTTAAATATTTTTTATTTTACCTATCTTATATATTAATACGCTAAAAAAAACTTTCTGAAGCCTAAGGCTTTTTTATTCGTAGATGGATTCGTTTCAAATGTTCACTGCTAACTGATATTAGTGTAACATAGGTCTTAAAGATTTTTCACACATATCGGATCATAATTAAAAAAGTTATAGACGAATTAAAATGTTTTTTTGACCTTAACGCCCCCTCCTTCCCCCCCCCCCCCCCCCCCCACTTATACAATATCAAATGGACTTGCCCAAGTCTTTTCTTTGTTTTTTTATTATTATTTTCAAATTTCAATTTAGTTTATGCATTGATTTAGGAGTGTATAGACGCATTATTTTTCTTTGTTTTTTTATTATTATTATTAGTGAAATGAATGTTGTGAATGAATGATAATGGTATGAGTGAGTTTATTTTTTATTATTATTATTTTTCTTTGATTTTCTTTGATTTAATTATTATGGTGTTAATGGTGAAATGAATGTTGTGAATGAATGATAATTAGGAGAGCCCAGCGTGCTTCGCTACGCTTATAAATAAAGTTTTTGCGTAGACATTTTGTTGACGTTGAAGCAATGATTTCAAAAAGTGGTTATGAGAAATGCTAGCATATAATTTTTAATTTTTTTTTTAAATATATGAATGAAAAATAATCAGAACTCTAGCTGATCAGTTCGGATATATGAAAAATTAACGATCAAATAAGTTAGAGATCATACAAGCTTACTTGAAAATTTATTTGATCGCTAATTTTTCATATATCCGAACTGATCAGCTAGAGTTCTGATTATTTTTCATTCATATATTTAAAAAAAAAATTAAAAATTATATGCTAGCATTTCTCATAACCACTTTTTGAAATCATTGCTTCTACGTCAACAAAATGTCTACGCAAAAACTTTATTTATAAGCGTAGCGAAGCACGCCAGGCCCTCCTAGTTATCATTCATTCACAACATTAATTTAACCATGAACTAACACCATAATAATAAAATCAAAGAAAATCAAAGAAAAATAATAATAATAAAAAATAAACTCACTCATACCATTATCATTCATTCACAACATTCATTTCACTAATAATAATAAAAAAACAAAGAAAAATAATGCGTCTATACACTCTTAAATCAATGCATAAACTAAATTGAAATTTGAAAATAATAATAAAAAAACAAAGAAAAGACTTGGGCAAGTTCATTTGATATTGTATAGGGGGCCGTTAAATTCAAAAATACATTTTAATTCGTCTATAACTATTTTATTTATGATCCGATTTGTGTGAAAAATCTTTAAGACCTAAGTTACACTAATATCAGTTAGCAGTGAGAATTTGAAACGAATCCATCTGCGAATAAAAAAGTGAAAAGAATGTTGTTTATTAGTGAAAAGAATGTTGTGAATGAATGATAATGGTATGAGTGAGTTTATTTTTTATTACTATTATTTTTCTTTGATTTTCTTTGATTTAATTATTATGGTGTTAGTTAATGGTGAAATGAATGTTGTGAAATGAATGTTGTGAATGAATGATAACTAGAAGGACCCAGCGTGATTCGCTACGCTTATAAAGAAAGTTTTTGCGTAGACATTTTGTTGACGAAGAAGCAATGATTTCAAAAAGTGGTTATGAGACATGCTAGCATATAGTTTTTAATTTTTCTTTTTAAATATATGAATGAAAAATAATCAGAACTCTAGCTGATCAGTTCGGATATATGACAAATTAGCGATCAAATAAGTTAGAGATCAAATAAACTTACTTGAAAACTTATTTGATCGCTAGTTTTTCATATATCCGAACTGATCAGCTAGAGTTCTGAATATTTTTCATTCATATATTTAAAAAGAAAAATTAAAAATTATATGCTAGCATTTCTCATTACCACTTTTTGAAATCATTGCTTCTACGTCAACAAAATGTCTACGCAAAAACTTTATTTATAAGCGTAGTAAAGCACGCCGGGCCCTCCTAGTGCTAATTGTTGGTTAAGTATGAAGTCAATCGCAAACGGTCCGGTTCTAAATTTGACCTTTTTGGTCGTCCATAACCAGATAACGCCAACTAAAAATGTTCTTAAGCAATTGCTTTCTATTTCTAAACACACTACTATTTTACTTCTTATTTACTTCTTGGTTGGTATATACATATAATCCAAGTATATTAATGGTTCCATGTGGTTTTTCATTTTTCTTGCTTGTGTCCGGCAAGTTCAATAGAGAGAAGCATAACAGTTTTTCCTAAGGTGTGGGTTTGAGCTGCAAATCGTTTTTCGTTTTTGAAGTGAAACTTCTTTATCGGCGTATGAGAGAAAATTTATAGCAGTGTTAAATTAAAAAAATTTGATTTCGAAGAATTTGATCGTCACGATTTTAATTTTGTTTTGGTAATTTTATTTCTATTTTTTTTTTGTTATAAATAACAAAATTCAAAATAAGAGTTTTTTTGTTTTCAAGATAAGACAATGAATATTATGGAAGATAAAAGTTTTATTTTCTATTGATTATTGCGGTTTGTTGTACGGTTATGTAAAAAGCAAAAAGAATTTATATTTGTTTTAAGATTTGCTGTTGACGATTGAGATTATGGTTGATTAGTAAGAAATATTTTATCAGAATTGATTTTTGAAATAAAATAAAAAGAAAAGATTTAAAAGTTTTTATATTGGGAAGGACTTAAAGCGGCCTTAAGCATAAACAAAGAAAATTATGTTGGTGGTTAAATTAGTAGTAGGTTTTGTGGTATGAGTTGAATTTAAATATAATTACTTTACAATTCTATCTTTTACCGTGGGCAAAATTTAAAGAAGCAGAAACAAACATTCATAAAGTTTAATCTGAAAATTTTAATTGTGAAAATATTTTCCAAATTAATTTCAGATTCTTGAGAGATATAACGTAAGCTTGTTTGTTTTTATATTTTTAATAATGAAATGAACCAGGCAGATCTAAACAACAGTCCAAAATAAAATTTTTTGAGAATAATGAAATTTTGTGGCTATATTTGAAAATTTTTCCAATTTTCAGCGTTCCATTGGTGATCTACTCAAAAGCTGCTTTGAGCAGCTATTTCGTTTCAAAGGAACGCATGTATAGAAATAATTTCTTATTGTCTTGTTGGCATAACCAGCTAGCTCAACTGGAAACCCGCTTGTTCAATTGGAATCAGTCATTCAAGATGGATATAGCAATGTGGTTGTATATATGAGTCGTTCTAGCAATTTATGGCAGATGCTCAAGAGAGCGATTGGTCCATAGCTTTCTGGTCTGTTGAATGGTTTACTTATCATTTAAGTATTCGTATCACTTTCGTATTGTTAAAATGTCCTGGTTATTCGAGAAAAATATTGTTGCCATTTTTTAACATCTTTTCCCGCATTTTTATGGAATTCTGGAAAAATACTATAATAGGCAGCTGTTTTTTCTATCTTCGTATAGGATAAAGCTGGATCTAGTTCTTCGCTACTATAAGAGGTCGCATTTCCAAGACGAGCAATTGCGCTTTATTTCTATTAAATTATGTTTAATTGTTCTCTTGTGAAGGCGACTATTAGAATAGAATTAATAGAATAAAAACTAAACTAATAGAATAATTTTAAACATAACAAACTAAAAGATGATATTATTGCGTATGGCTTTCTTTTGTGTCAAAAGCAACGACTAATTTTTTTATTGCGCGAAAATTTGTGTTGTATCTACATTATATACGGAAATTTTCGAGTACGATGTTGGTAATTTTCATCAACAAAATATGCGGGAAAGTTTAGGCGGTATTTTTAACAGCGGTTTTCAGTAACTTTTTTACGCTATCAGTGCCTGTAATGGGCAAGATATTCCCTGTGAGTTGTGCTTCCATTTCCGTCCTCCTTACCTATAGTAATATACTATAGAGATCTTCGAAATCACTATACTTCTCAACTCAATTGTGTGTAACAACACATATTTTAGAGTTTGAATATTTTTTAGATTTTTTTGGAAGCATAAATTTTTTTTTAACAGTTATTGGAACTTCTTCTGATTTTTTTTGGGAATCCCTTTAGTTTTTGTATTTTTGAATTTCTTTTAATTCGGTTTCCTTTAAGTTACTATGACTTTCACTCACCAAATCACCTTGGGAGCAGTGCGGTCTGCAATATCTGCAGGCAGGAGCTGGAAGGCTTGAGTGAGGCACTGATTCTGCCCTCTGGTCATTATTTCCATCAAGTGTGTTTCCTGAAAGCACCCTCTAAGTTAAAGGCATGCCCAACATGTCAATACGTAATTTTATCTGATATCCTGGTCGAAGCACCCGCGGCTCCCACTCCACAGTCTCAAGGGGCTGTGAGGAAAGGATCAACTCGAACAAAATCGATTACCCAACGTCTTAGAGACGAGACAGCTGCCGCTTCCCTTCCAAACACAGGCGTTGGTTCCAAACCCTGATTCGAGAGGAACTGAGTCACAAGCTGTTCCTCCTCCATTACATGCCTCTCGACTAGGTTGGGAAGATGTCAGTGAAGACGAGTTACATCCTCGTTAGAAACATCAACAACCAAACGCCACCTCCAAATTAACGTCATCTAAACTCGCGTTCATCCCTAACACCAGTTACAACAGCTGATGTAAATATAGATTATAGGAATCCTACCTTTCCTTCTGTGTCTGGAACTGTACGCAGTCCAGATTCTTTCGTCAATCAACAGACGATGGAAGCATTTTTAAAGGATAGTGAAGCAAATATTTTGCGTGCGTTAACTCAAGAAGTAGCTCGATTATCAATGTCACGTGTTCCACCACCATCACCCCTCCATCCATCAAATAGTCGTTTTTGGTAACAGCTGATCAACCTAGCTCCCATTTTATTCCTCCGGCGAATCAACAATCGCATCAGCATTCTGGGCGGTCGCTTAATCGAACTTATATCAGTTCATCAGTTTAATCAACATGATAATCTGATTACTAGCCAACAAGAGTCCCCAGTACTCCATCCACACAGGCACACAACATTTCGTCAGTCCCTCCACTTTCCATGTTCCAGCGTGAGTTTGTTCCTCCTGTAAACCTCACCTCTTCTAGATATCCGCCCCATGTTCATCTTCCACCTACACAGAACAGTGGAACAACTTCCACTAAAAAACGTTCCAGCACGATCCTGAATTGGAATGTAGTTTTCACCGGTTAGTCTGATGGTCTGAAAGTAGAAGAATTTATTATCGAATTGCAGTTCTGAATCACAGTTCTTTCCTCAATTCAACGGCAGATATCCTTTCTCGTCACCTTCATCTTTTATTCGTCGATCGTGCATCTGAATGGTTTTGGCGATATCATCGGCGGAGCCAACAGCTTCAGTAGCCAGATGTTAGTCAAGCTTTACGGGTAGAGTTCAAGGATTGTCGTTCTGAGATCCAAGAACTCATGAGAACCCGTAAACAACAAGCTGGTGAAACATTTGACAACTTCCTGCACTCTATACTTCGATTAACCGATAGATTAAGCACACAGCTCAGTTACAGAGACCTATTAACCAAAACAACCTAAACGGTGACATTCGCAAGGACTTGATGTTCGTACAAGTGTACAGCGTCGAACACTTGCAAGAGCTCTGTCGTGACCGAGAGAATTTACTTGCAGATGTTAACTCTATTTTTATTTTAGGCCTCCACGGCAAATTTCTGGATTACCCCCGAGGACAATGATCCCCAAGAAGAACACGAAGTGTGTTCACTTGACCACCCATCCATTGCAAAACTTGCAAAACCTTTTGCAAAACCACCTAATTGCTGGAACTGTAAACAAGAAGGTCACATTCAACAAAACTGCACTGCAACACGAAGAATTTTCTGTTTCGGGTGTGGAAAAGATAACACCCATCTTCCCAACTGCCATAGTTGTCAGGAAAACCGACGAGGGAGCGTGGTACCAAACCCACTCGCTCCCCAAACTGTTCGAACAGCTTCCCGCTTCCAAAATAACCCCTCTTCAAATTACAGACACTAATTTAAATCTTCCAGTTCTAGACACCAAACCAACGTTACTTTAACACTCCCAGCTGAAGATACATCTACCATACTCTCTATCTCAACTGTGGTGGAAACTGCATCTTCTGTAGAATCAACCATTGTTACCCTTCGACAACCACAACGGCAAATAAATCGCCAATATTATTACTTAGCTGCCAGGGCCCGATTATTCATTGATGCCATTGGAAATACCAAATCTCCATCGAGATATACTCTTCGAATGCGTCACTTTTGGCGTGTTCGCAAATCATTTCATTCTAAAACAATCTCTTCAATTTTTACACTTTCGAATGATCTAAGGTATCATGCCAAGGTCGAATTATTGTATCAAAACCAGATTGGACTGCTAGACAGTGGAATGTCTATCAGTGTCATCGGTGGTGCATTCGCACAGGAAATGGTGCAAACTCCCATCTTCTTACTCGCTCTACAGCAAAGATTAAAACTGCAGATGGGACCAGTCAAAAAGTTATTATCTGTATGACTCCCGAAGTTTCATTTAAAGGCCGTAGTAAGTCCCTTGATCTCTATGTTATCCCTTTTCTTACCCAGGATTTATATCTGGTTATTGATTTTGTTAAAACGTTCAAGCTATTAGATCGTCTTTTTTGCATCTTCTTTAGATTCTATTGAATTAATTTCTACAAACCTTACTTCCGACGAAGATGAACAGCTTCAAGATGCGATTCAGCTTCATTCATCATTTTCTAAAATGGGTTTAGGTCAAACACGTGTGCTTGAATACATCATTGATGTTGACGACGCTGTTCCCATCGAACAAAGATATTATCACATATCACTAGCAATAGAGAAAATGATTTGAGAAGAGCTGGATCATATGCTGGCTCTGGATGTCATCGAAGAAAGTTCCAGTCCTTTGAGCTCGCCAGTGTCCTAGTACGCAAACTTGGTAGGGTTCGTACATGTTTGGACTCCTGTAAGGTTAATACCGTCAAAAAGAAAGATGCATATCCCCTTACACAAATAGATAGAATTCTAAGTCGCTTACCTCAAGCCAACTTCATCTCCAACTTGGATTTGAAAGATGCCTTCTGGCAAATATCTCTCGAAAAATCGTCTAGAGAGAAAACTACGTTCACCGTTCCTGGTCGGTCATTGTACCAGTTCGTAAGGATTCCCTTCGGACTCTGCAATGCACCTCAGACCATGACAAAATAAATGGATCAAGTCTTCCCTTCCCGTTTAAAGTCCTGTGTCTTCGTATATTTAGATGATCTTCTAATTGTTGCTGACACCTTTTTAAACCATATAGATGTACTGAAAGAAGTCGCCAAATGTCTACGATATGCAAACTTGACGATCAATGTTGAGAAGAGTAATTTCTTAATCCCGGAAGTGAAATACTTGGGAGCTTGCTATTGCTGCAATTGCTGAGTTTCCCGTGCCAACCACGGTGAAATAGATTAGAAGATTTTTAGGCATGTCTTGTTATTGCCGTCGATTTATTTCTGCGTTCGCATCATTAACGGCACCAATATCAGATTTGTTAAAAAATATTTTAACAAATTAGTGTGGACCCTCGAATCTTATGTGGCCTTTAACTCGTTAAAGAAAATATTGACTTCGGCACCAGGTTTGGTGAATCCAAACTATTCCGAGCCGGTGTGTACTGTGTATTGGTACAATTGGACAAAGAGGGTATTGAACATCCTATAGCCTATATGTCCAAGAAACTGAACTCAGCTCAACGAAATTACTCCGTCAGCGAAAAAGAATGCCTTGCTGCAATCTATTAAGAAATTCCGCGCGTACATCGAGGGTCAGTCTTTTAAGATCATTACTGATCACGCTTCTCTAAAGTGGTTAATGCCGCAGAAAGATCTGTCAGGTCGTCTGGCCCGATGGAGCTTGAAGCGGTAAGCTAAACTTGGTTCCAGATGTTCTTTCGCAAATGTTCTCAAAGGCAAAATTGGTAAATTTAATCTCGATTTAAAATCCCCTGCTTAACTCAGTGACAATTACCGTAAATTGGTAAAAATAGTCATTGACTCCGATGGACTTGTGCACAAAAAACTTAATATCTCCCCCAGTGATGTGACACCGGAAGGTGAAACTTGAAAGTAGTGGATTCACGAGGAGTTAGCGATTAAGTTGATTTCCCAGGCCCATGATTATCCTACCTCTGCACATGGTGGCGTTTGCGAAAACAACAGTGTATCATCTACGTTGATTCTTTTTTTGGCCCCGGATGATAACACAAATTAAATCCTATTTTTTTCAATGTGACATCGGTAAGACTATCAAAGCACCTAAAGCCATGCTTCGCGCTCTTATGGTGACGTCCCTTAAATCTGGAAGACTCGGCCAACGGTTATATATTGATATAATCGGTCCTTACCCCCGAACTAAGTCCGGTCATATAGTTATTTTGATTGTCTTAGACCATCTCACTTAGTTCCCGTTCCTTTTTCCTTTACGGATACTCAGCGCCGAGCCTATCTGTAAACTGCTAGAAACTAATGGGTTCCATGTTTTTGGATTGTCTCAGACAATGGGTCGCAGTTTAAATCTAAAATGTTTGAAATCTTTCTTTCAAGGTATGGGGTAAACCATACCTTTACAGCTTTATACTCCCCACAAGCTAACGAATCCGAGCTAGTGGACAGAAGTGTCAAAGTCGAATTACGTGCGTACCTGGCACGTGAGATTGCTTATGCTCTTCGATGTTTTGTACATCAAACTTTAGGTTGTTATCCCCCTATTATGCTTCCTTTGGGCTACCCATGATCACTCATGATACGTCCTATTCTTTACTCTGACGCTTGAATTGTCTGGAAGAGAGTGGTGAAACCCTTAATCGTTCAGATCAATTAACAAAGATTTGCACCCGAATTCAAGAGCTTACCGCTGAAGCATTTGTGCAAAACGCAGCTCGCTACAATTTGCGTACCCGGAAGCGTGCCTTTGTTCCTGGTGATATCGTCTTTCGTCGAAACTTTGTTTTAAGTGATGACGGAAAGCAACTAAGTGCTAAATTATCTCCCAAATTTGTTAAGGCCAAAATAATCCGGTTGGTTGGTAACGCCTCATATGAACTGGAAGACCTTATTTCACGACGACGCGAAATATACCATTCCATTGACTTCCTATTATCCTAAAAATGTTTTATGTATATTGGTTTTCTTATCTTCATTCAGTCCTCAGTCTACCATTTTTTTTATTCTCTGGCCCAGCTAGCTCAGCCGGTAGAGCCTGAGAGTCTTTCTCGGGGTTTGGGTTCGAGCCCGGCTTCCATTTACATATTTGATTTTTTTCTATGATTCTCAGGACGATTGTATTCAGCTGAACTTCCTCCTTTCGTCCTGTCCTGTAATGGGCAAGATATTCTTTATGAGTTGTTCTTCCATTTCCGTCCTCTTTACCTATAGTAATATACTATAGAGATCTTCGAAGTCACTATACTTCTCCACTCAATTGTGTGTAACAACACCATTATTTAAACCATTTCTAAAATTTTACTCTTCCGGAAGCTCGTATCAACTCATTTTTTTTTCTAATTTACATCCATAATTTTTTTTACATAATTAGAATAAACGGTAAAAGAAAAATTGATTTTATTAAGCATAATAAATGCAAATATAGTGCAGGAAAATCGGTTATGTTAGTGGCACGCATTCTAATTTGATTTGGTTGATTTTAAAATTTCTTGTAAGGAGGTTGGTCGGTAGAACCTTCGCTCAGTGAGCTAGCGGCAGGGTGTATTTTTCGCGTGCACGATCAACTAGTAGACCTTCACGGTTTACCAGACAAACCTCCTATTACATGCTATCTACTTGAAATTAACCTTATTATAAAGTTTATATGTTAAAAAATCGACAAAAACTACTCCCTCCTTGCGTCCGTATATTCAGGCAAATTAAATTATAATTCAATATCCGGGTAAAAAACAAGGTGGTATATAGTAGTGATAAAGTAAAATTTTATAAAAAATTTGATGCTATCTTGTCTTCGCAGATATTTTGAAATGAAAATAGTTGTTCTACTGGATCGTACAAGATGCTGTCACGGTTTGATCCGAGTGCCGTAAAATATACTAGTGCACAGCTTTTTTCATAAAAATGAGACTCAAACCACAGAAAACAACAAAACACCCTTGATGCAAGTCATAGAGTAGCAAAACTACAATTGAAAGGTGATAGACTGAGAGCCAGTGACCGGCAGACTTACGGTATTTTAGCAAACTCCATATTGATGCTAGGTATAAATTTTCACCTGCCGTATTTGAAATGGGTATTCACTATCCCCGCCGATGGTTCCTATGGGCGTGTCCGCAAGTCAAAAAACGTAAAAATTGACTTCAAAAACGTGATTTCAGCAAGTCTGCCGTTTTAATATCTTAAAGTATACAATTTTTTTTTTAGTAAAAAATCCAATGGCAGGCACCTACTCCGGTTCCGAGTATTTTTTTTTTAAATTTCAAAGTTTTAAAATTTCATGAAAATTTACTTTATTGTCCAGTAACTTTATACATCACAGAATGCGTCAAATCCAGTAGTTCTGATTTTTTGCAGACTTGCTTATGATGTTGGCCTAATGAATAATCCAAGTTGGTGACCTCGAGCGCCGAACGCAACTTTGTTAAAAATCGAAGAAAACGCGAAAAAATCGTTATTTTTTCAAATTTTGGCGATTATAACCCTAAAGGACTAGTTTTTTCTTTATACTTTCTTAGAACGGTTTTAAAGTACACTAAATTTGCTACAAGATGATACTAGAACTGTCTCTGTAGACCCACTAGTTTCCGAGATTAAGCCTCAAAAATCGTTATTTTTTCAAATTTTGGCCCTATCAGCCCTAATGGCCCTTATGGCCCTTATGGCCCTAAAGGACTAGTTTTTGACAAAAAGTAGACTAAATTTGCTACAATATGATACTAGAATTGTTTCTGTAGACCCAATAGTTTCCGAGATTGAGCCTTTCAAAGTTTATCATTTTTTTAACTTCGCAATTTTTTGCAATATTTTAGACGTCACTCGAAAATTCATTCAGAACGACATAATTGCAAAAAATTGCGAAGTTCGAAAAAAATGATAAACTTTGAACTGCTTAATCTCGGAAACTATTGGGTCTACAGAGACAGTTCTAGTATCATATTGTAGCAAATTTAGTCTACTTTAAAACCATTCTAAGAAAGTATCAAGAAAAAACTAGTCCTTTAGGGTTATTTCGCGGTTTTTTCGATTTTTGACAAAGTTGCGTTCGGCGCTCGAGGTCACAAACTTGGATTACTTATTAGGCCAACATCATAAACAAGTCTGCAAAAAATCAGAACTACCGGATTTGACGCATACTGTGATGTATAAAGTTACTGGACAACAAAGTAAATTTTCATGAAATTTTAAAACTTTGAAATTTAAAAAAAAATACTCGGAACCAGAGTAGGTGTCTGCCATTGGATTTTTTACTAAAAAAAGATTGTACACTTTACGATATTAAAACGGCAGACTTGCTGAAATCACGTTTTTGAAGTCAATTTTTACGTTTTTTGACTTGCAGACACGCCCAAAGGAACCATCGGCGGGGATAGTGAATACCCATTTCAACTACGGCAGGTGAAAAACTATACCTAGCATCAATATGGAGTTTGCTAAAATACCGTAAGTCTGCCGGTCACTGGCTCTTAGACTATGAGTAAATTTTTTTCAGTTGAAAAATAATAACTGAGTTTAATGAATAGTAACAATTTAGTGCTACCAACCAATAAAGTGAGTGGCTGTGTATTTAAAAATGTTAAGTTTAGCACACCAACAAATTTTACAAAGATTTCATGAAAATAGCAAATTTTATATCGACCACAACACAGATAAACAAACATCTTTATTATTCCACTAACAGCATCCCATTAATAAACTTGACAATTTAATTAAATTTCCATATATCTCCACAATTGTGATTTATTTGAATAACATTTTTCTGTAAATTGAAAACTTAGAGGTTCAATAGCAACATAAAATACAACTTTCCTTTCATTTATCAGTTCAGGTTTGTTGTATGTCCAACACATAATCAAAAAACGTAACTACTTCTACTACAAGAAATTAAAATTAATAAGTAAATTTTAAAATGTTTTACATAATTTATTTTATTTCTATGACATCTGTACATATTATAAAAATCTACAATGTTAGTTAAATCATTACATAAGATGCAGTTTTTAATATTAACTGATTCCGCTCAGAAATTATATTTGTACGAGACGAGTACTCATAGTTTGCAATAAAGTTTTAAATCAAAAAGTTTTTAAGTAAAAGAAAGTTGAACTGAAAACAAAATAATTTAATTGTGTAATGTTGCAAATTACTTCATTTAATTGGAAAAATCTTTTACTTTTCAACAAATCAAGGTTTTCAGATTACAAGGATTCAAAAAAAATTGAAAGTATCCTATTGAACTTTTAAAAATAAATATATTGGTCATAAGAAAATGTTGGATATTGTACAGAAAAAAAAACACCCAGACAAATTTTCTTTTGTTTGTTTTTTTTTTATTTTTATACTGTTGAGTGAAAGGAGTGCAAGGTCAACATGATTTTAGTATTTTTTATAAGACAAAATATTTAGAGCGAAATAATGAGTGATATACAATTTTACAAGATAAAAGATAAGATTTATTTCTTGAATAAAATTCAAATGTTGAGTTAAATCGGTTTTGGCATTGTCATGGTAAATAATTGGGATTGTAATTAAAAATCTTATATCGAAATAAACAGTAATGATGAAGATATTTCGGTACAATGTGTAATTAATATATAATCAACAGAAACAAAAGTTTAAATGTTGATACCAAAGGATTGAGGGTGTTTTTAGACCAGTTGTAATGCCATATGGTAACTTCATTATGCAAATATGTTGTCATCAATCGTTTTTCTTGTTAAAATTGGATGAGTTTGTTTTTTCAATGTTGAAATTTCTAACATTTTGTCTTTTTGTAGTTTTAGTCAAGGGTGTTTTCGAAAATTATACGACAGTAAACGACAGTCCCCCATGAAAACCTACGAAGAGAT
This sequence comes from Diogma glabrata, assembly GCA_963693315.1. NCBI lineage: Eukaryota > Metazoa > Arthropoda > Insecta > Diptera > Cylindrotomidae > Diogma > Diogma glabrata. Next base: position 408,936,388 of record OY856187.1, on the reverse strand, counting down.
GGCTATTATCATTATATTCGCTTTTTATTAAACATTAAATGAGCTAAATAATTTATTTTGTCTAATGTAAGGGTTTTATAGTTGCTATAGTTTGTTACACAGCGGCATAATCCGAGAAAGATTTTTAGAGTTTTGACTGATTTTTAAACTGCCTTCCTCAAGGATTAAACCTAACACAAGGATTAAGCCTCACACTATCCTATACGAATGGTTATTGTAAATTATTTTTAAGGGAAACGAAACGGATTCACTGTAGGATTGTTCAAGTTAAATTTCAATTCCGCATATCTGGATTGAGGCTTATCCTTATAATGTCTTATAATAATACCAGTCAAGTTATCTTTGGATTCACTACCGTGGTTTGATTATAACTTCAGTTACGACAGTAATTTAGCTAAAGACTATTCTCTAAGGTGGACATCCAAAACCCCATTTTCTTAGAAGGACTTGCTATTATTCTAGTTCACTTTCTATCTAGAAAATCGATTCTCGTAAAAAAAGTGTTGATATTCCATCTAGTCGTCAAGGTTAGATTCCTGTCTTTTTTAAAACGCAAAGACTAACGCCATGTCTATATTGCAAGTTTTTTAATACTTTTCAAAATATTATGATAAATCGATCGTCAATCTTTCATATAAAAATTCCAAAAAGTATTCTGAAATTCTTACACACGTTGTTTAATCGATCAACAGAATTTCTCCAACAAATATTGCGAGATCATATTTGTGAGATCCTGCTTTCTGGTCTATCTACCAATAGTGTTCTGCAATTAACGTTCGATTAAAAAATTTTAATGATTTTTTCCTTGTTTTTACACGATATAACAATGTAAACATTTTCTTATCTGCCTACCCTACCCAGATATAAACTTTTATTGCACTGATTACACAGAAATGATCAATTTGAATGATATAGATAACGTATATAAATCAGCATTTACGCGAAGCATTCCGTATGATACATTGAAAGAATATTTAAATCAAGAGGATCCACCGTTTAATGATCCGAAAATTCCATCACACATATAAGGAACGGAACGACAAGCTCAATTGCTAGCTAGCGTTTCCAAACGAGTTATAGCGGAAAATGTAGAGGCTGTTATGGCGACGACATTAGAGACCCGTGCGAAACTGCCCATATTTGAAAGCAAAAAAGACTTCAAACAATAATTTTTTTTCGTGTCTTTTCTATTACTAAGCTCAATTCATTTTTTCATTTACATATATTCTGACTTAATAAATTTCTAAAGAGAAAAATAAACTCCAAAAATAGAAAACATAGCCATTTCGCTGATTTTTTTCATTTAAAGTGCCGAAAAATGAAATTTTTTGCAATTTTTGTATGGGAGACCGTCCTAGGTGTGCAACTAGCATGGGTGGATCGGCCTTCCAAAGTTAGTGGGGGTCGGTCATACATTTGGACTCAATTGGGGCACTCTAAATGGGTCAAAGTGGGATTTTTCAAAATAAGACCTTCGGGTCAAAAAGGGGAACATCAGAATTCGTTTTAGAGGTATGGTTCCTCGGGCAAAGTTGCTTATTTTGATCCCTAGAATACGATTTTCCTTGTCACTTGGGCAATTTTTGAATCGACCCGCCCTGTTAAATATATATATATATATATATATATATATATATATATATATATATATATATATATATATATATATATATATATATATATATATATATATATATATATATATATATATATATATATATATATATATATATATATATATATATATATATATATATATATATATATATATACTAAATATATATATAAAGGTCTATATATATATATATATATATATATATATATATATATATATACATATATATATATATATATATATATAAAGGTCGAAAAATAAATAAATCGAAACATCTATAATCCACTAGAAATCAATACTAGGTAGTCCATACATCTTGAATAGGCCACACCTATTTTCATTCATACTTGCATTTGTATTAGCGAACTCAAATTTAATTTATGCAAAATGTATTTGTTAAAGGGAGTTAACTTTTAATTCATCTTTGCCATAGAATGTAGAAAACATTTAGGCGGAACGTATTGGTTATTTATGAATAAATTAACCCATTCTGGACGAAGTTTATTACACTGCCCTCCATTTAGTTTTGTTCGTCCCGAACAATATCAGCTATCGCATTGGTGCTGTTACCTTGGTACGGTGCCAACCTTTGCAGATGTATCACTTTCATCTTGGTACAGGGTCCCTTTTGGATGCGGTAGATAACATCATTAATTCGTTTGCTTATTTTATATGGGCCTTCCCAATCTGGCTGCAGCTTGGGTGATATTCCCTTAGTTCTTCTGGGGTTGTATAGCCATACCAATTCTCCTTCTTGAAAACCGCCACTATTTGCATTTATGTCGTACCTGGTTTTCATTTTGTCACTGGCAATATTAATGTGGTCTCGATCCTGTTGATGGATTTTATTCATCTTCTCCCTTAGTTGTCCCACATAATCTGTTTTCGTGGATACCAGACCTCCAGGGATGCCAAACTCGATGTCACTAGGAAGATGTAGTTCTCTTCCGAACATGATATTCGGTGGCGTTTCACTTGTCGTATCGTGCACTGCACTACGATAGGCCATCAAGAATAACGGAAGATCCTTGTCCCAATTTCTTTGGTTGGCTTCTACTACCTTTGACAAATGTTCTTCCATGGTTCGGTTGAATCGTTCTACCATGCCATCCGATTGTGGGTTCGTAGGTGTAGTTCGTGTTTTTCTAATGCCGAGTGTTCTGCACAGCTCTTCCATCAGTTGAGATTCGAAATTCCTTCCCTGGTCGGTATGCAACTCGAGCGGTGTTCCATATCTGCAAACCCATTCATTGACTAATGTTTCAGCGACCGTAACTGCTTCCTGGTTCGGTATTGCATAAGCTTCCGGCCATTTTGTAAAGTAATCAATGACCACCATGATGTATTTGTTACCTTTTGTAGTTTCCGGAAATGGCCTCGCGATGTCTATAGCAATTCTCTCCATTAGGGCGCCCACATTGTACTGTTGCATCTCGCCTCGAGTTCTAGTCTTTGGTCCTTTGCTCGCCGCACAAGTATCACATCGCCGACACCATTGCTCTACGTAATACTTCCATGCAGCTTTCCCAGTACCTCTTCTACTCGACTTAATGGCAACACCAGTTCCTCTAACACTTTCTTTCCATCAGTGGACTCCCATTTTCTTTTTAGTATCCCGTTATCCATCAATAGTGAGTCCCATTGTGCCCAGTAGCATTTCACCTCCGTACTTAAAGGTGCTACCTCTTTCCACTCCGGTCGCCTTTCCTCAGTTTTCCATTTCAAAATTGAAGCCATTTCTGGATCTTCTAGCTGCTCTCTTTTCATTGCTTCGGTACACCAATCTTCAGTAGTTTGGAACTTGATTTGGTTCACTTTCATTGCCTCCTTTCTCTCAGTCCTGCTATATGACTTGCGCTCCTCAACACAGGGTCTTCTTGAAAGATCTTCAGCGTTACAATGTATCCTTCTCTTTTGGTGTTCAACGCGGCAATTTCCTTCCTTTTTGACATCCACTTGCTTGTTTGAAAGGTTCATCAACCGGCCTGGAACTACTCCTTCTTTTGCTGCTACTCGTGTTTTGCATTGCTACTCGTGTTTTGCTGCTACTCGTGTTTTGCATGTGCCCTAACTGCCCACAATTCCAGCATCTTACTCTGCTAGATATTCTTCGGTGATTTCGTTCAGGCTTATCTTCCAAACTTTTGACACGCATGATCACTTCATCAAGCGCTGCTTTTGGTGGTTCCTTAGCAACTTCGATCTGACGTACCCTATCTGAGCCATACGCTCATTTTCCAGCTTCTATTTGAAGGGCTAACGCTAAGACTTCCGCAGGTAGTTTCTTCCCGCTTAGATAAAGCTGGTTTCTCATTTGCACATCTCGAAGAGCATTGATGAATGTATCAGCTGCCAGTTCGTCTCGGTGTTCAGCGTTATAGTTCGAGTATGACAGATTTACCAGTCTCACAATGTCAGCCTCTAATTCTTGCAAAGTTTCGCCGACTCCTTGTTTTCGTGTTCTGAGCTGCATGCGATGGAGAGCTTGCATATGACTTTCCCCATATCTTACTTCTAAGGCCTCTATTAGCTTGCTGTAATCACGCTCTGTCGCTGATAGTGTCTGCAAAATTTCAGCAGCAGGTTCCTTCAACGCCAATATAAGCGCATTTGCTTTTTGCTGGTGATCAACCCCAGTTGTTGCTATCTCAAATTGCATCTTAAATATCTGATACGATGTAGATCCATCAAATGCGGGTGTTTTCACTCTAGCTGGGGCTGAAGTAGTTGATGGATTGATCAAGTTACCTGACTTTCCTTGTGCTATTTCTTGGCGTAATTCACTCGAAAGATTGCGTAGTTTCTCTTCATGTTCTTCGGTAACTTTCCGCAGCTCCCTTTCCATGTGGTTGATTTTAACCTCCGCACTGGATATACGTGACTCGATTACTTCACGTAGTTGTTGTTGATCTAATTTTTGTTCCGCTGCCAGTTTTTCTTGTCGGGCCATCAGATCAGCAAGTTGTTGTTGATCTACTTTTTGTTCTGCTGCCAGTTTCTCTTGTCGGGCCATCAGATTGTTTCCTTGTTTGGCAATCATATCAGCAAATTGTTGTTGTTGCTCTCCTTTTTGTTCTTCTGCCAGAACTTTTTGTTCTGCTGCCTGTTTCTCTTGTCGGGCCATCAAATCAGCAAGTTGTTGTTGTTGCTGTGCCATCATTTCTCTCATCAACACCATAATCGGATCAATTGTTGGGGTATTTTGAACTGGAGCTTCTTCCGACTCTACTTCTATGACCTCTGTGTTTTGGCCTGCTTCTTCTAAAACTTTACGCAGCCGGAATGCAAGTTCTGTCTTCGTTCCATGGATTGGAGCATTCCTTTTCTTCAACTCATCCTTCAGCTGGGTCTGGCTGAGATCACTAATATTTACTGTCTTGACCATTGTTTCAATAATCCCACTTCTGACACCACTGTAACGACTCTTCGTCGACAGTAAAAAGACGGATACGACAGTAAAAAGACGTAAAAATACGACAGTAAAAAGACGGATCTTTGGTTAAAAGAATCTCAAACTTTATTTGTCAACAAATTACAGCAGCTTCCGTTTTTCCTTACAATAAATTCCAGGGTGTCCAATTTATGTACAATAAACTTCACCGCTTTTCCACAATTTGAATCAATAATATTCGGAATCATAAAATCTGTATTTACTATTCTGTGTTTACTATTCGCTATAATTTTCATACAAAATTTACTAAATTTCTTAGCTCTGTGAATTTTTTCAAATTTTCTGTCAATCAGTGTCGCAACGTAAGGGGGGGAACGGTCTGGATTTTTCACTTTTTTGTCCATAACTCAAAAACTTTGCACCGCCAAATTCTAAAAAAAATTGCAACAAATTTTAAATTAAGTGCTCTTTCAAATGACACCCCACTCGCTTGGGTCAAAAAAGTTTTTTTTTTACCCTCTTTACACCGGTCCCCTAAACACACAGAAATATAATTATTTGAGACCTCGCTATAATGTTCATACAAAATTTACCAAATTTCCTAACTCTGTGAATTTTTACAAATTTTTCTGTCAATCAGTGTCGAAACGTAGGGGGGGGGGGAACGGTCTGAAAGTTGCACTCTTTTGAAAATAACTCAAAAACTGTGCATTGCCAAATTCTAAAAAAAATTGCTATGTTTTCTAAATAAAGTGCTCATTCAAATGACACCACACTTGACCCCATTTTAAATAGTGATTTTACCCCTCCTCATATCCACCCCCTTAATAAATCTAAGTGTGAGAATATGACACTTTTTATATTTTTTATGAAAAACGTACTAGTTTTTCTATCATTCCAAATACATTTGAAAATTTTCGATCAGTTAGGTTCAGAGCTAATCGAGGTAAGAAAACACGAAAAAAACATCATTATTCCAAATTATACAAAAAATGGTGAGGTGTAAAATTCCAAAATAAATTTTTAAGGAATACTGAAATGAAGCCCTTTCATATGATACCCTACTTGAATCTATAAAAAAATATATTTTCTCAAAGGTCTCACATCGTACCCCTGTAAACCAAACGAAAACCACTTTAGTTTTATTTGTATCCGTCATTTCATGTGAGCAGATTAGTTTTATACGCACCTCAAATTTCAAGTTCATAGCATTCATAGTTTACGAGATAATCGATATAATGTGAAAAACTCGTTTTACTCTCACCAATAGTGTTCCGTATAAAAAACGAAACCCTAAAAATGTTAACAAATTCCTATTGTTATAAACAAATAAAATGTTCAAATCAATTTTTAGTTATCATCTAACAGTTACAGCGGTTTCCAAACGTTGGGTCGCGACCCAAAGGGGGGTCACGCAATAACCTCAAGGGGGTCGTGATGTTTTTAATTTAATAATAATAATTTAATTTAATAATAATAATAAATAATAAACATATTTCATATTGTTACAAAAGTTGTAAACTATATCAAAAACAGTCCTTTGAAAGCGACATTATTTGGAAAGTTGTGTGAAGATATGGGAGCTGAATATTCATCACTCTTGTACTATTGTGAAGTACGTTGGCTATCTCGTTCAAAATTTATTCAAAGAGTGTTCGAACTTAAAGACGAAATTACGATCTTTCTTGCTGAAAATCACAAAGATGAGGCATCTTCCTTTCGCAACGATAACTTTATTCTTAAACTTGTTTATTTAGTTGAAATTTTTGAAAAATTAAGCGATTTAAATAAATCAATGCAAGGTCGACAAATGCATTCTCTGATTCAAAAAGACAAAGTCACGGCATTCATTAAAAAATTAGAGCTAGGGATATCCAATTTATATGACATGTTTCCAGTTTTAAATGACGCCGGTACCCGGGTAGGAACTGCCAATGCTAAACAATGGGCCAACCTTGGGCCAGTATTGGCGAGCCAAGCCTTGGCTAGTTAACTCCGGCTTTAGTCTGGGCCAGTTGTAAATGCCTTAACTGAACCAAGATTCAGTTTAGATATTACACGTTATTCGCCAGCTGGTTATGCATTGTTAAAGTGAATGTAAGTTTCATGAAACTTATATGTTTGAAATATGTCATGAAATATTTAATTAATATTTCATGAAATATTTCCAAAAAGTTTTGTATGGGTGTTTTGTTATGCCAGATTTTGTCTGATTTGCACGACTTGACCCAAGTCTGGTTTGCCAGTCTTGGCCCCAGGACATAATTCCAAGCTTGGGCCAAGTATTAAAAATACCAAAACAAAATTATAACTGATTTAAATAAAATCGAATTATAAACTGCTTGTTCGAGGCAGAGTAGATCAAAGCAAATTTGAGTAAGTTTGATTTTCAATGATTATTTCAACGATATTGATTTTACATATTAATTGAAATATCTTGCGTACTTCATTGCAACAGGAATTTGATAGTAAAACTTTAATTCAGTTTTGGGTGGAACGAAAAAAAGATTATATTACTTTGTCGGACAGAGCTATCCATGCGTAACATCATATTTATGCGAAACTGGATTTTCTGCTATAGCAGCCATGAAATCGAAATCGTTTAGTAGTGGAAAAAAGAACTTCGGGTGGCTATTTCAACAATAATACCACGATTTGAGAAACTTTGTGCTAACAAACAAGCTCATACATCACATTAAATTTTTTCAATAAATATACATATTTTTTTTTTTTTTAATAAAATGTGATGTGTAGTAGGCATTACAATATGTGTCACAACAACACATAAAAACCTTCTAAGACCAAGGTCCCACAACAACATGCGTTTTAAGGATGTTAATGGACGCAAATCTGTTTTTTTTGTTTTTTTAATTTTTTTTGTTAAATAATGGACAACTAAACTATAAATCCTATCACATATAAAATATGACACAGGCCAATATGTCGTGATAGGATAGGGAAAATAAAAATAAAATAAGAGATAAAAAGCAAATTTGTTTTAAAAATTTGCTGGAACAAAACTAAAATTGGTTTGCCAATAGTCCACAATTGCCAATAGTCCCCTAATGGCACAATTCTTGATTATGGGACGCAGTTTATTTTTCAATGATTAAAGCTCAGATATATAGTTATATGAAGGCTCGTTTCTTCAAGCAAGCTACAGCGTTCCAGCATCAAGGATTATTTATTAGCTAAGATTGAGAGTGTTACCGTTGACTGAATACAGTTCATCCGCCAGCACCCCTAAGATATCACCTTGGCTAGTAATATCTCACTGCTATTGCCAGTTGTATATTATATCTCACGTTAACTCATGTGCCAATAACAGGGACTGGAGTACGCGGGGTTGTCACACCCGTGGATCAAAAAATAGAAAAAAATTAACAAATTAATAAAAACTGATCCCTCCATGCGTGCATATACTAAATTTTTACTAATTTGTTTCATTTTATTCTATGAATACATTACTTTTCAACTTGAAAATGTGCTTATATTATTTTATTGTTTTATCTAATGAGGGGGCCGCCAATTTTTCTTTTTTTCTTATGTGGGTCGCAGTATCAGAAAGTTTGGAAACCGCTGATCTAACAAAAATAAAGAGTGTTTAGTATGACCATTGTATTTTACGTTCAATTTTCAATAAATATATTTAATTAATGGAGAAAGTTTTAGGAGAGTTTTACTGTTAGAAATAAACTAATTTTTCGAGCGAGGAACAAAAAATTTAATAAATTTGTCATCCGGCTCTGAAAAAATTAACTTTTTTGTAATAGTAAAACTCATTTCTCCATTAACTATATAAAACTTGAAATTCAAAGAATAAAATGCTTAATCGATTGAATCCCACCATAAATATAAACGAGGACCTAGAAAATTCGCAGATTGAGATGACAAAAATTTGGTCAATTTTAATTCCACCAAGAAGCCATCGATTATTTTCAGATTAAAAAAACAAGTTCCCAACGATATTTCAATTATAGTTTGTGTGACGAACAATTAGACGGATGACAAAAGTGCGTCAAAAAAGAACTTTGCCCGAATCAATAGTCAATTTAATCTACAAAGGTTTAAAAAAGCGTTCATCAACACCTCAACACGCTTGTTGTTGTGGGACTTAGGTCTTAAAAGGCAATACTGTGTTGTTTTGACGCGTATTGTAATACTTATACAACACTTTGTGTAAAAAAAAAATTCGTTGGATCTCCTAAAACTTTTTCTTATACGAAGAAGTTATACGAAGAAGTTATGGTAATATGAGGCCGTATAATATGGGAGCGCCATTTAAGAAAATTGCAATGAATGTAGCTGAACCATTTCCGGTTACTGATAGCATCAACAAATATGTGCTAGTCATAATCAATTATTTTATCAAGTGGCCAGAGGTGTGTATCCAATACCAATTAGGAATCAAGAACCATAATAACTGAAGCAGCAATAAGCAATTGGATTCATACAGATCAAGAAAGGATTTTGAATCTACAATATTTCACGAAATCTATCAGATGCTTGGAATCAATAAATCCAGAACAACTGCTTCATATCCCCATTGCTGAGTCAAAGAGTTGATTTTCATGTTATCTGTTGATCTAGCACTTTAAAGGGTAGATGATGGAGAAGCATTACTGGGTTGATGCATTGAAAATTGCAGTCCAGCATATGATCACACCGTACATTAAGATCGGTCTGATCACCGAGATGTAAAATCATTGAAATATGTGAGGTGCAAGATTCCATCTTTTTCCATGGCTTTTTTACATGAGTATAGATAGTGCTATTGTAGCTTTTTTGGCTCTTTCTGTGATATTTGATTTCCAGGTGAGTCCATTTAGATATTCAGCACGGTACATAGGTATTTTGCTAGTTCTGCAAGTGCAAGATCACTTGCCTCCAGAGCAATGGAGCCAATATCAGGGATCCTCTTCTTCCTGGTAAAAAGAATCACTTCTGTTTTTGCAGGATTATTTTCTAACCCACATTTTCGGTCCATGTCAATGTTATTGCAAAGGTAGTTGGGACTGGCTCGTCTAATGTACTTTGAATAGAATCGCCACTTGATTATTTAATGCCACCCCTCCCCCATGTTAGTTGTTAATGAAACCTAAATGGCAAGGTGACGGAGATTAATATCAAGATAAAGATATGAAAGTCAAAGATGTAAAACAAAATCAAATCAAGCAAAACAAAGATTCAAATTTATTTTAAGCCCTTTGAGTGTATAAAAGCATAAAAATTCTAAAACTTTCATAAGAACTACTCTAATATAAGAACCACTCTAATAAAAGAACACCTCAAACTCATCTTCTTTTCTCCCGCTCTAGTGTGGCCCAAACCACATTCAAATTTTTAAGTTTTCGCACTTGAGAAGCTCTAGATTGTTTTCGAAAGCATAGTTCTTAAACAGCAAAAGTTCTTTTCGTTTATCATTCTCAAGACTGTCATTCTAACTTTACCAGACTAAAGAAACGTTTTTCGCTAATCTTGGAGTTTTAAATCCCCTTGTGTCTTTAACATAATCAATAGCAACAGAAATAAAAGCCGGATACCAAGTTATAAAATACTAAACATAACAATAGTATTTCCTTATAGTTTAACTGTAACGAATACAAATTAATCCAAATATAAATATTAATGCTGAGAACTACATGTTATTTGCAAGAATTACGATAGAACAGAGGAGCAATTCTTGTTTTCAACAGTCATTAGTGATGTCAAATATTTAGTTAACACACATTTGGCTATATCCCCGACAACCAGTTGCACCAAGCCACGAGGCATCAATTTATCAAAACAAATGTTTCTAGCATAATTCGATATACTCATCGCCAAGGCATACCATCGCTAGTAAGAGGAGCGCATTCGATACATTTGTAATAAGCTCATTAAATAAGACCAAACAGAGTGTTGTTTGAGCGGTAGAACCAATGATTTATCGCAAAAATAAAAGACTGTGTAAGCCGCAATTCCAAACTAGAAACGTAATACAAACGATTCACGGCATGCCCACAACTAATAATAAGAGGTACGCCAACGAATTCAAACAGTTCATTTTGCACCCCAAAACATTGGAAAAACGTATAGAGAAATCTCAAAAACAATACACAAAATGCCATCTGATAGCTGAAAGCAATCTACAAAAGACTACGTATCAAATCTACGAAAACCTTTAAAGCTCTTATGACAAATAGTCTATCGCCAATTGTTCTGAAAAGAAATTGGGATGCATCTTCATTCTTGCATGTCTGACTAATGAAAGATCAAACTTAAATGGTTTCGCAGTTTTAGAAGAAATTATTAGTTAAATACGGGATCTGGATAAAGATTTGTTTTTCTTCAATAAAACACAACACAATTTATTTCACTTCCATGTAAGTTTACGAACACAAAAATATAAAATAAAATGAATATTTTAATATTGAGCTTCTTCTTATAAATATTACCATAAAATCCTACAAATTTACTAAATAAATAGATAAACTATAAGAAAATACGAAGAAAGTTATTTATTTGACAACTCAAAAAAAGTTTGTTATTTAATCCTAGTAAACGCCATAGCAACAATCTAGTGCGATGTTTTATAATACTATCCTTCTAGTTTAGTTCATACTCAAACCAATTTTTTACTATACTAGCAATTTTGTATTAAACTAGGTAGTAAAGTTTAACAAGTGTTTACTAGTTTTTATACATATCGCCTATTGGGTCGCACTCATAAAACCTAGTTACTAGGTTTTTTAAGTGTTTACTAGTTTTAGTATGCATTAAAAAATATTCGAAACTTTACTTTACTAGATTGCTAGGGAAAAAACATCGGATAGTTTTACTTTTAAGTGTTTGTTATGTTTGGTATGCATAAAAACCAAAGATTGCTAGATTAATGCAAGTATAAACTATAACCAAACCTAGTGTCCTATTTACCTTACTAAAACTATTTCTAAGTTGATTATTTATATTTTTATTCATTTTGAGATGCGGTATGCATTTGAAAACATGACAAATGTATTTATTGGTTTTTGATTCAGATGGCGAAGATGAAATATGTTTCCGTACACGTAAAGTTAACAAATCACTTAGATCGGCGAAGGAACAGCTATAACGGCTATAACGAATGGTGTCATTTAAAGAATTGTTGTTGGTTCATAATGCTATACTTGCCTTTGATTCGCCATGCTTTGCACTTGTGCACAAGTGGATTTTATGCTTTTCCACATTGAGGTTTTTAATTAACGGTCCAAGTGTGAGCAGAACTTGCAAAATAATGAGTAAATGGGACAGATCAAGGTGCTATGTGACTCGTGCCGATAAAAAGTTTAACTAGGGACTTATTCAAATAGTGTGAGATTCCCTCTTACACTTTTATTATGATAAAAGTCTAAATTATATATTTATTTAATTTTTTATTAACATAAATAATTTGTGCTTGTTTGTCAAAGCGTGGTCGAGAGAATAATAAAATTACAATCTATTTTCACAAAGAAAATCCAAAAAAATTATTTAGTTTTTTTTTACACGATATATGAGTATTGAAAACTCATATAACGAAATCATAACAAAATAAAATAATATTTTAATCTAAATGATAACAAAAATATTTCAGTTTCTTTCACATGATATATGATTACATTAAAAAATTCATATATCATGAGAAAAGAAATATTTGTTTAAAATAATAAAGAAATTAAATTAAATTTAAGGAATTTGCACTTGAATCAAATTCCATGTCTGTTGGTTCAACAAATAGATCATTTGCAAACGAAGACCCGCAAATAGCGAGTGATGTTTTTTCTGACGTGGTGTAGTTTATCTTGGTTGTGTAAGGCAGATCTGTGATCCTCGTGAGAACATAATTAGATATATACCTGAGAGTTTAAATGTTAGGTCAGTCACCCTGAAATAAACGAATTTAGAAATAATAAGGTTGAGGCAAAGTTAGAGCTGAATCAATCATTTTTGAATAGGAAAGTCCTTTAGTATTAAAAATATGAGTTAAACCATTCAAAAATTCGAATCCTCAAAACACAATTGTATTGAAATATCAGAGGCACTCATTCTCTGCCAAGTATCATAAATATAATAATGCCATCCTGATTAATCTTCAAAGACCAAATGGTCGATGAATTACCACTTGCACAGAGGCTTTAGTGCTCCTCTTAAAGAATTATGGCCCGGTCTGCTCGGTAATGCCTGTGGTAAGATTGCATCCAAACATGCTTATTGCAAGGATATTTCTGTAGAAGCAGTGTTTACTTCCCCTATACATCCGATTCGGAAATCTCTTGACTGTGAGGAATACTTTATGATTACTTTAAATCATATCGAAGAGGCCTTCTACAACATCTGTCACACTGCGATTGTGGCACTATTCAGTTGGTAGGACATACTTAGATGCAGGGTCATTTGTGTATCCTTGCGAATACTCCACTTGCAAGTTTATAAGAAGAGACACATGGTATGGTGGAGAACTATTATTCATTGTTTGCAATTGGGGTAAAAGTTTGAAGGTTCCGATTCCTTTATAGTTTGTCGAATGGATTTGTAATAGACGTTGAAAATGCAGTACTCAGGTGTAGTAGCGTGAAGTTGACTCTTCAGATGAATGGTGCAGAATTAACTGTGATGCGAATAATATTGAAACATCGAGAGAAGCTGCCACCTAATACCGACACAATCGTATGGAAAAGATTGGAGGAAGATTCCGGGTCACCGCAGTTTTGGGTTGTGAAATTCAATGAAAATGGTCTACAACATCAAGAGATTATAATAGCGAAAACGTTAGTGGTGCCAAATAAAAACTTAAGAATACCGGTTAGAACTGTATTTTTGATGAAGCTTCGTTGATGATGGAGTGAGCCAACTGGATAAACTATTTTCACTACTAGTAACGGCGGTACAATTTATTACATGAATATTCGATAGTGCTGGTAATATGTTGGCACTTGATGACGATGACTGGCAATTAATCCCTTTCAAATAAACTATTGTTGTCAGCAGCGACGTTCATATACCGGCACTGATGATAATGGTATATGACCAATAGTGACGTCAGTACTATAACAGCAATGACGACAATGATGTATGATCAGCAGCGACGGCAATACATCGATAAATAATATAATAAATGACTAGTAATTAACGGTACTACAGCAACAATGATGATAATGATGATTAATTTATGCATTCAGCAAATACAAACTGGAAAAACTGCATGCACAGTAACGACGACGGCATCTCAACAATGATGGTTCATTCATGTATTTAATAACTGCATGGTACCTGCATGTACATCAGCGATGATGACTAATGACGACAATATCACAGGAACAGATGACTAAAATATGCAACCAACAACTATATCATAACTGGATGCAAAGTAACGTTGACAATAGAAAGAATTTGGGAAGTTCTAATGAGACAGTTAAAAAATCAACGATAGCATCATAGGCGAAGCGCGAGTTTTTAAGAATGGGATGCTGCGTTCTAAATAATATTCCACAATAACTACTATTAAAACTCAAAAATAGCCCATTTGAAGAAACATAGTACATTTTGCTACAATATATGGAAACGCTGCTTTTTCGTGAATGATATTTATTATAAATTATTTAATTAGAAATCGACGACATTCCATTTAAAATTCATATTCTATTTTTCATGGTTACTTTGTCTTAATAACTATTTGATGAAGATACCATAGCAACTACAATTTGTTATCTAGCGAATATGATTTTATACACTAGTGACTAGAGGAAAAAACGATTTTCAAAGGGGATTAAATCTGCATGAAAATAGAATTCATTTTCTATTGCAGAAATATATATTTTTGCATATTTTTCTACTTTTAACTAAAGACGCTTACCATTGAAGATCAAACTTGTTTCACTTTAGTCTACTCTCCCTCGAGCAAGTTTTGTAATTGAAAAGCATTTCATTTTACTAATTTATTTAGATCGGTGGCTACAAACATGTTTTTGTATTTTTTATAATAAAATGGACTAGTCAGATCAAAATAATAATGGACTAGTCAGATCATAAGCTCAAAATAATTATTTTAAAATAAGAATAAAATTGTGTATTTATATTTGAAATATTTTTAAAGCTTATGCGTTCCATTTGTGATCTACTCAAAGCTTTTAAGTTATTTTGTTCTAAGGAACAGTTTTTATTTAATATCCGAAGCAGTCGTTTGCAATGAAATTATCAATGCACAAAACGGCAAGGAAAATAAAATTTTGCAGTAAAAACTTGATCCTCTGGTTTGAAACGCAAAATTCAATCCATTTTTAAAATTGCGTTTATTTATATGTACTAATATTGGAACATAAATATGGTTGTTACAAAGCAGCTCATCTCATCAGATACATGAAAAAATTTCTTTGCTTAATATATCAAAGTATGGACTATGGTTTTATATTATTTAAGGGAAGAAATTATTGTAGTTGTTGATTGGTCCTATCCTAACAAACAATCGAGAAATAGAACCACGAAAATGGTTGAAAAGGAGACAAATACCTACATAATTTGGAAATCAGTGGGTCTTCTATTTTCTTATTGAAAAATATGTTGATATTTTAAAACAAAACTGTTTTGAAAACTGTTCTGCAATAATTTTTAATTCATAATGCACCATAATTATTTATTCAAACATTTGTAATTCAAACAATAAATCCAAGTTCTTATTAAAAATCAATACATACTTTGATGTAAAGTAGTAAAACTTAGCTAAAACAATTAAACCAGTACATATAAGCTAAAACAAAACAGATTTACCATAGTACTACTATGATAGTATATGATATGCTATAAGCAGCACAGCATCTACTGCTATGGTTTTTGTTTGATTTTTTTCGCTTTTTCTTTTCCTATTTGTGTTTCTTCTTTTTTTTGCGTACAAATATTATAATTCCGTACGCTGCAAGTTGGACAGCTTCTTGTATATTATTTGAACGAAATAAATAAATATTTTGATTGCGTTGAAGTTTTTTTTATAAATATTAGGAATTAATATAATTAAATAATAATAATAATAAATATTTATATGGAAATATTTGTATAATTTTACAGAAACTTTGAAGATTTATTTTAAATAAATACCTAAAGTATTGAAAATTTATTGAATGATGCTTGATAAAATCTTTATTAAAAAACAATCGTTAATTTGAAAAGAGCGGCCTGGTTCAAAGGGAAGCAGTGCTTCCCTAGCATCCAAAGACGCTTCGCCTATGGATAGCATTCCTAAATATTAAAAATACCTCAAGTATTAAAGGAATTAAAGGAATATCATGGAGAAACCATTGGTGGTCACCTGGGTATTAACAAAAACCTTGCCAAAGACCCAAGTGGATTTTATGGGTCAGGAGCACCTGAATCGGGAGTGGAATGGTGTTGTGGAATACCTACTGCAACAGGAACTATACGAAGAAGTTATGGTAATATGTGGTCGTAGA
The DNA here is from genome assembly GCA_963693315.1 of Diogma glabrata. Lineage (NCBI taxonomy): Eukaryota > Metazoa > Arthropoda > Insecta > Diptera > Cylindrotomidae > Diogma > Diogma glabrata. The sequence continues at coordinate 408,919,941 of OY856187.1, read as the reverse complement.
ATATAGAAACACCATTTGAAAGAATTGCAATGATTGTAGCTGGACAATTTCCGACTACAACAAATATGTGCTAGTAATAACGGATTATTTAAGCAAGTGGTCAAAGGTGTGTCCAATACAAAATCAGGAATCAACAACCATAACTGAAGCAGTAATAAGCAATTGGATTCATTCAGATCAAGGAAGAAATTTTGAATCTACAATATTTCAAGAACTCTATCAGATGCTTGTAATCAATCAATAGTACATGCTTATTTTGCAAAATTTTTGTCAAAAAAAAAATTGAAAAAAAATGCTGGCGGTAATCTCTAGATGTCAATTTAAGCGAAATAAGTCAAAATACCAGGTTTGCTACCTTAAACAGGCCATAAATTGAAAACCAAAAATTTTACATTTGAAACCAAAGCTGGTGCTGTGGCTAAACCCGCTTACCAATTATGCTATAACTTGAGGTAGGGGATTGTTTTGGACCCACCTTTCAGTTTATATGCCATTCCCCAAGATTTGCGACAACTTTTTTTTTCGCTAAAAAAACAGGTAAGGGGTTGTTAGTACATGCTTATTTTGCAAAACTTTTGTCAAAAAAAAAATTTGAAAAAATATGCTGGCGGTAATCTCTAGATGTCAATTTAACCCGTTAAGGACGACATTTTATTTTTGAATAAAACTTTATTTATTTATTAACATTTCATATATAAAACAAGAAAAAAATAATGAAAACATTTTTTTTTGGAAAATTCATAATGAAAACTTCGGAAAACTGTGTTGCTTTTAAGTAACGTTCGGCCTACAATTATTTTTTTTTCTCACTTTCATGTTTTGGTATGATAAGATGAAAAACATTTAACACAAAGACCTTGTTGTGCCGGTGCACTAATTAACTTATCATATGCAACAAATTTCAACAAACGAATTTGTATTATAAAATTACTATTTCCAAATTTTTAATAAAAAAAAACTGAAATTTTAAACATAGTAACCGCATTAGTTTTTAACCTGAATTAATTTAATTTAAATATTACAGCAATTGGAAATCATTTGTAAAAATGAAATAATGTCAATTTATAATAAACAGAAAAAGGAAAATATATTATATACAACAATTTTGTTTATAAATTTAAAGTACTGAATTTGCAATTTGGTGATAATTTTAATTTGGCAATTATTTTGATTTAAACACAAAAACTGTGTCAATTATTAAATAAAATAATATATATATAATAATTTGTAAAAGGAAAAAAGTCAGTTAGTCTATTAGTAAAATTTAGTGGTAAGAGTTAATCAGTTTAAAAGTTTCAGTCAGTGAAGTTAAAATAAGTAAATAATAATTAAGCATTCCGTGTAAACCTGTCCGTTTATTAATCAGTTTTGAAAGTTTCAGTCAGTAAAGTTAAAATAGTTTCAGTCAGTGAAGTTAAAATAATTTGTTAGATTTAATTAAAAAATATTAAATATTATTTGATACAATCGATTTATTTATTTAAATTATATAAATTTAATTTATTTTACAATACAACCTCTCGATAATGGTTACGGAAAAGGAAGGAACAATTTTATTTTATTTAACAATGTGTTTTGACAGATTGACAGATTAGACAAAAAAACTTAATATAGATAGAGCTGGTGTAGTTAATTAATTGTAGGCGCAGAATTTAAAAATATATTCAACACTCCTTCCAAATTAAAGCCTTCTTAGTATAACATTATCAGAATGACATTCCAATTTTATTTCTCAGCCACTCAAATTTATTTTTGGCTAAAGCTTTTGTGAATATGTCAGCATATTGATTATCACTGGATACAAAATTCAAATCGATTACTTTTTCATAGAATTTTTCTTTTATGAAATGATATTTAATGTCAATATGTTTGCATCGTTTATGGAAGTTTATATCTTTAATAACACATATTGCACTTTGGTTGTCAAGATTTAAACACACTGTCTGTTGTTTAAATTCATCTAAATCACATAATAATTGCTTAACCCATATAGCTTCTTTTGTAGCAGCACAAGCTGCCATGAACTCTGCTTCAGTTGTAGATAGAGCAACAGTCTGTTGTCGTTAACTTGACCATGTTACTGCTGCACCACTTCTTATGAAAACATAACCAGTTACAGAACGTCTCATAACAATATCGTTTGCATAATCAGCATCAGAATAGCCAATTAGAATAGGCAGTTCTAGTGTTGACTGATAGCGTAATCCATAATGCTGAGTTTCTTTTAGGTACTTCAAGATCCTTTTAACAGCATTCCAATGCGAGTCATCATAACAGTTTAGAAACCGACTTACTAAGCTTACAGCAAACATAATATCAGGTCGACTAACTATAGCTGCATGCATTAATGATCCGACGGCTTCTCTATAAGGAATGTTCTTTTCAGGTTGAATATCATTTTTCTCCAATTTTGTATGTGGATCAACTGGAACACTGTTAGGACTGGCATCCTTCATGCTAAATTTGCATAACAATTGTTCTATGTATCTACTTTGATGAATAAATATATATGTGTCACCTTTTTCTATTTGCATACCAGCAAAGTTGCTAGGTGAATGTGTTCTCATTTCGAATACTGTTTTTAAATAATTAATAACCGTTTCTAGTACAGTTTTATCTTTTGAGAATAGTAATCCATCATCAACGTACAGGCAAAGAAGACATTTTGTTCCATTAACTTGTCCAACATATACACATTGATCCGCCTGGCTGTTTACAAAGCCAAACTTCTTCAATACTGAGTCGAATTTCGAATTCCATGTTCTGGGAGCCTGTTTTAATCCATATAAGGACTTGTTTAATTTACAGACCATGTTGTCTTCGCAGATTAACCCTTCCGGAGGAGTCATATAAATATTTTCTTCCAACTCACCATAAAGAAAAGCAGTTTTTATGTCAATTTGAACTATTTCATAATTATATTGAACAGCTATAGATAATAATAATCGGATGGAGTCATACCTAAATGTAGGCGCAAATGTTTCTGTATAATCTATACCTTTTGTTTGTGCGTATCCTTTTGCACAAAGTCGTGATTCGAATCGTGGACCTGATGGTTCATCTTTAATTCGGAAAATCCATTTACAACCAATTACTTTGGTATCATTTAATTTCTTTACCAATGTCCATGTTTCATTTTTGTGATGAGATTCAAGCTCTTCATTAATAGATTTTTCCCATTCTTTTGCATTGACTGAACCTACTGCTTCATGATAAGTTGCAGGAATATGTGGTATTAGTTCTTCATTATAGCACAGATAAGTATTTTCTGATTCATTTATTTCAAGACACGCTTGCTTCTTTCTTGACCGCAGTGTGATTGTCCTTTGTGGAATTGGTTCGATACTTTCATCAGGCAAATATTCACTGCAGTCAGAAACTGATGTAGTTTCGTTGTTACTATATTCTAATGAAATACCTGTGTCTTTTTCTTCATTTTCTGCTGGTGTTTTATCAATATTACAATTTGCTTTTGTTTCAAATTCTTCTAGTGAGACATAATTTCTTTTGACACTAGACTCAAAAAATACAGTATCACGCCTTTTTACGATTCGTTTTGATTTGGGTATTATAAATCTGTACCCTTTTGTGCTGTCACAATATCCAATAAAGATCATCTTTTGGCTTTTTGAGTCCCACTTTTGTCGTTTTTCTTTTGGTAGGTGGACCATAGCTTCACAACCAAAAGTTCTCATATTGCTTACATTTGGCTTTTGACCAGTCCACATCTCTTCTGAGGTTTTATATGTTAATGACCTTGTTGGAGAACGGTTGATTATATATGCGGCTGCATTTAGTGCTTCAGCCCAGAAATACTTTAGCATTGTAGCATTTAGAAGCAGACACTTTGCTCGTTCAATCAGAGATCTGTTCATCCGTTCTGCTGCTCCATTTTGTTCTGGAGAATATGGTGCGGTTGTTTGGTGTATTATGCCGGCACTTTTAAAAAAATTGTTGAAGTTTTTGTTCACGTATTCAAGTCCATTATCAGAACGGACAACTTTTACCTTTTTATCTAGTTGATTCTCAACTTGTGATTTGAATTCTTTAAATTTTTCAAACACTTCCGATTTGTTTCGCATAGTATACACAAAAACTTTTTTCGAGTAGTCATCAAGAAATGTTACGAAGTATTTCGCACCACCCATAGATTCCGTTTCCATTGGTCCACATACGTCAGAGTGTACCAGTTCCAATAATTCGGTAGAATGCGAACCCTGACTCTTAAAAGGTATTCGTGTCTGTTTACACTGAGAGAAATCGTATTCTAATATTAAGTAAAAGCTAATCTCAAATACAGAAACTCTTAGTTGATGAAAATTCGAAACTCATTTTCTAGATTATAGAATAACTGGTTTAACCTGAGAGAAGTTTTATTAATTTTATCAATAAGACCATTTTCTAAATTAAGATTAAATTAGTCAATTTGCCATAGTTATGAAATACCCGATTAAAATCATTTACATTTGTTTTAATAGGTGTAATGATCAATTTAATAACTATACGCTTCAAAATAGAATTTCAATATATCGATGATTTTGTGCAACGTTTATTCTCATTTCTAGTCAAATATTTACAATCATTTGTAGAAAAACCAATTCTTGAAGAAGTATTTCTAATATAGTTTGATTTTGAGAAAATTACAATCAAATTTTTTAACTCAATTTCTAAAATTTAAAAGCGATTTTACTCAATTTGAGAATTATCGTATCAAATGTTTTTAACGTGCAGATAGTTAGTAGATTATATTCTATGTAGTGGAGAAGTTAATTTAATTTTAAAATAACTTTTAAAAACACATAAACAATAAACAGTTAAACTTAGGACTTATTCAAAATGGCATTAACTTTGGCGATTGCCCTTTTTCTGCAAATTAAATATGTATAATAAATAATATTATATAAAGCAATAAATTATTAATTTTACGGACGACGGCATCAATTTTTGTGGATTTGTAAATTTATTCTAAATTTTTATAGGTGTGACAACCGTGAGTACTCCAGTCCCCAGTCCTATGACAATACCAGTGATATATCACTAGCTAAAATTCTATGTTAGCGGTGCTGGCCATTGAACTATTTTCAGTCAACCGTAGCCATTTTAGTCTTATCAATTGAGTATTTCTTGATGATGGCTAGGCTTACATTGATGATAGTTCCATACTCAAGTGGAGAATATAGAAATGTTCATGAATCATGAACTCTTGCATATAATTCTACATTCAAAATTACATGAATTCATACATTGTGTTTAGTTATTCTTGGTTAATGTAAAATATAATCAATAATGTTTCTAACCAACAATTTATCGACATTTTTGTTTCTTTTACTCATGTAGAGAATTAAGTGATTTATTGTAAACAATTTTGTTAAGTTGATGTGAGAACAATTTTCATAATTGGAGACTAAAACAATATATGTAATACAACAATGTATGTTCAATGCTGTTTGGTTTTTTACTTATAACAATACCATTGTCAGAATCATATCGTGTTGCAATTTAAAGGAGTAAAGTGTTCGAATCGTACCTTTAAAATAACAAAAATAATATATACAGTCCAATTCTGTGAAAAATAAATATTGAAAATTGAATTTAAATAATTAAGTGAATGATATATGTGAATTTTGAAAATTGTGTCAAATAGAAAATTGGGTCCAATAATTTAGTGCTTTTGAAACCTATTTATGGTGAGTATCAATATTATTTATTTTAAATATATGTAGATTTTAAAACTGATAAAACTGTTAATTACGATCACATATGTACATGCATATCAGTAAAGCCTTAAATGTCACAAAGCAAAAATTTTAAATATGTGTTTTCTAGCGAGCTACTGAGCCAGACAACCAAGTCCAAGTATAGAAGTACCATCATTTTTAGAATCCGCAATGAACCCACAGATCATCAATTTTTTTCTTCATTTGAACTTTTCGTATCGTATCAGTTTTTAATTAAAACAAAGTGAAAATCAAAATTTTGTATATTTATAGATGTATTGTTACAAGCTGACGAGCAACCATAGTGAGTTTCCATTTGGTTTTCTCTACAATAAATATAGAAATTGTTCAAGCCGATTGAGAAGTAGAGGAATACTTTATGGGCGAAAACGTCGTTCAAGTTCATGGTCTTCAGGTAAAAATATTCAATTTTTTAAAGAAAATTTCCAATCACAACAATTTTATTTTATGATTATATAGGCGAGACAAGCAGGGTACAAGGAAGCAGTACTAATTAGGAGTTCTTTATTCAAATGTTTATTTCTACGAATAAATTTAAACTAGTAAGTTAAATAAATTGTCTGTAACTTTATTTTGAATTTAACCATAGTATCATTTCTATTAAGGTTGACTTTAATTTCGAAGATTTGCTTCAAAACACGGGTTGCTGTTCATCACGAAGTTGCCAAATTTTTTGGAAGTTATCAATCCTATCCAGATTAAACATCAAACAAGAATAGGTTAATTAACTTAACAACATTGCGGAGAACGCGACAGGAGAAATTGTTTTTAAAACTTCATTTATTATATTAATAAGGGAAATAATAATTAATACATATTATATTAAATATTTAGGCAAAAGAAATAATTATTGCAAAAAATACTTTCTTAATTTTGAACTTAAATTTAATATATTTTTCTATATTGAAGTAATTTTTTTAAAATTCACATAATATCTTTAACACGTCTAAATTAACTCTAATAAAAGAGAATCAATTTAGAATTTTTTTATTATTATTTATTATATTATTATTATTTATTTTGTATTATAATTTTGATAGGATTAATTTATTTATAAAAATTGATTTACTATTAACTTAAACAACAATAATATTTAACACTAACTTTTAACACAAAGTGAAGGAATATTTTTTGTATTCATATAGAATTCTAATTTTATTATTAAAAATTAATTTTTTAAAATTAAAAATATTGTCTATATTTGAACTTATTTTCAGAAGGGTTGTGTATGAGATTAACATGTTATTCTTAATTAAACAATATGGGAACATTTTCGAAATGCATTGCTAGTCTCAAATCGATATAAAATATTTTACAAAATGATTGCTTTTATTCTCAAATGGAGAAATTACATCCACCAATTTTGTCTCAGATTATGAATAATTATACTTAACTCAACTTTATTTTAGAATTATTTCGAGCATATACGTCTTGCAACAACCCAAAAGTTTATAACTATTTTCTTAATCATACTAAAATTATGCTCAGCCTAAGATTAGTTTACGTTATGTAATAAATGTATTCTTGTATTAAGAATGCTTTAGAATACAATGTTCTTAAAAAGAGTATATATATTCACAAATCTAGTCTAAATTTAAAGAGGCTAACAATTTTACTAATGATAAATTTATACTATACTCGAAATGAGAAACTGCATTAACTTGAATTAGATTTTAAATTCATAATAATAGAATTTCAAAAATTAACAAATTATCAGCCCCTTATTCTACATATTAGAATAGGCTGAGAATAGTTATTCTTGGCGCACATTTAAGCAACTTTTATGCATGATTTTATACCTATATCGTATAAGTTGAGCACACCTTTTTTTCAGTGTACCTTCTTGACAAGTAACACATTTAAGATTAAGCTTATTTTCAGATATACCTACTCCATCAGCATTTTCTGTCAATTTCTTCAAACTCTGGAAGTTCAGATGACCCATTCTCTGATGCCACAGGTAAGTATCTTTTTCATCAACATCTGACATGCATGCATAACCATTGGTTATGTTCAACCGGTACATGTTGTTGATTAAGCTTGCTATTGCTACTATCTTATTTTTGTTATTCATAATAATACAACTTTTGCCATTAAATTTCACTTGGCCACCATTTTTAACAATTCGACTGACTGATATTAAATTTGTAGCAAGTTCAGGCACATACAAGACATCTCGAAACAAAACTTCATTTGACTGACCTTGGTCATTATCTATATTTAGACTGATTTGACCCGAACTCAAAACCGGTAATAATTTATTATTTGCAACTTTAATATTTTTCACTTGTGGTGTTGATTCTTCTTTTAACAAATTCTTGTGCTTCGTCATATGCATAGAAGCACCCGAATTAACATACCAAGAATCACTATTTTCCGTTGAAGCTATGAATGCAGCAGCATAGCTCGAGCTGCTTTGTGAATCGTTGTTGTACTTGTCATCTTTCCGTTTTGTTCTTAATTTGCATTCGGGACTTTTATGACCGTACTTGTTGCATGTATAGCACCTTGGTCCCTTTGAAAAATATTTTTTATGTCCACTGTTTTGTTTATTCTTGTGACCATGATTAGATGCAAAAGCTGTAGATTCACTACCTTGAGTTTGTCTGACATCTTGTAGTAACTTAGATTTTACAGAGTCAGCACTGATTTTCATACCGGAACTTTCAATGGCTATAATCATTGGCTTATACGATTCAGGTAAACCGGAGAGTAACAATGTTCCAAGCCACTCATCATCTACTTTGAAACCAATATTACGAAGTTTGTGTGCTGTTGAAATTATTTTGCTGACATAGTTTTCAATGTTCTGGCATTCATCATCAAGCGTGGTTGTACATAGATCACGTAGTAGACCAACTCGACGTGTTAGTCCTGAGTCGTCAAAAGCGTGTGCTAAATTATCCCATACTTCTTTAGCTGTTGTTGCTTCCTGAATATGGACATAATTTGTTGCATCTACTAGCAATATAATTTTAGTTTTTGCTTTTGTATCCTTTTTTACATCTACTGGTTTTGCATCAGGTTCTACACACTCCCATAAGTCTTCATGTTGGAGATATGTTTTAACAGCGAATCTCCACGTCGCATAGTTTGCTCGACCCGATAGCTTTTCAATGAGCATAAGTGAATTTGGCATTTTTGTTTATGACACTTATTTCCACTTTTAATTTGATTTTTGTTTGTCGTTTTAAGGTTAGGTTTAAATTTTGTTCCAGTATAATTTGTGATCTGGGCCCATAACCTGTTAGATTTAATTAAAAAATATTAAATATTATTTGATACAATCGATTTATTTATTTAAATTATATAAATTTAATTTATTTTACAATACAACCTCTCGATTATGGTTACGGAAAAGGAAGGAACAATTTTATTTTATTTAACAATGTGTTTTGACAGATTGACAGATTAGACAAAAAAACTTAATATAGATAGAGCTGGTGTAGTTAATTAATTGTAGGCGCAGAATTTAAAAATATATTCAACATAATTTCAGTCAGTGAAGGTAAAATAAGTAGATATTTATTAAGTAGTCCGTAAGCCTGTCCGTTTAATAGAGTCAGTTTAAAAGTTCAGTCAGCTAAGTTAGCAGTCAATATTAATTGGGAGTTACTCCGATGCTAAAACTATAATTACAAAAAACTAAAAACTATAACGTGAAAATAAAAATAAAGTATAGTAACTAAATTTTATTGTGTTTTTATTGTGTGTTTATTTATAATTGGAACATTCATTCCTCGGTGGCACAACAACCTTCATCACATTTTGGACAAAATGTTGAGACAATTGATTTGCATTGACTGCCGGCACATCTTCTTCTCTTTTTATTAGCTATGGTTTGGATCAAGTGCTTCCCACCATCAAAACGGTAATCAAATTCCTTTGATACACGACCTAAATTTTTCTTTGCGTTTCCATAAGTTGTCAAATATTCGCCAACAACAGATCTTCTAAACTCAAGATTTGAAATAAAATTACCAGAGTTTTTGAATTGAATCCATGCGTTATTCATTGCTACATCAAACATCCAAGTCAAAAGTGGCCAATACCATTTTTTGCTTCGAATTCCAATCCGGTAATGATTTACATCTTCATCCATTCGATCGGTTCCACCCATGTTTTTATTGTATTGAACAATAGCATTTGGGCATTTGACATTCAATATTTTCTTTTCAGATGAACTATAACGCTTGACGTATATTGCTGGTTCATATCCGTATGCATTTGAAATAATTGCTACTACAGAACTATCCTTCCACTGCATAATGTTTATTGAGTCTTCAGAACTTTTTCTTGTTAAATATTTTTCCGCGCTCCAACTTATTATATTCCGATTTGTTGAAAACATTGCAATTTTTTGGGATTCGATTTTTTCTCATGGTCCCAGTCCCACGATATCCTTTGTTATTCAAATGTGACACAAGGTTCACGCTTGAAAATAAATTGTCGAAAAAAAATGAGTAATTCAATTCAGGATTTTTAATTTGATCAACCATTTTCACAAAAACTGCAGCTGGTTTCCCAAAAGTTTTCTCATAAATTGTGTTTGTTTCGTTAGATTTGCCTGTGTAGATTTCAAAGTTTACTAAGTATCCTGAGGTTTCATTAAAACACCACGCTTTATAACCAAAACGAATAGGTTTTCCTTTAATAAAGTGTTTACAACTATGTCGTCCAAAATATTTAATCATGGATTCGTCATATGATAAGTTTTCTTGAGGAATAAAATTTTCAGAGAAATTTCTTTGAAGTTTTTTAATAAGCGGACGTAATTTCCATAATTTGTCGGTTGAATCAGGACAACTTACATCACAGCAATGTATACTTCTAATGATTGAGAGAAAACGATCTCGACGCATTGAGTTTACAACTAACAAGTTCTGTAAATCCATTTCAGAGCTCCAATATAACTTTCGAGATGGTAAAATATTATAGTCTGTAAAAACAAAATTCCAATTGCGCATTTTAATTCATTGATTGACAAGTTCAACTGCTCATTGTATTTGTATAATGCATAGCGATTTGTTTAATCTACGAATTCTTCAAATATGTCATTTGTCATAAACGTTTCAAAAATGTGATAGGGTTGCATATTCCTAAACTTTTCAAAAATTGGTTGTGGAAAATCATTTTGCACATTATTATGGTTCCATCTTTCCATATTCTATTTATATTACTATGAAATGGTTTCTCAAAATTTCCAATTGATACAGGTTCTAGGGATGAACCGTTATTAATTACCTCGATTTCCACAGGTTCACTCATAAATTCATTATCTTCAAATTGAATACCCGAGTAATCACTAAATCGAACTTCAGCATTAGCAAGAAGCTGATTTTTTGAGAGGTTGTCAATTTTTCCTGGACCATCTTCTTCACCCGAATTTTCATCTGATAAATTATTTACATCTGGCGGCTGAATTATAATTTCGCTTACATTTCCTATATCTTCTTCCTCCAAAAAAGCAATAACTTCTTCAAGTGTGAGGTTTCCGCTAAACTTAATTTGTTTTAAATCTTCAATTGATATAAAATTGCTGAAAAAATAGTCCAGAAAGAATATATATTATAAATTTGTCAAATAGGCCGAACGTTGCATTTATGCAATTGCCAAAAAATCAAAAAACACACAATTGACCGAACGTTGCTTTGACGCAACGCAAACTTAAATCATGTTTTTTTTAATTATTTAGCACTGATGACTTATTTTAAGTTCACAAAATTAAAATTTTATGCTTTTTAATTAGTTTTATAAAAAAAATTCACATTTTTCAGATCGTTTTATCAATTAAAATTAAAAAATTACCTCATCATTTTTTTTTATGTCATCAACAAATATTCACTGTACTTGTATTACTAATTTTTCTAAATATTTTAGCACTTTTTCTAATAAGAAATTAATTTCTAAAGAAAATAACCATATTTTCAAATTATTTCATAGCAGTTTGTGAAAGTTACGAATATTTATTGTAGTGTTGCGTGTACGTAACGTTAGTCCGAAACGGGTTTTAAGTAGAGTGACCATTCGTACTGATTTTATCAGTACAGTACTGATTTTCTAGCTTCTGTACTGATAGACATACGCGGTACTGATTTTTACTGATTTTTAAAATTATGTACTGAAAGTACTGATTTTTAAGAAAATTGTTGAATTTTACTTTAAGGTTCAATTTAAATAAGGAAATAAAACAATACGTATCATCGTTTGGTATAAACTTGTAATAAAAATTATTTGAAAAATAGTACATTTTGCTACAAGAGATGAAAACGCTGCTTTTTCGTGATTGAAAATTTATTCACGAGACGTGTTAGCGTCGAGTGGGGCAATGTCACGAACGTAAAATGTTTCTCGCGTAGGAAATACAATTTTTTCTATGATAACAATTGAAAAGTCTATTTTCATCACGCTTAATGACCTGTGAAAATGGGTTCTTTTACAACTATATAGTGTAAAAAGAATAACAAATTGCAGTTGCTATGGTTGCTCATATAATTTTACAAAGTTTTTTAAACAACGCAACCATAAAAAAATAGAATATGAATTTTTAATGTAATTTTGTCAATTTTTAATTTTATAATTTATAGTAAATATCAATTAAAAATATACTATCATAGAAAAAATTGCATTTCCTACGCGAGATAAAAACGTTTTTCGTTCGTAAACATGTCTCACTCGCCGCTAGCGCGTCTCGTGTACAACTGTTTACTCACGAAAAAACAATGTTTTCATCTCTTGTATGAAAATATGCTATTTCAAGCAGGCTTGAGATAATAGATATTTCATTTGCTACCATAGAAAAAATACTTTTATTTTTAAAAGGTGGAGTTACCCACGGAAAAAAGATCAAAATTCTAACCCTGTGTTTCCCAAGCAATCGTGGCGGAAAATTGTATTTCATAAAATTCTGGTGTTGGTTTCAACAAAATTTTCTTAAAACTAATTAAAAAAATTAAAACAGATTTGTCTACTTCGTTCACACTTTACCATTCGGCTTAGAAGAGTCATAGGGGAGACTAAGGAGACTAAGGATGCTACATATTTTAACTCTTAAAATTTTGTACTGATTTTACTTAGAAAAAAAATGGTCACCCTAGTTTTAAGCAAAATAAGTAAAAATACCAGGTTTGCTACCTTAAACAGGCCATAAATCGAAAACCAAAAATTTTATATTTGAAACCAAAGCTGGTGCTGTGGCTAAACCCGCTTACCAATTATGCTATAACTTGAGGTAGGGGATGGTTTTGGACCCACCTTTCAGTTTATATGCCATTCTCCAAGATTTGCGACAACTTTTTTTTTCGCTAAAAAAACAGGTAAGGGGTTAGTTAGTACATGCTTATTTTGCAAAATTTTTGTCAAAAAAAAAAATTGAAAAAATATGCTGGCGGTAATCTCTAGATGTCAATTGAAATTTGTTTATACATTTTGAATTGTACGGATTTTTTTTAGTTTTTTGAAAAGCTTCAATTTTTTTGAACATTTATTGAATATATTTTTTAGTTTTTGTTGGTTTGAAATTCTACTCGAATTCACACATTTTGTTGTTTACCCTTGGTTTTCTTGTCGGCATCAAATTCGTCAATCTTGCCGCGTCCATTTTTTTTGTGAAACCCCCTTAGTTTTGTTTTATTTTCAATTTCTTTTCATTCGGGTTCCTTTAAGTCACTATGACTTCCACTCCCCAAATCACCCTGGCCAACAGTAGTGCGGTCTGCAATCCCTGCAGGCAGCAGTTGGAAGGCCTGAGTGAGGCACTGATCCTACCCGGTGCTAATGTGTTAGATTTTTAAGTCTTATTATTTCTGTTCATTTGGAAAAATTGTTTAAATTGAGGTATTCGGTTTTGTTTTTAGTTTGAAATTTTGATTTGGGAATATTTTTGTATTTTGTTCTTAATATTTTTTTTAGAATACTTGTTTTAAGATTTAAATTTTTGTATGAATTTTTTGTAATTGTACGTTGTTCTGTGGGCGGAAGGCAAGAGTAAGTCTTGTAAGTCCTGACGCGCAGACAACATTTGTGTATGTGTGAGTTTGGTTCTGTATGAGGTTGTTCTGTGGGTGGAGGGCAAGATATCCTATAAGTCCTGACGCGCATACAACATTTGTGTTTTGAGGTTTTTTTGTTATTCAGTTTTGTTCTGTTGGCGAAAGGCAAGATTCTTGTAAGTCCTGACGCGCAGACAATTCTGTTAGGTTTAGATTTTGAGGTATTTGTTTGGTTATGTTTTGTTCTGTGGGCGAAAGACAAGATCCTGGTAAGTCCTGACGCGCAGACAATTCGTTGACATTTAGTTTATATTTTTTTTTGTTGTATAGTTGTTGTTCTGGGGGTGAAAGTCAGAACTCGTAAGTCCTTGACACACATACAACATTTAAATTTAAGTTTTTGTATGATAATTTTCAGCCGCAAGGGTAGGAAAGGTCCTTCAGACGTTTTCCTAACGGGATTTACGATCTCGCGTACCCTAGTTGGGTGGGAATTGACTGCTGCGAGAGGGTCGTGAGTGGTGATTTGATATGGCTCGGATCTTGTTGACCCCTGATGGTTTACCATCTAGGTCATCCCACCATAATTATTTTACCACACAAATTGTTACGCTCAATTAGTCTAACTGCCATGGTTTTCGGAAATTCTGTTTATTAGAGCGTAACCTGTCGGAAGGTAGGAAGAGCGAAGACCAATGGGCGATAACAGGGAAACGAACCGTCCGTCGTTTGGGCTGCTGTGACTGACGTCTCTATCCTTAAAACCAACTTCTTTATTCTCAACACAGGGTGCTCCGGTGGTATCACTGGCTTGTCAGGGAACAGGGAGAAGGAAAATGCTAACCCTTTGCTTTCTGAGCCATAGTTAGACCACCTCTGTTCTCTGTTCGTCCACCGATATTATCGAAACACTCTTCCAAACTCCTTTTTTTTTGTTAATTATGCGTTTAGGTTAAATTTGTTTTTTTTTGTTTTGGCTTCTGATTTTGTGGTTTTTTTTAATCAGTTCGATTATTCTTGCGGTCATCTGTGCAAACGGCTTTCTCATTTCCTCCTCAAGTTTTTGTTTAATTTTTTGGTATATATTTTTGGCTCCTTTTGCTTTTAATCTTATTTGGGTTTTATTTTGTGTTGTTGTTTTAAGTTTGATTTTGGTTTGTCTGGCCCGGCTAGCTCAGTCGGTAGAGCCTGAGAGTCTATCTCGGAGTTTGGGTTCGAGCACAGCTCCCATTTCACTTCTTGGTATTTTTTTTAAGATTCTCAGGACGAATGTAATCAGCCGGACTTCCTCCTTTCGTCCTGTCCTGTAATGGTCAAGATACTTGTGTCAAAAGTTCTTTAATTTACCATATTCGTTGCTTATAGTAATATACTATTAACACTGTTCGAGAAAGTAATTATACTTTTTACTTTTTCACACACTTTTCAGCCCACTTGTATGCATAAACCTGTGCAATACCAAGTGCAAAGTCATCATTTCTAAATAAAATATTTTATTTACAATGAATAAGTATGAATTGTTAGTGTAAAGATTATAGGGAGAGTTGTGCCATGGCAGATCTCCCTTCTGGAGATCCTGGGTGGTGGTTTGAAGCACGCGTTTTATTTTGTTTAAATTTTCTTGTACTGAGGTTGGTGAATAGAACCTTCGCTCTATGAGCTAGCGGTAGGGTTATTGGCGTGCGTGACCAACTGGTAGACCTTCACGGTCTATTAGAAAAACTTCCTGCTACACTATCTAAAAATCATTGTCATCTCACAAAAAATCGTGGTAAAAAATTTAAAAAAAACTACAAACATAAACTTTATTCAAAACATTCATAAATCTGAAATTTTAAAATTAATTATTATTTAAATTCAATGGTTATGGTAAAAATATTAAATAACAATCAAAAACACTTTGACATTCGCTTAAGGCTTTTCTACTAAGATATTTTGTCATTAAACATCATTATCAGTAACATCATCAACATCATCTTCTATACAATCGGTTGCGGTGGTGGTGGATTTTGTCCTTTTATTATCAAATTCTTTCCAATAATTGGTTGAAATATTTCCACAATTTTTGCAAAACGTCTAGCCGATCTCTAAAAATAACGATACAAAAACAAAACGTCAACACGAAATCGTAATCTCGTTTTTCTTATTTACCATTATTAAATCTCCTATAACTTTTGACACAGGCATTACTTGATTAGATGTACTCGTAAAAAGTTCTTTTGGTACATCTAAAGAAACTTCTTTACGATCGAATTCTGGAACATCAACCGGAATTGTTTCTTTCTTTGGATTTTGTTTTCCCTTCCCCGATGAACTTTGACTTGCCTATAAATATATATTTTTTTTATATTTTCATATAACAACAACAGCAACAACAACAACAACAATTTGACCAAACAAATAAAAACACAAAAAAATTTAAAAAATTTTTAAAATTATATTTTTTTTTTAAATTATTAAATATAATGAAAAATAAAAATTATATAATAAAATTATATAATAAAATTGGCACCAAAAGCTTTTTCTGGGAGCTTTCGTTTCTCACGGTCTAATCCATCCTCACTGATTTCCTACAATAAATAAAAATAAAAAAATGTTATTGTAATTGTATAATTAATTAATTAATTCATCATCTGTATTCACACTTTGTTTTGTTTATTTGTTTGAATTAAATTTAAAAATGACCAAAAATTTTGTTATGAATTTTAATTTTCTTATGTCATTTTTTTTTAAACTTCTGACATTCAGTTACAAAATAAAAAAATATTTTGTAATTCAGTATAAATATTTAAAATTTAAAAAAAAAACCGAAGTCCAAAAAAATCGCTTTCACTTTAATTTAATTTTTTTTTTTTGGAATAATAAAAGAATTACAATTATCATCTTACCTCTAAATTAACGGGATTCAAATCAGATGAAATATTATCAGCATCTTTATCATCAGCCCTTCGTACTCGTAAACTAGGTGCTGATAATACAATTTGTAATAAAATTGATAAAATTACAATTGAACTAATTATTGTTGATTTAAACATTTTTATTTTATTTGTTTATTTATTTAATCTTAATTTATTTAATTTGTAATTTACGTTTAACCGTTCAACTATTAATCCTGTTAACTGAAAGAAAAAATTAATAATAAATAAAAAAAACACAAAAAGTGGAAAAAAAAATATATATATATATAAATAAATTGAAAAAAAAAAAAAAGTAGGGTCTGCGTAGGACCAGACGGTGGAAGTTATACTTCTTTGCCCATTCGCTCGCACACACGCACACAGACAGACAGATAGGAAACATTAAAAAAAATAACAAAAAAAAAAAACAAAAATGTTATTCAAATAAATGTTATTCAAGAAAAAAAATATTATTCAAAAGAAAAAAATATTATGCAAAAAAAAAAAATATTATTCAAAAAAAAAATATAAAAAAAAGAAACATATTATTCAAAAAATAAATAAAAAAAAATATTATTCAAAAAAAAAATTATTATTCAAAAAGTATAAGAACGTATAATTATTAATTACTAGAAGGTACACCCGCACGGCGATGCCCATGCTTCCCAGATAAAGTGATTGAAAACTGCTTTTTTTTTTGAGTAAATTGTGCGATAGTTTTTTGTAATGTCATTTAATTTAACTTATTTTATTAGTAATATATAAAAAGTTTGAAAAAAATGTAATAGTATCATTTTGCAGTCACCAAAAGCCATTAAGTAAAATATGGAGGGGCTGAAATCTCAAGCTCTGAGATATCAAGACTTCGGTCTGGGTTAAGGATTTTGGTATAGTTTTCGGCAAAAAACTTTTATGAGGACATGGTTTTTAGTTTTGGGCAGCGATGTATATCAAACATAACTCTTTGTTAAAGTACAAGTATGTTTTTATCTCTGTTTAGAAATTTATTACAAAACTAACACGAAACATCAATACGTTGCCGGAAAATTATAATCAAAATTCCAAAAATATTGTTAAATTAAATAAAATCAAACTTTTTTCAAAATTCCATAAATATTCCAAAAATTAGAATAAAATCAAATATTTAAACTTTTTCTAAATCCCAATAATATTATAAAAATTCTTAAAAATTCAAACTTTCCAAAATTCTAAAAATATTGCAAAAATTATTACAAAATCAAAAATATAAACTTTTTTCAAAATTCCAAAAATGTTTCCAAAACTATAACAAATTAAAAAATTTCCATGTCTTTTTTTTAAATTACATTAACGTCATTTACGCTACATTTTTTTCCCGAAAAATTGGCTAAAAAATCAATGAAATCATTTTTTGACACGCTTGACTTTATTTTTTTGACAAACTTATAATGCCATAATTATCTATAATAATAATATATTTCCATGTCATACATATTATAAATTTTATTTTTCCGAAAAATTGGGTAAAAAAATAAATAAAAATCTTTCTTTTGACACACTTGACAACATTTTTTGACAAACTTATAATGCCATAGTTCTCAATAATAATAATAAAATAAAAAAAAATTTCATTTCGAACAAAATTTTAATTTAATTTTTTCCCAGAAAATTGGGTAAAAAAATCCAAAAAATTTTTCTTTTGACACACTTGACAACATTTTTTTGACAAACTAATAATGCAATAATCTAGATTTTGGTCTCACATACCAATCCCGACCATCAAGATTTCTCCAATTCAATGTTTCTACTCGTAATCACTTAAAATGAACGTTTTTTAACCAAAAAATATGCAAATTTCCTGACGATTTTTTTGACACACTTCCGGTACAGTTATCAAACACATCGTCCTTTCGGCTCTTTCCATTGAGTAAACCTATTTTTAGAAAAAAAAAATTTTGAAATCCGTTCAGCGGTTTTCTAGATTTCGTCGGTTGTGACGGACGGCCGGACGGCCGGCAGACAGACACACATTTTTTTTTTTTTTGCTTTTTTAGAATCAGTAGGTCCTAAAACGTCGAGAAATGCCAAAAAAAGTGGGGGTAAGAATTTCACTTTGAGCTCATGAATGTAATACTTAGGTCTTTCAGACCGAAGTAATGTCTCTAAAGCTATAGATAAATTTACATATTATATCGTCGCTTTAATAATGAAACAACGTATTCGCAAAAGTGTAGTTTCGAGATAATTGGGTTTAAAGATTTTTCGATTTTCTGATTTTCATAAACTCGGCAGCACTATTGAATGAATAAAGATATTGGAAAAAAAATGTCTACCAATTAATCTTGACTAATTTCCCCACAGCATATTAAAATTTCACATTGGTACCTGCTGGCTTTTCTACCTAAAAAGAGGTGAAAAGTCAATTAGGTACCTTATACGTTATTTCATATTTCATATACGTTATTTCATTTTGTATGGAAGTACGATTAAGCCTAAAACTAATTATTATAGAACTAACGCATAATATTTTTACAATTTTTTATTTATATGAACCAGAATATCATGTAGTAATGAATGATGCGTATACAATATTTTAGATTTACCATTTCGTGTGGCGATCGTAATGTATGTAAAGTATACGATACTGATTTTACCCAAGTTATTATTCTGTAGGAATTGAAATATCGTACATGCATTTACGCTGTTTCAATATTTAACCAAATTCAAATTTGCTTGTACGTTAACTAACAATATATTAATTTTCACCCCCAGTTATAAAAAAATTGAAAAATGTTAAAATGCCACTTTATAGACATCCTTATGGGGAATGCAGCGCACCCATTATATAATAACAACGTGTATATGGTATACGTTATTTCATTATTAAAGCGACGATATGTACGTTAAAATTGAAACACATTGACAGGCAAATAATAATTAAATAATTTTTATAAATGTAGATGGCAAAAGATTAGGGTTAGAAAAAAGTTAAAATTTTAGTCCAAAGATTTAATTCAAATAATTATTGTGTAACGAACAATTAGGTGAGCGTAAATATATTTGTTTATTGGATGTCACAATTGTCAATTACTTACTCCGAAACCACCGTACTCGTCATACAAAATAGGTACACTGGTTCATTGCTATTGGTTTAGCGTCCTATTTCATGTAGACTCATAATCATTTATCAATCCAGAAAATTTGCTGTTCTGAAGAGGGTCGTATTTCAATTTGCAAATATATTTTATCGATTGTCTGCAATACTCTACTACATTGATGCATACGCCGGCCGATTAAAAAATACCACCATTTTTAGTGAATATTTTCGTTTAATGGGTTTTATTGCTTTATGGTCATCGTCTTATTTCGACATTCCTTCCCACAACTTAAAACAAAAATTGGAAAAAATAATAATAAGACTAATTTCATTTGTAAATTCAGACTTATATATTATTATTAAAACAGTCAAATCACAACATATGTTAACATATTTGCATATATTTTATAGATCCCTTGCAATAACAATAATTGTTCAGTCTTAGGTGAACATATTCAAATGAACTCCAATTTATTATCTTGAACTTTGTTATTTCCAAACACATAATAAAGTAAAAGACAATAAATTGGCAATCAGAATTTATAATTATATTGAATTTGCAATTTATAAATATTTAAAATATATTAAATTATGTAAGGTAACACAAAATTGCTATTTAGGCAATATACAGAACATCAGCAATGTTAGTTTTAAGTACTTATTTGTTGGTGTAATCAATGTATACCAATTTGTATATAAACCACAAATTTAAATGAATAAAATATAGTTTCATACGAACAACTATCGAGTTATTGTTATTGTCATAGCACCCACCAGAGGCGAGCGGATAACAATCCACTAATAATCGAATTGTGTTTATTCTGATTAAGAATAAAACATTGGTCCTTCGAAGCCAAAAAACAACGGGCACCTAAGAAAATACTGGAATACTGTAGTACATCCAACGGGTACTATAAAATAGCGAAGCCAACCAACAACAGGCGCTGAAGCTGAGCCATCAAACTCAAGTCGCAGAACATCCAACGGATACTATAAAATAGCGAAGCCAACCAACAACAGGCGTTGAAGCTGAACATCCAACGGGTACTACAAAATTGCGGAACAACCAACCAACAACAGGCACTGACACGAGCCATCAATCAACTAGAGCTCAAACCGCACATATCGCAGATCATCAATATTCAACAAACAGGCACATTTAAGTCACTGCATTTACCAACCAAGCAGCAATGACGAGCTTACAAGGTCTGTTACTGAAACAGAATATAGCAGCCCAGAAGATAGATCAATTAAATACGAACTATCGTAAGGACGGCAGCAACCGTAAAACAATAAGCTATTTAGAAACAAAAATAGCTACACTAAAGACAACATACAGTGATTTTGTTGCTACAGATGACGACATCCGAGCAATGCAGCCACCGTTAGAGAACAACCATGATTATTTCGAAATTAGGCGTAAGACAGTGGAAACTTACGACTTTCTAATCGATGACATGCGTAAAAGATTAAACAACGGGCCACCAACTACCCCCGAAACAGTCAACAACGGGGGACGAAACGCAATTTCCAACATTCACATCGTCAGAAAAAACAACAACGGGAGATGGAAGAAGTTCTAACACTACAGACAGGAAAGAGTTCGAGCAGGTATTAAAACTCCAAAATATTAATATGAGAGCCCTTTATAGGGAAATAGAAGCAGCTGAAGACGCATTAGCGCAACAAGAGCCAAAACAAGCACTTCAGTTTGCATTAAGATATTTAGAAAAGTTGATGGAACAAATCATGAACCTCGACGAAAAAATTAACTTAAAGGCTTCAGGAGAAGATGAAATAGAATTAAAATATTTCAAAGAAAATTACTTCAACAACTGTAAGCGGGCACATGATCAAACAGTGATAAAGATAACAACAAAAATGGAAACCGACAGCAACAACAACACCAAGTCAATAGATATTCGATTACCAGTCATAGAAATCCAACATTTTTATGGTGACAATATGAAGTGGAAAAGTTTTGCTGATACATTTGAAAAATTGGTACATAAAAACCAATTGTTGACGGATACTCACAGGATCAACTATTTAAAGAGTCATTTAGGAGGTTCAGCGGCTCGGATAATAAACCATTTGGAATCAACAGAGGAAAACTATGCACTCGCTTGGGACATATTAAATAATCGCTTTAACAACGAACGAGTTCTAGCGGCAACATATTTTAACCTACTAATAAATCAACCAAATTTGGTAGTAGAAACCGCGGCAGGCGTTAGAACAATGCACGACACCACAAGAGAAGCCATTCACAACATCAATAGTATACTTTCGGATGAAGCAAAATTTGATGCGTTAATAATACATATACTTATGAAGAAATTAGATTGCGAAACCATCAAAATTTATGAAACAACGTTAGAAGACCCAAAAAGAAGTCAAAATTTGAATCATTTTTTGTTGTTCATGGAAAAACGGTTTCAATCACTAGAAGCATTAGGGAACAAGCCAAATCGAAGTACGATATCGAATAACCGACCTCAACCCCAAAAGGCCATAACAACACTAGCAGCAACAACATACAAATGTGTGAATTGTAAGGGATCACATAACATTGAAGCATGCAGATCATTTTTACAATGGATCAGTCAACAACATCAGTCAACAATGGATCGAAATAAAACATGCACAATAAAAAATTTATGTAGAGTATGTTTAGACGATCATCATGTCACAAGAATGTGCCATGTAGAAACAAAATGTTGGGTGTGCAAAGGTAAACATCACACTCTTTTACACACTAAAGAAGGCGCAACTACAAACACAAATTTACACCAGAAGAGCAATTCATTGACAGCACGGAGTCCAACGACCCAACATATAACTCCAGTAGTGGAAACACACATGGTAAATAACACAACAACAGCAGCTCAGGTGATTCTAAGCACAGCGTTGGTAAAAGTTCCAACAAATGGTTGTCAGCCAGAGCTACTCAGAGTTCTAATTGATCCAGGCTCTCAAGCATCGTTCATAACTCAAGAAGCAGCAAGGAAATTAAACATACAGAGCCAAAAAACACACGTTGGATTCAGAGGTGTAGGAGGAATTAAAGCTGGAGTTTCAGAACAACGAATCACATTTGAAATTGAGCCAAGATTTTCTTCAAATTTTAAAACAAAGGTAAGCGCATTGATAGTAAATGAACTAGTGGGGAACCTGCCAGAATACCGTTTTAATGCATGGAAGTGGCCTCATATCAACAATTTATTGTGGGCAGATCCTAACTATAACATGCCTAACAAAATCGATATATTGCTGGGTGCAGATTACTACCCCGCAATAGTACTGAATGATGTAATTAGAGGTGCAGCTGGGGAACCAATAGCACAAAAAACGGAGTTGGGATGGATTATATGTGGGCTAGTTAACCACAACGAATCGGCAACAGTGCAGTGTTTAATAACAAAAACAGAACTAGACAATAGGTTGAAGACTTTCTGGGAGATAGAAGAAGTACAAAAGGAAAGGTCATTAACAGAAGATGAACAACGTTGCCAGGAATTTCATGAGGAAAACCATAGCCGTGATTCAAGTGGAAGATATACAGTTCGTATCCCGTTCAAAAACAATCCACCAGTATTGGGAACCTCAAAAACCAGAGCACTAGCCAGATTCCTACAATTAGAGAAAAAATTCGCAGCGTCACCAAAATTTGCCGACGACTACAAAAACTGTATCAAAGAATACATTGAACTAGGCCATATGCAACTCTGTAAAGGTGAAATGGCTCCATCAGAAGAATACTTCATATTACATCATGCAGTAATAAAGGAAAGCAGTACGACCACAAAGTTAAGAGTTGTTTTTGATGCATCAGCAAAAACAAGCAATAACAAGAGCCTCAACGATCAACAGTTGATTGGGCCAACACTACTCTATTAAGATGGAGGAAACACAAGATAGCATTCACTGCAGACATTGAGAAAATGTATCGTCAAATAAGAGTACACAAAGATGATCAAAGGTATCAAAAAATTCTATGGAGAGAAAATGAGAACCAACCAATTCAGGAATACCAATTAACAACAGTAACCTTTGGAACCGCTAGTGCTCCTTATTTGGCTATCCGCACTTTACAACAACTAGCAACCGATGAGAAAAAATTATGTCCAAAAGCAGCCAACATTGTGTTACACGATTTTTACGTAGATGACCTACTAACCGGGAGTGATTCGATTGAGCAAGCACAAAAACAACAACAACAAGTTATAAACCTACTAGAACAAATACCAAAAGAATCAAGAGCAATCGGTACAATGGACATCAAATTGGATGAAACAATTAAGACTCTTGGCATATCATGGCATCCAGAGACAGATACATTTGGATTTAAAATAAATATAACTAAAATAGAGACCACTACCAAGAGGAAATTATTATCAGAGGTGTCACAATTATTTGATCCACTAGGATGGTTGTCACCAACAATTATAGTAGCAAAAATATTACTACAACGACTTTGGTTAGCAGGATTAACTTGGGATGACCATTACCAGTCGATTTATCATTTAGGTGGAACAGTTACAAAAACGCGTTACCTGCGCTTGAACAAATCAAAATCCCAAGATGGATAGGAACATCCAACAATTCACCCATTGAACTACACGGATTTTGCGATTCATCCGAACATGCATATGCAGCCGTAATATACTGTTACCAGAGAGGTGACCCTGTAAGAGCAGCACAACCCCAACTATTAATATCAAAAACAAAGGTTGCACCAATAAAAACAAAGCTGACAGTTCCTAGATTAGAGTTGTGTGGAGCTGTATTGCTGGCAAGGTTGATGTCAAGAGTAATCAAAAGTTTACAATTTCAAAAAACAACAACGTATAACTGGACAGACTCAAAAATCGTACTCGCGTGGATAAAATCAGAACCACATCGATTCAAAACATTTGTGGCAAACAGAGTATCCGAGATTCATAGTCTATCCAACCCATCAACATGGAACTATATTAAGTCATCTGAGAATCCAGCTGATTGTGCATCAAGAGGTGTGGAACCGGAAAATCTCGCAAAACATGAACTTTGGTGGAATGGCCCAAAGTGGTTAACGATCAACCAAACCAATTGGCCGATTCATGTTTCGGTAGCGAATCTTGAAGATCTTCCAGAAACAAAATTAGTAGCAACAGCCAAAGCAATGATTGTAAAAGATCACGAAGATCCATTTGATGAACTATACGCAAGGCACTCAAATCTAAAAAAGATTCAGAGAATAGTCTCACATTGCAAACAATTCATGAGAGCGCTCAACAAGGTCAATTTGGGAAAGAAATTTACAATTTAAAAAACAACAAGCCAATTGATAATAAAAGTAAATTGCTGTCACTCACACCGTTTGTAAAAGATGGATTACTGAGAGTTGGCGGACGACTGCAAAATTTAACAACTTGGTCATATGATGAGAAACATCCCATCATTCTACCACATTCACATCCAATAGTTAAGTTAATAATCCAGGAAAGTCATAAACTAACAATGCATGGTGGAACCCAGTTAACATTAGCACACATCCGTGCAAAATTTTGGATAATAAATGGAAGAAATATTGTCAGACAACAAATAACCAAATGTTTAAGATGCCACCGTTTCAATAATACCATCAAAAATCAACTAATGGGCAATTTACCTGAAGCAAGAATAGTTCAAACTAGACCATTTTTGAAGGCAGGTGTTGATTGCGCCGGACCATTAAATGTTAGAGTATCAAAGGGAAGAGGCAATAAATCATACAAAGGGTACCTTGCAATATTTGTTTGTATGGCAACAAAGACTGTCCACATTGAGGTAGTAAGCGATTCAACATCTGAAGGTTTCATGGCGGCATATAAAAGATTTGTATCATGAAGAGGAATATGCACCGATATATTTAGTGACAATGGTACAAATTTTGTTGGGGCTAGTAAACTAATGGAATTAAAAACACCAAAAACAGTAGAACAAATGACGTCAAACATAGTAACATCAACTGCAGAACATGGCACTAAATGGCATTTTATTCCTCCTGGAACTCCACATTTCGGTGGATTATGGGAAGCGGCAGTAAAGTCTGTAAAATATCATCTGAAACGAGTGATAGGAGAAACATCACTGACTTTCGAAGAGTTATCAACATTAACATGCCAAATAGAGGCTTGCCTCAATTCGAGACCAATATCGCCAATGACCAATGACCCAAGTGATCCAACATTTTTAACTCCTGGTCATTTTTTAATTGGACAATCTACTTTAACCCAACCTGAAGCCAGCGTTTCTGAAGAAAAAATAAACTCATTGGCTAGATGGAAATTGGTTCAAAAAATGAAAGAAGATTTTTGGAAGAAGTGGTCACAAGAGTATTTGCACCAATTACAACAACGAGCAAAATGGACTACAAAAACACCAAACTTAAAGATAGGACAACTAGTTCTTGTACGAGACAAAAATATTCCACCATCCAGATGGATCACTGGACGTGTTGAGGAGATTCATCCAGGAGAAGATGGAATCGTGCGTGTTGCAACACTTCGCGGCCACAGAAGGGTCCTTATAAAAAGGCCAGTTACAAAATTAGCGGTTCTTCTAATCGTAGAACGAACAACGGAAGACCAAGGCACAGAATTGGCTATTAAAACTTCTTCTGTCTTATCAACAACAGCTCACCACAACAACAATACTCGGAAACGAAAAAACGACTCAAACGAAGCAACTGAACATGGCGGGAGAAAATTCCCAAGGTTTTGGTTGAGAAGACAAGTAGACGAGACGGTAAAAGAGGCTGCAGAAAATATGAAACACATTCCACTACGTGAAAACCCAAAGAGGAGAATCCGACCTTGTTTTCAATCTAAACTAATATTGTATACTATGATTCCACTACTAAGTATACTGGGCGTAGTGTCAGCAACACTTACAGAGTCAAGTTTTGATATCGCTCCGTTGAATTATACAACAGGCATATATTTTGAGAACATTGGGACTGCGCAATTATCGCATCAGCAATGGACGATTATATCCTATTTCAATATATCGTCTATGCTGTTAGAAGCTGGAATTTACAACGCCGCTATTGACAGGATGACACAAGGTTGTAACAATAACAATGGGTGGATACATCTAAGACAACTTTGTAGACCTGCAGTTTTGCAAATGAAACAACAACTTTTCAACATAAATACGAACAACGAAATATTTCATCCTACTTATAATCATACCCAGGTAAAACGTGGTTTAGTGAATGTAGTCGGTACTCTCACTAACCAACTACTCGGGATTCTCGACCAAGATGATGCACAACGGTACGATAGCGAAATCAGTTCTTTAAAGAATAATGAACAAAACATTTACAAATTGCTCAAAGAACAAATCACAATAACAGAATCGACTGTAAATATCATAAAAAAGGACTTTACAGCGGTAAATACTCATCTGCAAGAGATAGATAAACAAACAGTATCAATGCTCAATCTAATACAAAATAAAGAGAACGAAAATTCGGCCGTTCAAGGATTTATGGCTTTATGGATACATCTATCAATCGAAATGACAACCTTTTATTCAATACAACAACAGCTAATTGAGGTCATCACAGATATTCATCATAGCAAAATAAATTCACTCATTCTCAAGCCCAATCAGCTAATAAATGAATTACAAAAATTACATGAAATCATTCCAGCCGATACCACTATATATGAAGAAAACAACCTGATGACTTTATACCAAATGATGACAGCTAAGGTTGGGCAAGTAAAGAATACATTAATTTTTGAACTAAAGATGCCCTTAGTCAGTAACAAAATCTATCAAATAATAAAACCAATCGCCCTCCCAACGAAACATAAAGATAGGTATGCATACATAAACCCATCAAGTGAACTATTATTGATAAGTGTAAATAGGGAATCCTATTATCCCATGTCAGAAGACGAGCTTACATCTTGCAAATCTGTTAAAGCTTCAGAATATATTTGCATGATCCACAACGTCATGTACCATACACAAGGTAATCCAACAACCTGTGAGATTGATTTAATCATGAATAAAGACACACATTCAGATGCTTGCCAGATTTATGGAACCAAGAAACATGTGGATTCCTACACATGATCCAAGCACATGGATTTTTATCGCTGATCGAGATCACACAATAAATATCGTCTGTAACAAGGAAGTCACAACCACACTGATAAGTGGAACGGGACTCATTACGATACATGGGACCTGTACAATCATTGATGGTATAACAATCATACATTCCATAGAAAACTTCAACACTCGAATGAAATCTTTTTATCAGCCAACGATGAACCTCAGCATTCTTATTCTTCAAGGCAAAACTTACCAAAATATGAAAAAGGAGACAGTCATCCTTTCTAAACTCGATGGCATTCAAAACGGATCTAAATCAGCTATCAACTAACGTAACGCACTTGAAGAATGTAGCAGAAGGCAAGGCTCGAGAAATCAATCATCACGATGTTCATCATTACATTCTCGCATATGGGATCATTGCAACAATTATTGGACTAATTATTGTATATCATTGCAAGAAGACGACCAATACACCAGCATCAGTACAACTGCAGCCATTGCCTCGCCGGTTTATATCAACTAATGTCGCCCGGGAGGATGTTCAGTCTTAGGTGAACATATTCAAATGAACTCCAATTTATTATCTTGAACTTTGTTATTTCCAAACACATAATAAAGTAAAAGACAATAAATTTGCAATCAGAATTTATAATTATATTGAATTTGCAATTTATAAATATTTAAAATATATTAAATTATGTAAGGTAACACAAAATTGCTATTTGGGCAATATACAGAACATCAGCAATTTTAGTTTTAAGTACTTATTTGTTGGTGTAATCAATGTATACCAATTTGTATATAAACCACAAATTTAAATGAATAAAATATAGTTTCATACGAACAACTATCGAGTTATTGTTATTGTCATAGCACCCACCAGAGGCGAGCGGATAACAATCCACTAAAATCGAATTGTGTTTATTCTGATTAAGAATAAATCAATAATAGTTTTGAAAGTAATGGAGAATCATATATCACTCAATAAGTAAAACACTTTAAATCTGTAGCTTTGATATTGTTCATAATCTTTTTCTTCGGTACTAAGGCTCCAATGCAAATTCTTGGTTCATCAATGTTTCTAAGAAGAGGAAAAGAAATGTCAATTTCCAATTTTTGGAACATGTGAGAGCAGTTCTGCTAATGCAAGCAGGTTTGTTTAATCATATATAAGCAATGCTTATATGTATCGTATTGGTGCTAATGCATAGAAATATGTACATATTTTATATAATTGCAAACCATAAGAACATACACAGTTGAAAAAGTAACTGCAATATTTAAAGCAAGTCTTGCAATAGCAGCTATGCGTTGCAGGTTGTTATTGAATTGTAAAGTAAATGTTGCATAAAACCTAATTTCAATGCATTTCTATAAAATTTAAAACAACTCTTGCATCATAATTTATTTCTATAGAACAGCTAGAAGTTTTAGTGCACTTTGCTACAATTTAATACATAAATGAAATTTTAAAATTCACTAGAGTATTATCCGTTTTAGAAATATATAGTTAAAATCGTTTCATGTATGTTTTAGTTATCGCTTCTCAGCTGAAAGTCTATAATAATAGTGATTTAGGTGGTATGTACGTTTTAATTTTTTCCGTTGTATTTTTTTATTTTAATTTGATTAATTTAGGTAGGTGCGAAATAATCAAAGTATCTCGAAATTATGATGTAATTTGCATTAAAATGTCATACTAAAAAAATGTTGCGCGTAATTTATTTAATGCAAATAACAGACATTTTTAAACAACAAGCTTATTTTTATTTTACTCCAAGTAGTCTGTTAAATATTGATGCAAAGAGCATTAGTTTAACTTTATATAGCAAGCTTTGTATTGCTTTGTAATGGAAACTTTCGTAGGACCTATATGTGTAGCAATTAGAATTACATATTCAATTTTTTTTAACTGTGTATTTGTTGTAAATTAGAAATATATATTTGTTAAAAAATAATTTAACATAATTTTCATATAAATGTACACATTTGTTTGTCACATTTCTAATGGAGAGCCTGGAATAATGCTTGAACACAGTGTATTATAGTCTCTGATTCTTTAGTGTCATTTGTGATTACCATAATAGTTTTTTTTCATCCATCATTAACAGACATATTTTTCGTATAGTCTCAGATTCATTAGTTGTCAATCGTTTCATTAACGTGAACAGCCCGTAATAGTTTCTCATCCATTCACCATCAATAGTCATATTCCTTTTTATTCCCACGTAACCCATAGTTTGCTTATTTTTTTTCTAAAACTTATTTAAATTTTCAATAGCTGGACAGACATATTTGAGAACAAATTGAACCAATTACACTAATTTTATTTATTAATTAACTTGAATTAATTAATAATTTTCCTTAAATATCGTCTATATAAACATGAAAATTTAATCTTACAACACCTTAAAATTGACGCGCGCTACGTTTCCATTCGATTCTTTTCAATATACTACTTGAATTTGAATTTTCTAAACACCAACCGTAATTAAACAATGAAGTTTCCAAACCTTGAAACAGCTGTGCGTTTTTTTTTACAGTTGTCAACATGCAAGGAAGTATTATCTTGCTTTGTTACACATCCAATTTATTCTTTGCATGATAAGAAAATTTACTTCAAACAATCTTTCCGATATAGAACCGAACTTCACTGTATTGCTTTTGTAGTTTTGTAATACCTGAACGCCTTAACGTCGATTAAACTTGCAATTAATTCATTCTAAATTTAATGTTAAATGTTATTAATATATCGGAAATAAGTTGTATCGCAAAATTGTTTTTGCGCAATATTTTGAAAAACCAAACAGTTTTGTATAACTATAAAAATTTCCTAACACTTGATTTGAACTAATTATTTTACATCTGAAACCCTATATTCGAGGTTTTCGATTTTTGGAAATGGAAATTTTTGGGTATATATTTAGCGACTGTAGTTTTTTTCAATCTCTCAGTTCTATTATTTTTGCATTCGGATGTTTGACATCGATTATTCGATTGCATTTTTCATTTTGATAAAACAGTCGACTATTATCCATCAGACTATTCCATCCTATGCGATTTTCTGATTGGAAATACAGATGCCGGCTGCCAGTTTACCGGGGTAAAAACCCAAAATCCGCTGGTAAATCAGACGTCGTGAAACTAAAATTCGTAAAACATAAAGTTAGTTATTTCGCGAGTCGAATGTTTGCTAATCACTCATCCGCGCAACTACATAAATTAAACAAAAATGCAAAAAAAAAAGTCTATACATGTTTGTCCTTGTGCTTGTTAAGTCTGTGAAGTGCTAGCAAAATTAAATTAAATGTTATTTATGCTTTTAGTGCTAGTTAAAATAAAATCTAGTTAATGTTAGTAAAATTAAAATCTAATGCGTTTTATGCATTTAGTGTTCATAAGAAAAAAATCTAATTAATGTTAGTAAAATTAAAATTTACTGCGTTTTATGCAGTTAGTGTTAGTACACGCAACAGGTACTGTTATTCCTGCATTTAACCGTGAGTAAAAGCAAAATCTAATGTGTGTCATACATTTAGAGTTCTTAATCATAAAATCTAATTAGTGTTAGTAAAATTAAAAATGTACTGTTAGCGTTCATAAAAATAAAGTCTGATTAAGGTTAGTAAAATTAAAATCAAATGCGTGTAATGCATTTAGCGTTCAAAAAAAGAACATCTAATTAGTGTTAGTAAACTCAAAATCTACTGCGTTTTAGGCATCTAGCGTTAGTAAGGTTAAAATGTACTGTTAGCATTCATAAAAATAAAATCTGATTGATGTTGGTGAAATTAAAATCTACCGCGTTTTATTGCATTTAGTGTTAGTAAAATAACAAGGTACTGTTAGGTACCTGCCTTTGGTGTCAATAAATTAAAATCGATTGCTATTCATTCATCGAGTGTCAATTTATAAACTGTGTTGTGCACCATAGCCAAAGCCTTCGGATACCAGCTTCGAGGAAGCGATCATGTTATCTCTTTTCTGTGATACTACTGGTCGTCCGAAGCATTTGTGATGCAACCTTGGTACAATATTTAGCAATAGTCGCGGAATCATCGCAGCACAACATCTGTATTATTCCTTACAATTCAAGCAACATATTTATGTACAAATTTTTATGACGTATTCACATAGCATCTTTACAACTTCATTGGCAACTCACCCAACATATTCTTTTTTGGTATATGCCGCTTTGGTCTCGTAATTGACCGTTTCTCAACGCATTTCTTTGGTATAATATTTCTATCATCTATCGTAACTTTGACGTCGAATTCTGGTACAATAGTTGCATTATCATTGACTCCATTGCCAACGAATTTTATTTGTATCAATTGTGGCTTGAAATTTATTCAGCGTATTCAACTGTAATCATAAAGTTATTCTACATTTTTTTTATCGATTACTGCTGCTTATTAATTCAACGTAACCAACTATATTCATAGATTTATTCCACGATTATAACCACCAAACTATTCCACGCTTTGAATTATCAGTTTATTCACCGCTCATATTTACCAATTTGTACAACGCTTATGATTGCAAAATTTATTTAACGTTTATATATACAAATATTTTCGGCAACTTTTCAACGTATACAACCATTGTGGTTTAATTCAATAATCGAGCTTGCGGCATACTCCATTGTACCCACCAATTCATTCAGTGATGGTTTATACCCTTTGTTACTTGATCATTTCAACATAGGCAACTATAATTTAGTCAACGTTCATAAGTTTTATTCAACGATTGTTGATACCAATGGGCGCAGTTTAATTCAACCGTATTTGCTAGCTATTTCAACAATTATTTTGTTAGCAACATATTTCAACCTTAACTATGAATTATTCAACGATTATTTATGTCAAATACTGTGGAGTATTTGTTTTCAACATATTTCAACTTTAATTATAATTTATTCGTCGAGTTGGATTATCAATTTATTCAACGATTTGGAATTCAAATTTATTCAATGATTTTGATTACAAATTTATTCCACGATTTTTGATTACACATTTATTCAACGATTTTGATTTCAAATTTATTCAACGATTTTGATTACAAATTTATTCAACGCTTTTGATTACAAATTTATTCAAAGATTTGGATTACAAATTTATTCCAAGATTTTGATTACAAATTTATTCAACGATTTTGATTGCAAATTTAGTCAACGATTTTAAATACAAATTTATTCAACGCTTTTGATTACAAATTTATTCAACGATTTTGATTACAAATTGATTCGGCGTTTGTGAAACCCGCAGGATTTGGAGGCTAAGAGGATATAACCATGGGTGAGTCTGATTGATTTATTTTCCTTTTATCCGTATGATATAGGGGTGTGAATGAGTGTGTGTGTGTGTGGGCGTGTGTGAGTGATTGAGTGGGTTGAACGTGCCGACCGTGGTTCTTCCGTAGAAGGGGGTCGCCAGAGTCTCATCTTTCACTTGTAATTTTTTTTTTCATTTCCGTTTATTTTGAAAATTGCGTACATGTCCGTATTTGTACTGAAGCAGCAGGTTATTAATATCTCCTATCCACGATGATTGAGACTTAGTCGAACGGCAATACAACATTTCTAGGTACGCTTCCTGCTAAGCCACTCCCATTGAAATCATGAGAGGCACTTCATTACACATTATACATTAACTATTCATTTTAATGATAATTCCGAAAAGTGAAAAAAAAATTGATCAAAGATAACTAAGCGAATAATGTTTTATTATTATAAAATATGATTGATTTAGTAATTTCGTCTTTATTACCATATAGCATAAGGTTGATTTACTAATCTCGTCTTTATTACCATACAGCATAAAGGCTAAAATATAATTTGAAACAGCGTGACGCGGTTTCTCGTTTAACACCCCATCAAAATATTTACAACGAGCGCAAAGAAGTATAACTTCAAAAAACACACACACACACCCTTTTCCCATTTATGCTTGCTCACAGAGGACCGAAAACGAATTCGTGTTACGACTTCCCAACAGAATTTGGCATTGTTTACGCGAAATTCAAAGAAGTTTTTGCGCCGATTCATAACCATAAACGAAACATGGATTAATTTTTAGACCATGGAGTAAAAAAATTGTGTTTCTCCGGGTGAAAGTGCTCCAAAGCGTCCAAAGCGTAATGGACGGGAAAGGCAATGGCCTCCGTATTTTTGTTTTGCGCGTAAAATAATATTCATCGACTTTTTTGGAAAAAGTACAACCATAGCTGGCGCATATCATGCATCATTATTTTCGAAAATTAAAATCGCAGAAAAACGGCCGCATATGAAAAAATCATCTATCATCATGACAACGCGTATGCTCATACATCGTTAATCTCTCAAGCGAAACTTTGCGAAATTGAATTTGAGCTGGTTCCTTAACCGCCACATTCGCTAGATCTGTTTCCAAACTTAAAACGATGGCTCACCAGAAAACGATTTCACTCAAAATAAAGAATTGTAGCTAAAACTAACGTCTATTTTGCAGAGTTTCCGAAGGATTACTTTTCGGACGGGATAAAAAAGTTAGAAATACGTTGGACTCACTGTATCGAATTAAAAGGAATGTATGTTGAGAAATAAAACTTATTTTAGCCAAAAAAAATTTTTCTTGTTTCATTTATTCCACACTTATTGATTTACCTAGGATTTGTCAAAATTGTAGTTTTTTTTTCGATATGCCGAAGTCTTGAATCTTGAATTTAGACTTTCCTGCAGCTTTCCTTCTAATTATTTAATGTTTGAACTATTTTCATAGCATTAGATGATTCTCTCTCAATCAGTTTAATGATATGGTAATTAGTGTAGTATGCTAGCCATGGAGAAAAAGACATTTTTTATATAAAAAAATTCGTTGATTTTAATTGGACATTTCTCAGCCACTGTTAAATATGCTTTAAAAGGTTCGTATAAATTCAATATTCTTTTTAGTGCATTAATACTATTATCGTTGACTGGCATTACATCAGCAGGAGTTCCAATTCCAGTATAAGGAATATGAACGGCTCATCCAATCCCCAATACGTTATGGTTCAAATTCAAATTAAGATTGGTTAGACATTTTTTTACATCGTGACACACCACGGTGCTGAACTGCTCTTTAGAATCGGCAATATTTTAATTCTATATATTTCGATGCATTGACCGTTACAAAGTTTGCGACAGACGATTCGTTCATTGTTAATTGCAACTTCACTCAAACAATAAAAAGGGGCGCAATAACAATTTGTTTAAATATAAAGTTCTACTGAAAAAAGGAATTTACAGAAACTGAAAAAATTATAATTAAATTGAAGCACTCTTTCAGTAAATCTGCACTGGTTTGTTCTCTGTATCTCTAAACAGTAAAATTAACAAATGATATTACAAAAACTGTACGAGCTGTACTACAGTACCACTGGCAATAGCTGTAAGACATCGCTACCCAAGGTGATACTCTAGAGATGCTGGCGGCTGAACTGTATTTAGTCCACGGTGTAATTTTCAATCTTAGCTATGAAATATTGATGCCTTGGCACGGTATTGCTTGCTCGAAGAAATGCGCCTTCATATAATTCTATAACTGTGCTTTAATCATTGAGGCAGGCGGTGCGTCACATGATCAAACAATATGTCACTAGCTGGATACTTTGCTTTTTACTTATTTTATTATAATTTTCTCTATCCTATCATACTCAAGAAAAAAAAGAAGAAAAGAAAGAACTGTGAAACAATATAAAACAATTTTTAAAGGATTGCTTTCAATAAAATGTTGCCATAAACTCAACTTTAAGTGTGCAAATATTGGTTTCGTGGGACATTTCGTGGGACAGATTTGACTGTGGACAGCGCCATGAAATAGGGAACAATTAAATTCAGCGAGAGACGTCTGGTCAGTTTAGTCTACTCAGATAATTACTCTGTCCTTGTCTACTAATGTTACTAGATGCTAGATCTATATATAAATAAAAAGTAGGCCAACTACCAGTTCGAACGGCTGTGTTTTATTTTCGTCAAGAAAAATTTAAATTTAAATTTAAATAAAAATATAAATACAAATTTAAAATAAAGTAATTATTTTTCTTTTCTATTTTTGTAGCTGGTGGGTGGGCGGGTGGGGGGTCTCCCGAGCACCTCTAAGATTAAATCTTGAATAGCTTCTGATCCCGGACTATGATCTTATTGAAACTTAGTACATAAGGTTTTAGTACTGTTTCCAATATTTCTGCATACCAACTACCGGTTTGTCACTTCCGGTTAAAAAGTTTTTTTTTCAGGTGTTTATCCCTACTGTAGCCTACAATTACCAATCGATTTTCATAAAACGTTGGTAAAAGCTTTCAAATAACATGAAAAAGATTTTATCAGCTTTTGGAGCACATTGGATAAAGGGTTTGGGGGTCCACCATACAACAGGTGGTTTTTTCCACAAAGTTTTATGTTTGTTGGGAGCATAAAACATTCATTCGTGAATGAATTTTGATGACACTTTGGAAAAAGACGCAAACATGTATGACAAAGAACTGATTAGTTTTTGAGCGATAGTGAACAAAGTGGTGGGGGGTCCCTGGAGCACCTGTTTTTTTGAAAGCTCTACAACATCTGTACCTGATAAGCGAATTGGATAAAACTTGGTACATGAGTATGTACTACGGTTCACAATAGTTCTGCATCCCAACTTCCGGTTTTTCACTCCTGGTAAAAATTTTTTTTTGTACTTTTTTGAAGTTTTTTCAGTGTCTTTATGCACACTACAGCCTACAATAATGAAGTGATTATGATGAAACTTATGAAAAGGGTTTCAATTAGTGTGAGAAGATAATTATCATCTTTTGGAACACATTAATCAAAGTGGTGGGGGGTCTACCATACAAATGCTGACTTTTCACACTTTGTTTTTTAAGTTTGTTGGGAGCATACAGACTTCATTCATTAATCAATTCTAATGACACTTTGGAAAAAGATGTAAACTTAAATGACAAGGTACTGATTACTTTTTGGACAATATTGGGATAAGTGGTACGGGGCCTCCCGAACACCTGTTTACTTTAGGTGGGTTGGATCATAATTTAATCTCCACAAAATTATATATACAAATTCCAAAACAATTTAAAGCGAACCCCCGTCTTGTTTGGGATTACAAAGCGGCGGATTGGCAAGGACTTAAAATCTTCTTTAAACGCTTTCCTTGGAAACATAGTTGTCTTATTGGCCAAGACATTGCTGCTCTTAATTTTTTTGAAATTATACTTGAGGGCATGCGCAGATTTATTCCTAATAAATTGGTCATTTCGAAGGTTGATCGATTGGTTTTCGAGTAAATACAAAAAAGCAATTAAAGTTAAAAAAAAGGCTTTTCGACGGTTTATCCAAAACAAAACTGAGGAAAACCTTAGAGAGTATCGAAATTCGAATTCAAATTCGAATCGAAAAAAGAGAAATTTCCAAAAGGAAAGGCTAATTTGCTAGGACGTTTTTTTCTATAAATTCTTCATTTGTCAACCCAATTTCCAGCCTAGAACTTTTCCTAAAGCATCGCTCAAAATGAAGCGAATAATTTTTCGTAAAAACATAATTCGAAAAATGCTTTTTTGGAAATTGTGACTCCCAATAAACGAATGTTTTCACATTCGTCTATTTGGTCGTTACACATATTAATTGAAATATCATTGGGAAACTCGGTCTTTGATCTGGAAACAATCAATAGCTGTGTTTTGGTGGAATTAAAAATGACCAAATTTTTGTCACCCCAATCGGCGACTTTTTTCAGTCCTCGTTTACATTTATGGCAGCGTTTCTCCGGGCGGGATTTATTTCTTCATGCATTTACCCTTTGAAGATAGGGGGACGAATGACTTGTGCAGTGTACTATCATCTGCAAAACTATTTATTGGGTTCTTGGTGATTTGCAACAGTTCGTTGATATAAATTAAAAATAAAGTGGGAGATAAAACTGAGCCTTGGGTACATCAGCGTTAGTTAATTTGGACTCAGAAATAAAGCCATCTATAGATACCGAGATGTATCGGTTAGACAGAAAATTTTGAATCAACTTCACAACTGCGGTATGAAAACCGTACGCAACGAGCTTGTTGATCAAGTTGGCATGCCAGATTCGATCAAATGCTGTTGAGATGTCTAATGCGATTACGTCCTCCAAAAATTTGGATATGTGTGAATTAATATATTGCTCGTATATTTTAAACAGGACTGGGAGTAAGGTTATTAGTCTGTAATTTGAAATATCACATTTCGTTCCTTTTTTGGGACAGGCTGGACATTGGCCAACTTCCAGCAGGATGGAAAAATACCAGATTTATAGGATTTATAAAATATTTTGGTGAGAGTTGGTGCAATATAAAACAAAAATATCGAATAATTTTAATTAACTTTCATAAAACAAATTTCGAATAATTTTTAATTAACTTTAAAAAAGCAAATTTCGAATAATTTTTTATTAACTTTAAAAAATAATAATTTTCTTTATTTTTAAATAGAAATTTTTGTGCTAGTGATTTTGAAATTTGAACTTATTTGAAACTGAATGACACTTTACCTATTGATTCGCCTCAAACCTGTGTCTAGGAAGGGATGAAAAATGATTTTCCTGATTAATCAAATTCCTTAAAATATCAAGGCGTTAGATATCATTTTAACTATTCTAACACAATTAATTTTGTTTTGTATTTAGAACAACTTCTAGGACACTTTGTTTTGTCCGATCTTATCTATTGTCCGATCTACGAAATTGTTATTTGTTATTTCCGGCACGGAATACTAATTATGAAAAAATTGCTGTAATTTATTTCTCAAATCCTATTTCACGATGTACAGGAATAGGGCTACAGATGTACTCATAAAGAAAGAATAGTAGATAAAATAGTAGACCAGTGGGCATAAATAAAAGATGCCAGAATAGTACATTATGATGCTAGGACGTAAAGCTAAAGATTTTGGTCGTATGTGGAGTTGCATTCACATTAAGTCCAAAATAGCTTATGTCCGTGCATCATATACTATTTTTTATTCGCCGCAAGTAAAATATTTAAAAAAAAATGTTTATTCTAAATTGAAATTACAAATTTGCATAAATTTTGAAATAAAAATATGTGGAACAAGTTACCTTTGACATAATATTTGTTATTTTTTCCAAATTATTGTATCACTATTTTTTTTTTATTTAGCGTATGGTTTTTTTGTGACACATTAAAAATTAAACTTAAAATAGGTATAGACTCTTCTATGAAATCTACCTAAAACAAAGCATGGATACACATTAAATGAACTTATATTCAATTTGATTGCGCGTCTTTTAGTAAAAAAGTAAAAAGTAAAATATTTGAACGTTGGGTAGTACATTTGAATATTAGATGTTTACATCGAGCGAGTCGATCCATGCTACTACATCGGGAGTTGCCAAATGGAAGTCTTAGATGTCGCCATTGTACCGTCGAATTGGACACACAGTTGCAATGTGTTTTATGGTTTATTGTGGATCGCAGCAGTCACACTCAGGGGACTCTGAAATGCCCCACAGGTAGAAAGAATCAGCACAACGTCCATGATTCGTTCTTATTCGGTTTAGTGTAGTCCAGGTATGACGTGGCAGATCGAAACCAGGTTGGGTAGAAGTCGGGTTAGTAATAGAAAGGCCAGTTGTTTTTATGATGCCAGGAGGTGTCCCAGACATCCAAGATATTAAAATTAGTTGCCAGCAGGTTGCTGGCAGTTTTATGTGCAGGTTTTCTTGACTTCAATCGACAACGAGTGTGGTCACCGTAATATTCGTGCAAGGGTAACGTGGTGTTGTTGGTTACCTTTTTATGTTCACGCATGAGAGCATGCGAGCGTCTAAGTGCAGGTGGAGCGATATTGCTTAACACAGGGAGCCAAGGTAAAGGGGTGGATCTGATAGTACTACTTATAGTACGCATCGTGGCATGCAGCTGGCAGTCAACTTTTTGTGTATGTGTGCTAGTGAGTATGTGTGCTATCACTATGACAACATAGTGGAGGGTGGGGTTCTGTGGAACGAAAAGAAAGCAACTGTTCAATTCATTCGTAAGATTCCAGGGAAAAAATCTTAATATTAGAATATTAGAGCAATTCTTCTAGAAGACAGAAACTTTAAAATTTCAATGGGGGGGTTTAAACCCGAATAAACCCGTATGTCGCTACGCCTGATTTTGGTAATCTGACGATTAATGTTTACATTCGAAACATGTTATAATAAATATATACCAAAAAAGTTTGTTCCGTTGATTATAATTACAATAATTTATTTATATAAATTATTGATTTTATTTAAAAATGTATTAGTAATTCATCCAGATTTTTCTGCTTCGGCTATTTTAAGTCGAGTTGCCGTAAAGATTTTAAAATCGTAATTTGCCGAATGACAAAGAAAATAAATAAGTGATACTGAGCAAAAAATGGGAATCGCTGCGAAAATTTAAATGTTTGCTTAAATAACTTTAATAAACTTAACTTAACTTTAATAAAATCGTAAAATTGCCGAACTGGAAAATTCTTTTAGTAAAAATGCCAAATTTGTCGAATGGGAAAATTCTTGGGAGGGTGTAACAACCCCAAAACCCCCCTTGGCGTCAGGTCTGACAGAAAGAGGGAAGGAGGGGGTTCTGAGGAACGAAAAGAAAGCAACTGTTCAATTCATTCGTAAGATACCAAGGAAAAATCTTAATATTAGAATATTAGAGAAATTCTTATAGATTACATAAATTTTAAAATTTCAATGGGGGGGGTTTGAACCCGAACAAACCCGTATGTCGCTACGCCATTGTTGTGCTGAATGTGCTACTCAAGAAAAATTCACTATTACCAATGAATAAATGGTGACAGGCTAAAACGATTATTCGAGCAGAAGACTAAGCAGAAGTTAGCTCCGCCATTTGGCAAAAAAACAAAAACAAAGGCTGTGGTGTATTGTTCTATTGTTGTGCTAGTTGTGCTACTCAAAAAAAATTCCATACTACCAATGCAAAAATATGGTACGCAAGAACAATTTTTTGATTAAAAGTTAGC
The DNA here is from genome assembly GCA_963693315.1 of Diogma glabrata. Classification (NCBI taxonomy): domain Eukaryota; kingdom Metazoa; phylum Arthropoda; class Insecta; order Diptera; family Cylindrotomidae; genus Diogma; species Diogma glabrata. The sequence goes on along the minus strand of OY856187.1, from coordinate 408,879,121 downwards.
CCCGTCGTTTTCGAAAAAATGAGAATCAAACATTTTGTATATGTAGTGGTATGAAATTTTGTTTGAGCTGGCTGCTTAGAGATAGATTCTATATACCCAATGAAAAATATTTTTACGCTAGCATCATTTATTCTTGTAGGAATCAGTGTAATCATTAATTTATAAGTACTAATAATGTAAGTGACACCTGGTGTCCGATAGCATAAATGAATCTTGCCTGTTTTGTATATATAAAATAAGGGAATCACAAAAATACAGGTATCCCTCGTATAACGCGTTAGTTACGTTCCAAAAAAATTTCGCGTTATGTAAATTCGCGTTATATAAGTCATAGATTTGATATAAATTTGGGAGTTACGTTCCAATAGGTTTTTTTTTAAATAAAATACATACTAAATAACAGACGCACATATATTTCAACTCAAAATTAAAATTCAGACTTTGTTATAAAATAAAAACACAAAATAAATATAACATATGTATTATAAAATTTAAAAACAAACTGAAAAAAATTAAAAGTTTATTAACAAACTTCATAGTTGTTGATGATCAGGACTAATCTGTTTCACTGTCTTGAAATATTATTCAGGAAAAGCGTTTTGGGCGTACAATAGCTTCATCAGAAGATATTTCTTCTACATAGTTTTTGCTACTGGACAAAAAACTAGTTATGGGACCTTGTGATTCTTCCACTGGTTTATATCATTGCGAAATCAGTTATCAATCTTTGCTTGGTTTTTTTTTCAAGATCCTTTTCAATTTTATAATAAGGTGCTAGATTAATATCTATTTGCCTTATTATTTTCGCTCGATCTCTCCAATGAAGGATCATTATTTGTAAAGAAAGATTTCATTTTTTCAACCAAACTTAAGCCCTCTCGTATGCGCTTGAGGGTGAAATCTGGAATTTATTCACAGATATCTTCCTCCGAAATGACGTCGTCTTTTTCATGTGCGATATTTGAGGAGGTTGGAGATTCAGTTGTTAACTGAATTAACTCTCTTTCGTTGAGATATGAAACTTCGTTTATAATTTCATAAATGTCATCTTCGTTCATATTATTAAAGCCTTCTCCATTGAAACGATGACCCACCGTTAATATTCGGCTCACTTCCACATTTAATGGTGGTACTGCATTATCTTTTGCAACAGCTTCCGGCCATATGTTTTTCCATGCGCCGTTTAGCGTTGACTGTTTTAATTCTTTAACAGATGATTCTACAATTTGAATGCAGTTTAAAATTGAAAAGGTTTTCCACAATTCTGTAACTGTCATGTTAGCATTAGAATCCATTTTATCAAGAATAAGTTGGGATGTTTGCCGTATATAATATGCTTTTAACGTAGATGTTATACCTTGGTCTATCGGTTGAATGATAGACGTGGTATTGGGTGGTAGGAAAACTATTTCTACATTAGGATGGTTCAAGTTTCTTGGATGTCCTGGGGCATTATCTAGTATTAACAGCACTTTGAAATCGAGGTTCTTTTTTTCCAAATAACCTCAAGTATAAAACAATTAAAAAACCAATCTCGAAACATACTGGTTGCAATCCAAGCCTTATTATTTGCTCGAGAATGAACAGGTAATTTAGATTTATCAATGTTTTTCAAAGCTCGTGGATTTAAAGACCGGTTTATAAATAAAGGTTTTGTTATATAGTCCCCTGATGCGTTACTGCAGAGAAGTAGAGTGATTCTGTCCTTGGTGGCCTTAAAACCTGGTGCAACCTTTTCCTTTTTTGAAATGTATGTCCGATGCGGCATTTTTTATAATTTAGACCTGTTTTGTCTGCATTAAAGACTTGTTCTTTCTTCTAACCACCCTCTTCAATAATTTTGGCAAGAGTTTAAGGGTAAGCCCTCGCAGCTACTATGTCTGCCGATCCAGTTTCACCTTGAAGTTTAATATTATGTAGCCCAAATCGTGATTTAAAGTTTTCAAACCAACAACTGCTAGCTAAGAATTTCATTTGTTCACATGATTTGGTTACTTGCACTGCATCTGTATTACTTTCTTTTAAATATGTAAAAATTTTGGAAGCTTTCGTCTTAATGGCATTTGTATTGACCGGCATTTTTTACTGTAGCACAGTCTTCTATCCACAACATTAAAGCTTTTTCCATTTTTTCTATTAAAACATGGTGCACACGTCCAACTAGTTTTGCTCTTATTGATGACCTAACAATAACAGAATTTCTTATTTTATTTTCATATTGTTTAATGGTGCGTATTGTGGATTCATATAATCTGAGAGATTTTGCTAATAATCCTGTTTTTTCACCACTGCTCAATCTATCTAGAATTCTAATTTTATCATCTAAGGTAATAAATTTTCGCTTTAGCGTAGGTTTTTCGACAGTTGAAATTTTACTATTCATGGCTAAAATAGTATATTAAGAAACTAGTTTCATAATCGACGATTTTATCGCACGCAATCTGTTTAGAAAACGACCCGCGCAGCGGGGAGTTTTCTAAGGGATAAGTGCGATAAAACGTCTTATGAAACGAGTTTTTTATACTATTTTTTCTATTTTGCATTTTTTGTCTTGAAATTTTAAAAAATGTGTATTTTATTAAAAAATAGTCAATTTGAAATTTTGTTATTATCACTAATTATTTTAATTAATTAAAATATTTAACACTAATTTAGATATTCTTATTAATTTTATTTACATAATTATTCGTTTTAATGTTCACTGACGTTTGTATGACCAATGTGACCAACCTTGAAAGACAAAACTTTTGCGTATCGTAATGAAAGCCATTTCGATACGCATTTGGGTATCGAAATGACTTTATTTTAGACGCAAAATAGAAAAAAATTTTTTTGAAATTATAAATGGGAAAATTAATTCTGTATGCATATGTACATTAGGGTGTCCCACTAAAATAGCTTTATTTTAATTTTCATAACCTTGAACCGGAATTAGGATCTTTATGGTCTTAAAAGCATCCCTGAATTTTTTCAGATTTTTAAAAAAAGTTTAGAACTCGCTATTTTGTTTTTTATGTTCCAGTGGCAACAAAGTCTACATAAAATCAGTTTTTCGAAAATAACTTTTTCAGTTTTGATCTTACAAATAATATTATGGAGATAAAAGTTGTAGATCTTGAAAAAATACATCGAGTGTTTTCTTTTTTTATGAAAAAAAAAATTTTTTCAAGGTAAAACAAACGATCTTTTATAGTCGAATTTTACAAAAATGACTAATAAGTAATAACGTTCGTTTTTTACCTATAACTATTTTAGTTTTGATTTTACGAAAAAAATATGGGGAAAAAAGTTGTAGATCTTGAAAAAATGCATCGATTTTTTTTCTGTTTAATCAAAAAACATTTTTTTTCAAGCTTAAAAAGGACGATCTTTTATAGTCGAATTTTACAGAAATGACTAACAACGTTCTTTTTTCGCCTATAACTATTTGAGTTTTGATTTTACAAAAAAAATTATGTAAATAAAAGTTGTAGATCTTGAAAAAATACATCGATTTTTTTCTTTGTTCAAGTAATAAAAAATTTTTAAACTTTAAAAGAACGATCTTTTATAGTCGAATTTTACAGAAATTACTAATAACGTCCGTTTTTCGCCTATAACTATTTTAGTTTTAATCTTACAAAAAATTATGGTAACAAACATTGTAGATTTTCAATAAATACATTGATTTTTTTCTTTGTTTAAGCAAAAAAAAATAAATTTTTTTAAGCTTAAAAAGGATGATTTTTTTTATTCGAATTTTACAGAAATAACTAATAACGTTCGTTTTACACCTATAACTATTTTAGTTTTGATTTTACGAAAAAGTTATTGAAACAAATGTTGTAGAGCTTGAAAAAAACATCAATTTTTTCTTTGTTTAAGTAAAACCCATTTTTTTCAAGCTTAAAAAGGAGGTCTTTTATAGTCGAATTTTACAGAAATAACTAATAACGTTCGTTTCATAACAAAGAAAAAATCGATGTATTTTTTCAAGATGTGAAACATTTATTTCCATAATTTTTTGTATATTCAAAACTAAAATAGTTATAGGCGAAAAACAAACGTAATTAGTTATTTTTGTAAAATTCGAATAAAAAAGATCATCCTTTTTAAGCTCAAAAAAATTTATTTAATTTGCTTAAACAGAAAAAAAAATCGATGTATTTTTCAAGATCTACAACTTTTATTTCCATAACTTTTTCGTAAAATCAAAACTAAAATAGTTATAGGTGAAAAACGAATCTTATTAGTCATTTCTGTAAAATTCGAATATAAAAGATCGTTTTTTTTAGCTTGAAAAATTTTTTTTTTCATTAAAAAAGAAAACACTCGATGTATTTTTTTAAGATCTACAACTTTTATCTCCATAATATTTTTTGTAAGATCAAAACTGAAAAGGTTATTTTCGAAAAACTGATATTATGTAGACTTTGTTGCCACTGGAACATAAAAAATAAAATAGCGAGTTCTAAACTTTTTTTTAAAAAATCTGAAAAAATTCAGGGATGCTTTTAAGACCATAAAGATCCTAATTCCGGTTCAAGGTTATGAAAATTAAAATAAAGCTATTTTAGTGGGATACCCTAATGTACATATTAAATACGATTTCATTAGTTATCTTGTACGAAAGAATTTAATTCGAAAAGTGCTTAAAAAAATTTTGTATTTTTTTCTAATACATTCCAAAATAGTAAAGAAATTATTTAACCAATAACAGAAATCTATTTAATCTATCCTCGATCACATATATAACTTATGCTGATACTTAAACTATAAAAAAATTTATTTACCTTATTAAAAACTTATATTTTCAATCTTTTAATTTTAAATTATAAAAAGACAAATTTTAGAATAAAATTGTTTCCCAATTAAACATCTAAAATCCACAAAGGTTCACACTGTAATGATAGTTTTTAATTCAACAAGTACGTATTGTATTTTCTTTTCAACTTTGCGTTATAAAAGTAGAAATTTCGCGTTATACTGAAACCGAATTTTTTTTTCAAATAGCGTTATATCGAAAACGCGTTGTATAAGTACCGCGTTAAACGAGGGATACCTGTATATGATATTAAAAAAAATTGTAAATTTTTCCGTCGGTTTTGAAGTAGCACAACTCGCGCAACTTTAACATAATACAGCACTCAATTTAGTTTTTTTTCCAAAATGGCGGAGTTAACTTCTATTTGAAGATATGATGTTAGCGTTATAAAAATTTTCTGTTAGGAATACGAAATTTTTGTCTGAGTAGCACAACCAGCACAACTCAAGCACAATACAGTACAACATTTGTTTTTTATTTTTTTATAAGTGGCGGGGCTAACTTCTGCTCGAAAAATCGGTTTAGTCTGCCAACTTTTATTCATTGCTTATATGCAATTCTTTCTGAGTAGCACAACCAGCACAACTAGAGTACAATACATTACAAAATTTGTTTTTCATTTTTTTTTTTTCAAAATGGCGGGGCTAACTTCTGCTTAATCTTCTGCTCAATCTTCTGCTCGAATGCTTTCTGCTCGAAAATATCCTTCTGCTCGAAAAATCGTTTTAGCGTGCCAACTTTTATTCATTGTTGATATGGGATTCTTTTTGAGTGGCACATCCAGCACAACTGTAACACAATACAGCACAACCTTTCTTCTTTGATTTTTACAAAATGGCGGGGCTAACTTTCATTCAAAAAATGGTTTTAGCGTGGTTTAAATTATTCTGTTCGTGATACGATATTTTTTCAGTAGCACAACCAGCACAACTATAACACAATACAGCACTTCTTTTGTTTTTGATTTCTTCCAAAATGGCGGGGCTAACTTTTATTCGAAAAAAATGATGCTAATTTTGTAAAAAAATTCTGTTAGGGTTACGAAATTTTTGTCTAAGTAGCACAACCAGCACAACTCGAGCACAATACAGCACAGCCTTTGGTTGTCATTTTTTTCAAAATGGCGGTGCTAACTTCTGCTCGAAAAGTCATTTTAGCGTGCCAACTTTTTTTCATTGATAATATGGAACTATTTCTGAGTAGCACAACCAGCACAACCCTAACACAATACAGCACAACCTTTGCTTTTAATTTTTTTTAAAATGGCGAGGCTAACTTCAACTCGAAAAATCGTTTTAAAGTGTTTAAATTATTCTGTTGGTGGTACAAATTTGTTCTTGAATAGCACAACTAGCACAACTCTAACACCGTACAGCAGACCCTTTGTTTTTCTTTTTTTCCAAAATGGCGGGGCTAACTTTTACTCGAAAAAATGATTTTAGTGTTATAAAATTTTTCCACTAGGGATATGAAATTTTTTTCTAAATAGCACAACCAGCACAACTCGAGGACAATACAGGACAACCTTTGTTTTTCAGATTTTTTAAAATGGCGGGGCTAACTTCGGCTCGAAAAATTGTTTCAGCGTGCCAACTTTTTTCCATTGGTGATATGGCATTATTTCTGGGTAGCACATTCAGCACAACTGTAGCACAATACAGCACAATCTTTGTTTTTAATTTTCTTAAAAATGGCGGGGCTAAGCTAGGTGACATAGCTAAATAATTAAATAAAAAAACACGTGGAAAATTATATTTGTTTTTTAATAAAAATATCCAGTGGAAAATGGTTTTGTTTTTGAATTTCAATTTCCGTGTTAGAAGTGTATGGAAATAAAATGCAGTGACCCTTCCAGGTCAATGACGGAGCGCTATTACGTATTGTCTAATAGCACATTTGGGGTCCGTTGTCAAAACTGTGCTACCTCATTATAAACCGTAGGTAGTCAAAAAGAGTTTTGGTACCTGAATATTATTGTATACCAGCGTGGAGTGGATTATTCATATATGTAGTAATCCTATCAATCTGCCAAGCATCCGATAAGAGTCTACAGGATAATTGAGATAAAAGGTAACATAGAACATTTATTATTAAGGTTGATGATTACAAAAAAAAACCACAGTGAATAAGTATGAATTGTTAGTGTGAAGATTATAAGGAGAGTTGTTCCATAGCAGATCTCCCTTCTGGAGATCCTAGGTGGTGGTATGAGGCATGCGTTTTATTTTGTTTAAATTTTCTTGTACTGAGTTTGGTCAATAGAACCTTCGCTCTATGAGCTAGCGGCAGGGTTATTTGCATGCGTTCTTCTACCAGAAGAACCTCCTGCTACACTATCTAAAAATCATTGTCATCTCACAAAAAATCGGGGTAAAAAATTTAAAAAAAACTACAAACATAAACTTTATTCAAAACATTCACAAATCTGAAATTTTAAAATAAATTATTATTTAAATTCAATGGTTATGGTCAATGGTCTTAAGGCTTTTATACTAAGATATTTTGTCATTAAACATCATTATCATCATCATCAACATCATCATCTACAATCGGTTGCGGTGGTGGTGGATTTTGTCCTTTTATTATCAAATTCTTTCCAATAATTGGTTGAAATATTTCCACAATTTTTGCAAAACGTCTAGCCGAATTCTAAAAAAAAAACGATACAAAAACAAAACGTCAACTGGAAACCTCAATCTCGATTTTCTTATTTACCGTTATTAAATCTCCTATAACTTTTGACACATTCGTTACTTGCGTAAATGAACTCGCAAAAAGTTCATCTGGTACATCTAAAGAAACTTTTTTACGATCGAATTCTGGAACATCAACCGGAATTGTTTCTTTCTTTGGATTTTGTTTTCCCTTCCCCGATGAACTTTGACTTGCCTATAAATATATATTTTTTTTAAATTTTCAAATAACAACAACAGCAACAACAACAACAACAATTTGACCAAACAAATAAAAACACAAAAAAATTTAAAAAATTTTTAAAATTATATTTTGTTTTAAATTATTAAATATAATGAAAAATAAAAATTATATAATAAAATTAATATATATATATATTTACAAAATATTATTAAACGATTCTTATTTCTAAACATAATCCATTCACAATTATTTTACTTTTTACAAATATTTTTACAATTATAAATAAAAACTACTATAACACTCAGTTTCCCCAGCAAATGCTTATGTTTTGTTTGTTTTTTAAGGATATATCCTTAATATTCGAAATTTCCGTTAAATTTTTTAAAATTGCATCACAGCCCCCAATAACCGATAAAAATTTTAGTTGATTCGTTTCATATTAAGTAAAAAAAAAATGTTTTTTCTATTTCTTTTGCGAAACTATAAAATTTATGTAATTAATTAGTTAACAAAAAAACAAAAAAATTAAGAAATTTTTTTGGAAATTTTTTTTTTTTTAATTTTATTCAACAAAACAAAATTCAATTAATTAAATTTATTTCGATTCTCCTGAGTCGTCTGATGATGAATCATCTGCTGCTTTTGCACCGCCCGCTGAAACCGACGATGATGATGATAAAATTGGTCCGGATAATCGTATTATTGATCCAAGAATTCCTGAAATTCCTGATCCAGCGGATCCATCACCACTATTTCCACCACCAAGTAGTGTTCCACTTAGTGAACCAATTTTCGTTGTAATCGCTGTTATTTTTGGTGTGATAATAGCTTGAATTAATGATTGAAAATCATTTATTGGTACTGGTGCGACAATTCCATATTGTCGATTTTTTTCAATATTTGTACGATCCAAGGCATCAATGAAACGTGTTTTGGAATCAATCAACGAATCGATTTTCTAAAGAATATTTTTATTTTAAGACACGATTATTTAATTATGCAATAACACAAAAATTTTTAAATTAAATAATCGTTTCATGCAATTATTAATGATAGTGTTAGTATTTTTAATTTTTTATGTATAAATTTACAGATCAGATGAAATGAAAAGTGAATTTAGCTTACTTTTTCTCAATTTTTTTTTTTTTTTCAAACAAAACCATAAAAAAACTATTCAATAAATAAACTTAAGCATTACAATCACTTTCGCTTTTTTATTGGATAGTAAAGTTACCGATTTTTTGATCAAGTTTATGTTGCTTATTGTGCATTTTCCTACGATTTTAAATATTCAACTTACACCAAATACAAATCCTATCACTGCGTTTTTGGCACCAAAAGCTTCTTCTGGGAGCTTTCGTTTCTCACGGTCTAATCCATCTCCATTGATTTCCTACAATAAATAAAAATAAAAAAATGTTATTGTAATTGTATAATTAATTAATTCATCATCTGTATTCACACTTTGTTTTGTTTATTTGTTTAAATTAAATTTAAAAATGACCAAAAATTTTGTTATGAATTTTAATTTTCTTATGTCATTTTTTTTAAAACTTCTGACATTCAGTTACAAAATAAAAAAATATTTTGTAATTCAGTATAAATATTTAAAGTTTAAAAAAAAACCGAAGTCCAAATAAATCGCTTTCACTTTAATTTAATTTTTTTTTTTTGGAATAATAAAAGAATTACAATTATCATCTTACCTCTAAATTAACGGGATTCAAATCAGATGAAATATTATCAGCATCTTTATCATCAGCCCTTCGTACTCGTAAACTAGGTGCTGATAATACAATTTGTAATAAAATTGATAAAATTACAATTGAACTAATTATTGTTGATTTAAACATTTTTATTTTATTTGTTTATTTATTTAATCTTAATTTATTTAATTTGTAATTTACGTTTAACCGTTCAACTATTAATCCTGTTAACTGAAAGAAAAAATTAATAATAAATAAAAAAAACACAAAAAGTGGAGAAAAAAAATATATATATATAAATAAATTGAAAAAAAAAATAATTCACTTAAATTAATAAAAAAAAACTTAAGTTACAAATAAAACAATATTAACACATGCTCAAGCTCAAACCAAATGACTGTAATCGAAAGTTCCTTCGCGCGCTGCCAATTTTTAAGTTTTTTTTTTTTGCTTCTTATAAGTGTGGAAAAAAGTATGTATTGTGTTTAGCATGGATATATTTATAATATTCGTTTGTCTTAGAATTCATTTTATTTTGGTATTTTTTTTTTTTTACTTTTTTATAAGAAAATTGTATAAGAAAATATATCTAGTGGTAGGGACAATTGATTTACCAAAAATTTGTTGTAATATTGCTTGTGGTATTAAAGTTGGTTGAATGTGATTTTTGAATGGAAAACTAAATTATTTATTGAGTTATATCTTGTTGTGAGACTCTCAACGTTTTATTTTTTTCTCATACATATGTAAATATAAAAATCTTATGAGTTAATCGTTTATATAAATTAATTCACAATCTAATTTTTTCTTAGCTTATTCGGATAGTGTTGGGTGTCCGATTATATTAATTTTTAATTATTTCTTTTTTCTTGTCAACAAGATTGAGGTCAAGGAAAACGGTGTCTTATTAATTGTAGTAAACTTATATTGACTCTGATACAAAGTTAAGTAGTTGGTTGTTCGTTGGAATTGCATTTGTTAATTTTTAAAATCAAAAATTGAGGTTTTTCTGATAAATAAATTATCATAAAATTCAAATTGTTGGAATTAAATTATAGTTTTTTAGTTTTTAAATAAAAAAATTGATTATGATTAAATTGATGAATATCATTGAAATTTTTTATTTAGATGTTGAAGGTTTGCTTTAACCCTCTCATCGTTCAAAATCGTTGTGATAAGGTGAAATCCTTCATGTTTGGTTCCTATTTTTCTAAGGTTTGGTAATTATAACGCCGTTTGGTCTAGCAATTACAAGAAACCAGATCTAAGATTTCTTTTAAAGTTATTACATCTAGTTATTTTCTATAGCCGTATTTTTGATAGGTGATCTCAACGTGAGTATTTAGAGCATAGATAATCTAAAAATGTAAATAACTTCCTCCGTCAAAGCTATATGGAAACGGATAAATGCTCAGAAAAATATAAATAATCCGCTAAAATTGGATCATGGAAGGAAAAGTTGTGTGTATCCAGTCTCCATCTATCGGATATTAAGTTCCTTTGAGTTTCTTCAATTTTTTATCTGTAGATGGAATTTAACTTATCTATAACGGACTCTACTTGGCTTACCACTTCTGACAGTATATAATTCAATGTTGAAACTTCAAGTGTACTGTCTATATGAAACTGACTGTAACTAGAACAATTCTAAAATGAAAAACTTCTCTTCACTTCTGAGCATTTAAAATTTCGAAGGAGCATAGAAGATTTGCCATTTCAAATAATTGTTGATAACAGTTTCTTGGAATGACTTTTAGGTCAAAATTATTTACATGGAAGACTAGCTCGTTTTAAAGTTTATAAGTCACTAGATTTTTTAAAATAAAAAAAAGGTAAGAGATTATTATTTAAGACACAGCGTGTCAAAGGTTAATGGTTTAGATGATAATAATGCAAAATTGCTAAACAAATTATCATACGGCATTGCAGGGGTTGGACCGTCCCCACGATTTGTAACCCAACTTTTTGTACTCTGAAAGACCTAAGTATTACATTCTCGAGCCAAAAGTGAAATTCTTACCCCCACTTTTTTGGCATTTCTCGACGTCTTAGGACCTACTGATTCTAAAAAAGCAAAAAAAATGTATGTGTGTCTGCCGGCCGTCCGGCCGACACAACCGACGAAATCTAATAAACCACTGGAGGGATTTCAAAAATTTTCTAAAAATAGGTATACTCAATGGTAAGAGCGGAAAAAACGATGTGTTGGAAAGTTGTCCCGAGAAGTGTGTAAAAAAACGTTAATTATGTCAAAACAAGGAAATTTGCTAATTTTTGGCTTAAAAACGTTCATTTTAAGTGATTACGAGTAGGAACATTGAATTCGGAGAAATCTTGATGGTCGGGATGGTATGTGAGACCAAAAAATAGATTATTGCATTATAAGTTTGTCAAAAAAATGTTGTCAAGTGTGTCAAAAGAAAGATTTTTATTTATTTTTTTACCCAATTTTTTGGAAAAAAATAAAATTAATTATTTGTATGACATGAAATTTTATTATTATTATAGAGAATTATGGCATTATAAGTTTGTTAAAAAAATAATGTCAAGTGTGTCAAAATGTGATTTCATTTATTTTTTTAGCCAATTTGTTGGAAAAAAAAAATTTAGCTGTTTTTATGACGTAAATGTAATTGAAAATGAAATTGGACATGGAAATTTTGAATTTGTTATAGTTTTTGAAATATTTTTGGAATTTTGAAAAAAGTTTGTAGTATTGATTTTGTATTAATTCTTGCAATATTTTTAGAATTTTGGAAAAAGTTTTAATTTTTGATTTTGTAAGAATTTTTTGAATATTTTTAGAACTTTGAAAAGAAATAGAATTTTTAAATTTTATATATATTTTTAGAATGTTGAAAAAGTTTCAATTTTCGATTTTGTAAGAATTATTGGAATATTTTTAGAATTTTGAAAAATTTTAAATTTTTGATTGTATTATAATTTTTGGAATTTTGAAAAAAGTTTCAATTTTTGATTTTGTAATGATTTTTGTAATATTTTTAGAATTTTGGAAAAAGTTTGAATTTTTAAGAATTTTTGGAATATTATTGCAATTTAGAAAAATTTTAAATATTTGATTTTATTCCAATTTTTGGAATATTTTTGAAATTTTGAAGAAAAATTCAATTTTTGTTTTTGTAAGAATTTTTGGAATGTTTTTAGAATTTTGAAAAATTTTAAATTTTTGATTTTATAATAATTTTTAAAATATTGAAAAAAGTTTCAATTTTTGATTTTGTAATGAGTTTTGCAATATTTTTAGAATTTTTGAAAAAAGTTTAAGTTTTTTTTAGTGCAAAGTGAAAGGAGTAACAATATTTTATGAAATTTTGTGTTTCTTGTTTTGATATAAGAAAAGATAAAATAAAAATAAATAAATTTTTTTGTTGATCTAGACTCTAGAGAAAATAAAATAAACTATAAATATAAAAATCCCACTGTTGGTATTAATTAATAAAACAAGAGAAAACAGTGTTAAAATTTTAAGAACTTCCACTATTACTACATACAAGTGTGTATATTAAAAATTTATTGTAACATATTGAAAGGAACTGTAAGGTAAATTTTGTTTATTAAATATAGAGTGTATTGAACTAATCAATTTAGTTGTCTGTGCATTCCTATTTATTTCTTAGTTATAATATAATAGTAAATTTACAAGTTTATAAATTAAATTAAAGTAATTTTAAGTAATAAAATAATATGGAAAATATTGTTAAAATAACCGCCGATGGGAATTGTCTATTCTCTGCAATTATCCATCAACAGCATCAAAAACGAACCAGACATTCAACAACATGGAGCTCAGCAAAGGAAGCAAGAAAAAATATCGTGAATTGCATACAAAAAAATCCTGATCGAGACATCTTTTTTAAGACAGCATACCGACATAGAAATATTCAATGTATATTTAGGAAATCTTTCACAGGAAGGGTTTTGGGGAGGGACAAAAAGTATTGCAGCCGCAGCAGAACTAGTGGGTGCAACTATAATTGTACATAACAACGCACCTAATGAAAACATGATAAGGTTTACTCCTTTCTCAGCAATCCCAACGTTGTAAATAAATATCTTATACTCAAATGGAAATCATTACGACAGTATAATATTAAATTATCCAGACGTTTCAGACAGCATGGAAACCTCTCAGGAACAAATAATAAGCCTAAGAGATCTTCTATTAAATATGAGCCAAGATAATACCAATTTTAGAGCTTTAATACCAAAACCTAGTTCTGGTAATATAATCCATGGTCAGCAATTGCGACCAGATATTCACCATTTAAACATTGGCACTTGGAATATAAATGGGGTTAATAAAAGCAAAAAAAGAGATCGGATAGAGGAAATACTTGAAGAAAATGACTTGGACATCGTAGCAATTCAAAAGACTCGAATGAATACAGCTAAATGTATGGGTAAAAACTATATATGGTACTTTATAAATAGTAATGCCTCCAAAAATAGAGGGGTGGGATTTATTGTCAGGCGATGCCCTGAAGCAATAATTAAACAATTTAAAGGATACTCAAACTGTGTAGCTTCATTAATAGTTAAAACACCAAATATGGGTGAAATCCAAATTGTTACAACTTATATTCCACCATCAGGCACAAAGGGAAATTCAGAAACCATAAAACACTTCTCCACACTTAACTTCATTATAGAAACAACAGCAACGAGAAGAGAAATAATCATCGTGGGAGACTTTAATGCCAGAATAGGAAAAATGGAAACAAGGAACAAAAATGACGTGGTTGGAAAGACACTCAACTATGAGAAATCAAATGAAAACGGATTTGTATTGGAACAGTTTGCAACCCTTAATAACTTAAAAATTGCAAGTACCTGGGGAAGAAACTCCGTCCTAAAAACATGGACAAGAGGTGCAAATTCATCTCAACTAGATCATATTTTAATTAAAAACAAAACTGTTTTCTATTCATAACAATGATCAAAGGCACGAAATTTATGAATGAGATAACTGATCATAAACTAATTTGGGCAAAAATATCGAAGCGAAACAGTATTTCCAAAAGAACGTCACAGCGCAATGTGACAATAGGAGCTAAAAATAATACTCAACGAGTAACAACAAATGAAATTAACCATAGAGATTGGAATCTACAACTATTAAAAAAAGAAAAATACAGGTGTGAGTACAAAGAACAAATAAGAAAAGAACTGGAGAAATATGATGATAATCTCAATAAAGGAAATATTGAAAGCAAATGGAAAATCATAACTGAATGTATCAAAAATACAGCAGAAAAGGTTCTGAAAAAGAAACTCCCACTTACACCTAGAAGAAGGAGAGCTTTAGCAGCCTTAAATAAAGCACAATTTCAAAAAAGTAGGGATCCAAATAACAGACATGTTGTTAACCAAATAAGGGCAGCAAGGAAGAACCTCTCAAATAGCTACAAGACGCATCGAATGGAAAGCTGTAGTGAATTCTTCAACAACATAGATAATGAAAAACAAGTTGCAAATAGAATAAAAAAAACACAAAAATTCCTTAAAGAATATAGAAAAGGACAAAATCAGGTTAATTCACACTATATACCAATATCAGCTTGGTATAGTGAGCTACAAAAATCTGAACGAAGTTGGAATCCAGTTATACCAGAAGAAGATCATTGGCCTATGGAACAACCACCAACGAAATCCGAGGTGGAAAATGCAATTGCATATTTGAGATCCGGGACTGCACCAGGTAGTGATGGCATATCAATGGAGCTATGGAAAGAAGCTCCTGTCGAAATGGTGTTGGCTATACATCAGCTTATAGAGGAGATTTGGAAGAATAATACGCCACCAGATGATTGGATAGATACAATACAATTCCCTATCCCAAAAAAAGAACCCTGTCTCAATCAACGACTACAGACGGATAACACTATGCAACACGGGATATAAAATCTATGCAAAATTGTTGTTGGACCGATTGGATGAAAAACTCAAAGAACCTGCTGCGCACCAGGCAGCATTTCTCAAAAATAAGGTCGACGGATGATCACATGTTCACCTGCAGAAGAATATTAGAAGAAGAATGGAGAGCTGGAAATAAGCAATATGTATTCTCCCTAGACCTTGAGAAAGCCTTTGATAGAGTGGACCGAACAGTAGTTTCAACGGCCCTGAAATATAAAATCCACATTACCTGTGTAACAGAATCACCAAAGCATGTGTTTGGGAGAGAACCAGTCTTCGATGGTTCAATATACAAACAGGGAAAGTAAATAAAAACAGAGGAGTAAAGCAAGGATGCCCTATATCACCGAAAATATTTACTTTTATAATAAATGAAGTATTGGAGACTATTCAAGAACAATATCCAGAACTAAAACTGGACCAACGAGACACAATCACCCTTCCAATAATCTTAGTTTTTGCAGATGATGTCATTATAATAACAAGAAATTACCAAAATATAGATGTAATTGTCAAGGAATTGGTAGCAGTACTGGAATCAGTTGGTCTAACAGTGAAAGATACCAAATCAACAGTTCTTATAAGAAATCCTGCAAACCAAGATCCAATACCCCCATATATACTGCGTGGCGGAAAAAACTATAAAGTAGCAAAAACGATGCGATATTTGGGCACATATATAACAGATAGGTTACAAAGACGTCATACGATCAAAACCAGATGCCATCAAGCAGCAGGAATAGCTAAACAAATATCGCAATTCATTAAGATACATAAAATTCCGACAAACATAGTTTTAAGAATTTATCAAACGATAATTGCTCCTGTAACAACTTATGGTCTCAAAGTGGCAACGCTAACCAAGGAAAACAGAGTGCGTCTTCGCAAATATGAACAAATGCTATTACGCATGTTACTGCAGTTTGCGTCAGAAAGACCGACTCGAATAAAGATCAAAGAAATACTACAAGGAAAAAAAATAACAAAGAAGGTGAAAACTCTTCGGATTCATTATTGGGGACATATTGCTAGAAGAGAGAGAGGACATATTCTACATGCAGCAGTAAATTATGTAGCGGGTAAAAAGAAAATAGGAAGACCATGCCTAACGTGGACGGACTCAATAAAATCGGATAGCGCATATTTGTCGCACACATTAATGGAATGGAAAGAAATACTCAAGGGTAGGAATTCTGTGAAACAGGCGGTACGGGCTATCTATGAAAAGGACGAATCAGATGACAGTGAAGCCCTAGATGAATCAGGATCAGATGCAGAAATGATTCATCCAACATAGACGACAGAAATGGAAATATTTAAGAGGTATGGTTGTTTTGTTTGTATTGTAGAAACTAGTTATGTATATTTATAGACTTCATGGTGAACTGGAACCGGGTCTATTCTTGTGTTGTCCTACCTATCCTTTAGAAGGACCCAAGTGATCTGGTCGTATATCTATATTCATTTATTCAATTTTTAAAAAAAAGTTTGAATCTTTGATTTTGTAATAATTTTTGAAATATTTTTAGAATTTTGGAAAAAGTTTGATTTTATTTAATTTCACAATATTTTTGGAATTTTGAAAGAAATATGAATTTTTGATTTTGTAATATTTTCTCGAAACGCTAAATGGAGAGGTTTTTGAGTTGTTTGCTGAGTCTTCATCATCTTTTCACTAAATTATGTTAATTAATGATCTGTTATGAATTTCCGGCAACGTATTGATGTTTCGTGTTAGTTTTGTAATAAATTTTTAAACAGAGATATAAAATACTTGTACTTTCACAAAGAGTTATGTTTGATATACATCGCTGCCCAAAACTAAAAACCATGTCCTCATAAAAGTTTTTTTCCGAAAACTATATCAAAATCCTCAACCCAGACCGAAGTCTTGATATCTCAGAGCTGTGAGATTTCAGTCCCTCCATATTTTTTTTTTGAAATCTTAAATGAAGTGTGGTTGTATGTTTTAGATTTTTTCATAAAATGTGTTGTGTAGTACGAATTACAATATTTGTCACAAAAACACATAAAAACCGTTTAAGATCAAGGTCTCACAACAACAAGAGGTATTTTTAAATATTGTAAAACTAGTGATAATTTTGTAATATTTAAATACAATTTTCATTGGTGAAAATAAAAAAGGAGAAAACATTTTTTAATTAATTATTGTAGTAAAATTGGGTTACCAATAATCCAGCTAGTGCCATATATCTTGATTATATGACGCATTGTCTTCCTTAAGATTAAAGATTAAAATCAAAGCCTTGTTTTCTACAAAAATATAGAGTTATGGGCTCGTTTCTTCGAGCAAGAAATAGCATGCCTACATCAAGAAATATTCCAAAACTAAGACCGAGGGTGCTAGCGTTAACAGAATACAGTTAATCCGTCATTGCCAGTGGTATGTGATATTTCACGTCAACTGATATCTCAATAGCATGGATTACAGGACGAGGGTTTGTCACACCCAAAAATTATAAGTCAACTCAGAGAAAATGTTGTTTTTTTTTAGCATTTATATTTTTAATATTCCTTCACCTTGTTGGATCATCAAAACAACTACCTTAAGATTTAAATATTTGGTATTTTTTTTTTTTTTAATAAAATGTGTTGTGTAATAGGGTTTAGAATATGTGTCATAACAACACATAAATACCTTTTAAGACCTAGGTCTAGACCTGGGTCCCACAACAACTGGCGTTCTGAGGTGTAGATTAACGCTTTTTTTAAACATCTGTGGGTTGAAGCCACCTGAGACTAAGTGTTCCGGCAAACTATTCCATTTGTACGCAGTTCGGACAAAGAAGTCTCTCTGCGATCTGCCAGTATGACAGCGCGGGATCTTTACCGTTTCACTGGTTGCGGCAGCCGATTGCCGAGTGGAACGGGGGTAAGAATAAGTTTGAGGCATGATGCCGCTGATTTCATCTGAGCACTGCTGATGACGATATTTGTAAAAAACAACGAGGTCAGCAACAGTGCGACGATGTTGTAGGGAATCAAGTTTTGATGTCAAAGTTCGATCACCTACAATTCGTATAGCTCGCTTTTGAACAGAGTCCAAGAGGGCCAAGATGGAAACAGAGGCAGCACCCCAAACTTGACAGCAGTACTCCATACAGGGACGAATATAGGACTTATAAACATGAAGCAATTGGTATGGAGTGAAAAATTTTTTGCATCTATTTAGGAGGCCGAGTTTTTTAGACGCGCTTTTTGCCATCGCCATTACATGATCGTTCCAGAGTAGGTCATTTGAAACTGTGACACCCAATAAACGAATGTTTTTACATTCAACTATTGGTTCATCCCACATACTAAATAAAATATCTTTGGGGAACTCGGTCTTTAATCTGGAAACAATCAACAGCTGTGTTTTGGTGGAGTTGAAATTGACAAGGTTTTGGTCACCCCAATCGGCGACTTTATTCAGGTCTTTGTTCACGTTTATGGCAGCGTCTCTCCGGGCAGGATTAATTCGTTCGTGCATTTTACCTTTTGAAGGAAGGGGCTCGAACGACTTGTGCAGAGTACTATCATCTGCAAAACTATTTATTGGGTTACTGGTGATTTTCAACAATTCGTTGATATAAATCAAAAATAGGGTTGGGGACAATACTGAGCCTTGGGGTACACCAGCGTTAATTAGTTTAGACTCAGAAGAAAATCCGTCTAAGGTTACCGAAATGTATCGGTTGGATAGAAAATTTTGAATCAGCTTCACAACATTGGGATGAAAACCGTACGCAACGAGCTTGTTGATTAAGTTGGCATGCCAGACTCGATCGAATGCCTTGGAGATGTCTAAAGCGATAACGTATGTTTCACCACCTTTATCAAGTGTGCTGTTCCAACAATGCCCTACATAGTTTAATAGATCGGTAGTTGATCTTTTGTTTCGAAAACCGTATTGGCTGTCGGATATTAAATGATTTTCTTCCAGAAATTTTGAAATATGTGTATTAATATAATGCTCATAGACTTTGGATAGGACCGATAGTAAAGCTATTGGCCTATAATTTGAGATATCGGATTTTGGTCCCTTTTTGGGGACGGGCTGGACATTTGCCAACTTCCAGCACGAGGGAAATATACCAGATTTGTAGGATTGGTAGAATATTTTAGTTAAAGTTGGTGCAAGTTCTTTGGAAAAGGTTTTTAAAATAATGGGTGGAATATTGTCCATTCCTGATGCTTTGTTGATGTTTAACCCCTTTAAAAGTTTAGCGACTATTTTGGGTTTGAAGTGAAGTTCATTCATATTAACTCCTGAAGACTGGATTTGGGGTATTTCTTTAGGAGTTTCCAAAACAGTGGAGTTCAAAGTAAAGCGTTCAGCGAACAAGTTAGCTTTTCTTGCGGGATCATTGACGATTAAATCACCATCTATAATAGGGGGAATAGAAAATTTTGTACCAGAATTTAAAGAATTAATGGCACTGTAGAAACTCTTGTCAGAAACAGACATAGACGTAAGTTTTGAGGCTTTCGCTCTGTCAATTTCGGACTTTTCGTTTGAGATAATCTGATTAGATATTTTGTTGGCCTTTAGATATTGGGATCGATTAGTGGGAGTTTTGTTATGAATCCAAATATTAAATGATCTACGTTTGTTTCTAAGTGCCGTTTTGGCAGCTTTCGAATACAAGTATTTTTGTTTGGGTTTTACTATGGAGAAAGGGACAAATTTATTGATAGCAAATTGGATGGTTTCTGTAAAGTTTTGAGCAGAAACATTTACATTGTCAGTGTAAAAACAATGACGGTCGAAAGGGAAACCATGGAAAAAATTTTGAAGACCACTCTTATCCATTTTTGAGTAGTGAAATATTTTACGGGGTTTGGGAGCTGTAGTTTTAAGTAAATCAGTTTTGATAACTGATGAGATTAAATAATGATCAGAATTTCCAATACTACCTTTCGCGACATCGACACTCGTAATATCTGGCATTGTGGTAAGATAGAGATCTAAAAGAAAACTATTATCACCGCCATTACGGGGAGTGAAAGTCGGGCTTTTAACAATTTGGAATAGGCCCTGAGACGCGCCAAAAATTTCTGCCAGTTTTCCACTATTGTCAACATCGTCGGTCGATTTGGAGAATTCCAACCATGATTTGTTGTGGACGTTGAAGTCACCGGTAACGATAACTTCACAATTAGGGGACTTTGCTCTAATCTCGTCCATAATTTTTGTCAGTATATTAAAAAAGTTTGGGTTACGTTTGTTGGGGGACCGGTATAAAGCTATTGTAAAAAAAGTCATTTCTGGAAGACAAATCTTTAAAACCATTGTATTGAAGCCGTCACCGTGTAGTTCAAAATTTGGAAAGCGCGTATACGCAACACTCTCATGAATGAATGCGCATACGCCCTGATGGAGTTTGAAAGCTGATTCGAGCCTATATTTGGAATTAAGAGATTCTATAAAGAGAAAATTTTCAGAAACTTGTGTTTCTGTAAGGAATAGAATGTTCGGTTTGTCGTGCTCAAGATGATGTTGCACGTGGTCATGGTTAGCGTTCAATCCGCAGATGTTTTGAACATGTATTTTAAAATTTTTTATTGATTCATATATGTTTTGTCCCTGCAAATTCCGTGGACATGCCGCTTTATGGGCGGGTGGATTGCGCAAATTTGCTTTACCACTTGCAGACTTATTTTTTTTCGGTTGTACTGCCATATATATATCAAAAGGGTTTTATTTTATTTTTTTATGTTTTATTTTAAAAATGGATAACTAAGTAAAAAATCCTATCATACAACAAAATATGACATATGCCAATATTTCATGATAAGAAGGTATGTAGAAGGTATAAGATAAGGTATGTTATTAAATGTTCAACTAATGTTCAGTTAATTAAATTTCAGCACTAAACATTCCACCCAAATACGCAAACCTTCTGTCAAAACCAAATACGTCCACATGGGTAAAGAGTATTCTCTTCACTAATTATTTTTTTTTTAATGAACAATTTGTTCCCACTATTCATGATTTTATTCTTTTTGTATTCGAATAATATTATGTCTTAAAAAAATACCGCCAGATTGTCCATTATCACAATATTCTCAAATTGTTGCTTGCATCACTTCTTCGACCACTAAAAATTCTTTACCATCGGATAGGAAATTAACTGTATTGCTTCTTTTAATATTTTCTATATTGGAAACCATAGGCAGTCACATCAACTTATTTTAAATCGTCGTGCCCCATTTTAGTTATATTGGTTATATTGATATCGATTCTTGCCAATAACGTTCTTGTTATGCCGCATCAATTATTGATTCTGTTCCCTATGGTTAGTTTACACATTATCGATCTGGTACCAGGTAAACCACTACACATAATGATAGAATCGCTTCGGTTTGAAATGTAACGATTTCTATAACCGGTGATACTGAAACTGGTTGTGACGTATTTGGTGTTGTTCGATTTTCACTAGGAGTATGATTTCAGTGAATGAGTTGGTTGAAATCGATAATCTTTGTAATAGAGATGATATCATTCCATTCTGTAGTAAACACTTAAGATCTTCGTCTGCCGCTTCTTGAATTTTCAGGTACGGATCTGCACCATCTGTTGTATGAAATCCCATTTATCCGTTGAGTTTATAACTGTATTGCGTTTTAAAAAGTGCAACAATATCTAAATTACGATACAGTGAAGCATTTTGAAGCGAAATCAAACCACTTTTATGTTGAGCATTGACGTCAGTAAGATTTTCAAGAAAATACTCTGCAGCTTCAATATTATTGTAATAAGCAGACAAATTCAATGGTGTTGAGTTTTTCTTGAGAACCACTACAATTTATGTTTTCAGATGATACCAAAATTTTCTTTTATAGCCGTTGTGTAAAACAAGTAGACCTCCATTGTCTGATTCTGTTGAGACTTCAACTCCATCTTTCAATAAAAATTCAACAACTGGTACACGATTATAACCAGAAACAAAGTGTAATGGTGTTAAGTGACGGTGACTATTCGATACAATACGTCGACATGTATCCAAGTCACCAGCTTTGGCTGCATCTTAAATTTTACATTCTGTATCTACTGCATTTTATGGTGGTACAAGAACTTTTTGAAGTGAAAATTTCTTTAGGCGCACCACACACAGATTTTTCCGTAGGTAGTAAATTAAACTGATTCGTCAGCATTTTTATCATTTTTCAATTTTCAAATTGCGTTGTGGATATCGTGCTCGACTGATGTGCTGTAGGTTGTGGGTTCAACCCCTGGTATGGTACATATTTTTTTATTGTTTTTTTTTTAATTTTTATTAAAGACCATTAAAATTATTTTTTTTTATTTATGAATTCATAAAAATAATAAAAATTTCTTTATACGAATTTTAAAAAATTGATCTATAATGCAGTTTTTTAAAGTTATATTGCTACTATCTTTTGCAATTTGCATTTGAGTCATCATGCTAAATAAATATTCAATATATGTATATAAAATTGAAAGTGTGTATGGCTGTTTATCCTTTATGCATTAATACAATAATCATCATGAAAATTTATGAAGTTGTTGTGTACGCTTAATTTTTGCTTTTTATTTAACTATCGTTTTAAACGGTAGTTTGCTTTGATCAATGTTTTTTGTTGAACATAAGTCTTAGAAATTAAAAATAATGTAAGAAAGATAGTATAACTTGAAGGCTGAAACAATTACATTTGTGTATCATAATTATATGTATTGGAATTTTATCATCTTCACTAAATATGTTGTCGGTTTGGAATTGTATGTAATACATGTTTCTAAAATTAATTGAAGATTTAATACTTGTAACTTGACACTTGATAAAATCGATTGCGACGGAAATCGCATAAATTCTATACAAAGAAGCATAGCTTATGTATGATTAAACATGGATGGCAATCATGATAAATAAAATTATTAAAAATGGTGGCACTTAGCCGATAGTGATTTGCAAACGGCAACAATGCGCATTAATACCAATGAATTCGCTTAGCTTTCCGCAGAAAGATTTGTAAAATTTAAACTTGTTGATCTATGGGTGTGACAACCGTGGGTGTTTTAGTTGTTGCTATTGGCATATGAGTGCTATTTTGACAATTATTTGGTTTACATTGTAAGGTAAGTGTGTGTAGTTAGCGGTTTATCGTTCTGACTTGTTTCTCATTTGTTCTACTGATACGATCCAAAAACTACTAATACGATATCAATTGATTGCGATTGCCAATGAAATTTTCACTTCTGACGTGCGGTCTTAACTGTTCAAATTATCGCAAACTCCTAGAAGATACCAACCTCTGTTGAACAACTTATTAGAAGCTATGCCAAAAGTTTTGAATATCTACCTTTATAATTTTTCTGTATAGTCTAATGACACCACATCCAACTACATTCCATAGCGAATATAGAATACTGATCCAAACAAAAGATAATTGCTCTGCTTTTAATTTATCACTGACATCACTATAACTGATTTTTGTTCAAAAAGTGCGATCTACGAACGACAAAAAGATTGTGTTACAGCTTGCACTTGAAAAAATATAGTACCCTGGGTTTATTATTTCAAATTAGCAAATAGTTCACATGATCTTTTAAAACCTCATTTTAACCAAATTTCTAGTATATTGTCCAACCCAACTGACCAAATTCATAGTAATGGATAGCTAAAAAACATCTGATCTTTCCAAGAGAGGATCTATTTTTGTATGTAAAACCAACCTGACAAATCCAGAATGTGCTAGGGACTAGACTTGGTGCTACGCCAATATTCTTCATATGAACTGGAAAAGTTGTAGATGTCAGTGTAAATTTTTTTTTTTATTCAAAGTTAGACATGTTTAGTGTTAACCATAATAAATTATAGATTAACGTCTTTGAATATCCGAAGATACCATGCTAACTGGGGAGCTAGAGCTCAGGAGTATTTATTAATTTTCTTTGAGGGATTCATTCACGTTGATTTTAAAATTTTGAGGATTAAAATTATCAGGAAAGACCCACGCCGGTAAGGCATTCCAGAGGTGTGAGACTCTGTTAAAAAAAAGAGACTTAAAGGTTTCAAAGACCTGTTGCGTCTAACGAAATTTGGGGTTTAACCATTAAGAACAGTTGAAGAAACAAAAAAGACGTCAAAAGTCACACACTCTTGATACCGCACGAAGATTTTGTACCAACAAATCAATTTTCACTCATTTTCACACTTTTTTTATTTTGACACAAATTTGTTGGCCTAAGTCTCTAGAATTAAGTGAGTAAAATGAGTTTCCTTTTTTGATTTGATGAAAATCGATATTCATATTAGTGATTAGTCAAAACAATGCGTCATTTTGAATGGATCATTCATTTCTACTGACCGATTTAAAAACATCGGTCATCATCCAATCGGCCACTTGCAAGGAAATGTAAAAATTAAATCAAAACTGCAAGAAAAGGGACGAAGGGAAGAAAGGGAAGAAAAGGGAAAACTGCAAGAAAATGGAAAGTTTTGTTTTTGTTTCGGTCGTTCTCTTTGTATCGGTCGTTCATTTTAAATCAGTCGTTTGGATTGATAAAAAATCAATCAGCAATAATTTTTTCCCTATCGTTCATTTTGGATCGGTTCCTTTTGCATCGTTCTTTTATTTGATTTATTTTTAGCGATCATTTTTAGGTAGATTTCTTTTGTTATTGGATTGGTCGTTTATTTTGAATCGGTCATATTTTTGAATAAATCGTTCAGCCTTAGCATAACAAGTTTTCTGTTTTCATTCGTCTCTTGTATTTTGATTTATTTTTGTTGTAACTATACATATCTGGTTTTCGTGTGAAGTTATTGAACACATTTTTGTTATTGTAAGTTATTGCATAGAATAAAAAAAAGTCGGACAAGTACGAATAAAATTCGCTCGCTAAGGGTTCGCCCGCTAAGGGAACACAATATAACAAAAATGTCATAAATTTGTGTTGTAAAACTCTTTGTATTACCAGATAAGAGACCCATAACAAAATAAATGTTTAATCGTAAACGTCAATAGTAAATTTTTTTATCCACTCCCATCCCTTAAAAGAACAGAATTATAATTATGCGAGACTTCGCTATAATTTTCGTTCAGAGTTTATTAAATTTTCTGTCTCTATGAATTTTTTCAAATTTTGATTTCAATTAAGCTCGAGGTGATTTCAATTAAGCTATCGGTTTAAAATATGGTTTTTATTCGCCTATGTATTAAAGTGTTGCTTTATTACTGTGATTTGCGGCCTTTAAGTGTCAATTTTTAACCATTTATTTTGTTGTCATAGCTAGGTCCAAAAAAGTAAAAAACATTTGTATTTGTTTAAATTCTATAAAAAACAGAATTTTTTATCAAAGCAACCCTTAAATTCAAAATTTCATTATCCAATTAAAATAGTTGTTATTATTTGTTGCCATAGTTATACAATAATTTGGAAAAGATAACAAATATTTTGTCAAAGGTAAATTGTTTCACATATTTTTATTTCAAAATTTTTGCAAATTTATAATTTTAATTTAGAATAAATATTTATTTTTAAATATTTTGCTTGCGGCGAATAAAAAATAGTATACTTATGATGCACGTCCGGATGCACGGATCTCGGCTAGCGTCTCGATTTGCAAACTCCACATCCGTCCAAAATCTTTAGCTTTACGTCCTAGCATCATAATGTACTATTTATTAATATTCAACTATAATAATAAAAACAAGCCGGCACCTTGAAACTTTTTCACATTGAAATACACAAATAAATAGACGCACCTTAATATCGTCAACCAATTTGAGAGTCAAAGGTAAGCTACCTAACGGTGATATGTACTAGATTCAACTTTTTTATGTTCATTTATATCTCAACTAAACATTTTGGATTATACGAATTACTGGTTTTATACAATATTTGCATAATTATAAAAAAATTCATTCTGAGATATTTTAACTCATAACAAAAGTGGCCTTCATTCGAAACAAACCCGGCATCCTTGGTATACAAGATTATCACTTTCCCCACGAAACAGTAACAAATTTTCAAAAACTTGTTGAATTAAAACTGCTATATTTTAAACAAATGATGAATGTGACTGAATTTTAAATATGAACTAAGGATATCGGAAACGATATACTAAACTTTTTGATAAATTGACATCGTAAGGTGGACTTAATTTTAAACAATTTGAAAATTTTTATTCGAAAAAAACAAAGACAATTTTTTCAATGTCATGTTTTTTACAGAAAAGTTGAATTATTGGAGGACTTACTGGTTCCAATCATAATTAAAAATCTTGGACGTATGAGGAATATTGTACGGTAGGAAATTGATCATTCTACTTCGTAGTTGATTCTAGTTGAATTAAGTGGTGTGGTTTAGGGGATACAGAATGGTTGCTGCTTGTGATTACTAGATAATAACAAAAAAATCATTTTTGAAACAAAACCGATACTACAGATGAACTCACATAAACAGAGCAACGTGTAAATGCAATATAGGAGAATAAAGCCTAATTGATGCCGTTATGACATTTAAGAAACCCTCAACAAGCTGCATTATTAAACAACACAATAAAAATGTTCATAATATAATTGAGCTGGTAATGCTAGTGGCGTATCCTTGATCACGTGACATATCGAGTTATATGAATGAAACGTGTCATCACCAAGATATTTTCTATAGCCAAGATTGAGGATACAGCTAACTGAATAGCCAACAATTCATTAACCAACACTCCATGATATCACCCTGACTAGAGATATCTTATTGCTATGGCCAGGAGTATGTAAAATCTCACGTTAACTGATACATAAATAATTTGTGCGACTGCAAAATTTTGATCAGAAAATAATCAAAAGATCGTGCAGTAATAGAATTTTAAGTGATTTCTAGGGCTAGAATTTTAAATATTTAATAATCCGAACTTAAGAAAACTATGTTGAGCAAAAAAAACTGGATTGACATATGAAATTTTTGCATAGCGCTCGTACTCTGCTTCTATAGTAAAAGTATGATTACCCAAAATCAAATACCAAAGATCTCGCTCTGAAAAGACATTAAGCTCTTGTTTTTATTCTTAACGATGATTGTCTATAGCTTCTACAGAAAATAAAAACATATTTTAGAAAGAAGCTATAACATTTTCTTTTAATATTTTTATACATTGCAACATCTAAGTTAAAGCATTTTAGTGGTATGAAATGTCAATACAATTAAAATGTCAACACCAGTATTTTTGATATTGCGAATGTAAAAAGTTCAGGCCCTGAGCAGGGTTGTAAAAGCGACCCAGTAAGGCACCATTACTGAGTGTCCCTCTTGCACCAATGGGTGAATAATGTGAGGCATTATTGGGCCAATAAAGAACTAAATTAAATATGGATGATAGCTATGGGCAGATCTGAATGACATGCTTACCGGAAAATAACAAAAAACATACTGGTCTAGTAATGACATTTAATAAAAATGTATTAAATGGCCGTACAATAAATAGTAGTTCTCCTAAACTAGCATACTTTCGTAAGCCACCAAATGCTAGTAATAGAAAAATTTATTGGTAGCAATTTCTTTTCCATACATTGACCAGTTGATGAGAGCTATCTAACGGTCATTTATTGAAGGTCTAAAATCGTCTCATTGAAAAAAATTTATGTAAGAAAAAATCTCGGGAAAGGTTCATGCAAACAAACCAGAACCACGTCGCCAATAATAAAAGAATTTACTTTATCTGCATTAAGCCATTTAATGTTTATTTTTATAAATGTAAGTATGACAGACACGAAAGTTAGCACGAGAAAAGATTACCAAATTCTTATTATCATCTTATTTCGTATGTCAGTGGGTTCCAAATAATGTGGTGAAAAATTCAACTTCAAGTGCAAGAGCAAATGTTGAACGAAAATGAATATTTGATCAACAAAAAGAACTAGGACTAGCAAAGGCAGAATTTTTTTTATCAGAAATAACTATATGGTTCGAAGCATTTCAGACAGAAAAAAATTATAAGTCAAATTTCAGGAACATATTGATGAAAAACGTGATCTACGCAGGTGAAAAGTCGAGATTTGAACTTGACCATTTTTGATTTTCCTATAAGAAATATTGACAAAATAAAAAACACAACTTATTTTAATATTTTTTTCAAGTGCATAGTTCGAGTGAGCATAGGGGGCACCCTAACATGCATGAAAAATGAAAATTCTGCCAATCCGATGTAACTTTGAAATTAAATTGCTCATGAACGGCTATACCGATTTCATCAAACTTTTTTTGTTTGATAGATGATTAAATAATCGTTTGAAAAAAATTAATTAATTGTTTTTGTAACTAATTTTTAATAGTCGAAAATAGTTATATCCTTACTCTAAAATATTCCAATTTTATAAAGAGGCATTAATTCGTGTTCTTGAGATATTTAATTTTAAAGATTTTTGATCCAACTAAATTCGAATTTTTCATCATTTTTTCGAACTTCAGTGGTTAAAGTTCTTTGTTGATAAAAATTGTTCGAAAAAATAATGAACAATTAGAATTTTAGACGGACTAAAATTCCTTAAAATTAAATATCTCAAGAACACGAATTAATGCCTCTTTGTAAATCAGGAATATTTTAGAGTACGGATATAACTATTTTCAGAAAAAAAAATTAATTTAATTCCAATTGATCTTCAACCCTAGCACCATGTTTAAAAAAGTTTATTTAATATTTTTATTCAAAAATTAATTATAAAAACAATTATTTAATTTTTTTTCAAAGGACTAACTAAACATCTATCAAACAAAAAAAAGTTTGATGAAATCGGTATAGCCGTTCTTGAGCAATTTAATTTCAAAGTTACATCGGATTGAGAGAATTTTCATTTTTCACGCGTGTTGGGGTGCCCCCTATGCTCAAACTATGCACTTTAAAAAAATTGTAAAATAAGTTTTATTTTTTATTTTATCCATACTACTTATATGCCAAGTTTCAGGAATATCAAAAATAGTCAAGTTTTCACAACTCGGACAAGAACACGTTTTTCTTCTATTAGGAAAATATTGATAGAACACACTAAGAAAATGGAAATTATACCTTTTATATCTCTTGATGTTCTTGCCAAACAAATAATATCTTACCCAGTCCGTCGCACTCATAACTGTGTCTCAATGGCACTAAAACTAAATCGACATATCAGATTTTGCTGGTCATGCCTGGAAATATTAGTAATCAAATTCTCATATCCGAAGCAAGTCGCTATGGCTCTTCATTGCAGATGATTGTGTAAATGATACACTCCCTTACTTGAGTAACCTAAAACCACAATGTATTAGCCCAGCATTCCAACTTAAATGCATTTGATCCACCTTAATCTAAGAATTTGACTGAATTTTTTAGGAAATAAATATGATCAATACTTGATTCTTCTTGACGCGGCAGTATTATCACAACAAACGAACAATTGTAAAACATAAACCAAAACCAAGGTTTGTTTTTATATTTAATTAGCAAAACCTGTTATGTGTAGTAGTAAAAATCACATAACGTTTTACTGATGGCAGTAATAATATTTGGGGATTGCAATAAAAATTATTAGCTGTTTGAATCTTATTAGCATAATTTGTAAGCATGAAGAGATGGTACGCATGGAGGGATAATTTTAAATTGATTTGTAATTTTTTTTTAATTTTTGATCGACGGATCGATGGACCCGGCGTACTCGTACAGTCCCTGCTATTGACATACGAGTACATGTGATAGTCAACGGTAGCACCCTCAATCTGAGTTATGGAGTATATTTCCTGATGATGGCAGACTATTGATTGCTCGAAAAAACGAGCTTTCATATACTCAACATCTGCCCTTTCATCATTGAAAAAGGAAAAAGGCTCATCAACACCTCAGAACCCGCCCGTTAAAAGGCAACTAAAAGTAAATGGTTTTCTATTGAAATATGGTAAAAAAACATTAGGCACTTGTTGATGGTTTATTTACACGATAAATGGAAGCTCAGATATCCACTAATGGAGAATTATTTGATCATATATAAAAATTCCGTTTATTAAACACAGTTAGCATATTCTGAAAGCTTTTAAAACAAATTCTGAAAGCGTTGCATCATTTTATATTTATTTTCACTTAAGCTAGCGCTTGAATAATATCCGGGTTACAAACGGGTATAACAAAACAATCAACAATATATCATCTCAATCAAAACCAGTAATCCTTTAATAACGAATACATAATTTTAAGTAAACATAATTTAAAAATAATAGTTTTGTTATAAAACCAATTTAATTTACCTGTAAATGATTATAAACGTAGGTTATTCCAACCAAAAACTATTCGACTATTATTTTCACTTAAAATCTTTAAATATTTTAATTCACTTCATAAACTTATTTTTATTTATATATATATTTTTTTTTTATTCATACAAACTTAAGGAAAAATAATCAAATTTATTGTATTGTTAAAACTTCTTGACTTCCTGTTTATGGAAATCTGATAAAACTACTTTAAGTAACAGGCAACAGATAAACTATTTTTTTATAGAAATCAAAACTAATATTTATTTGAATTTATTTTCTTGTTCCAAAAATAAAATGTTGAAAAAATTTGTCTTATATTTTGTGTTATTTAATTTTTTTTTTGTTGTGCTAATCAACAAAAAAGAAAGAAAATTGATAAGTTTGTTGTGAATGGAGATGGTAATAAATATGGGACAGTCATTCTCGTAAGATTTGTCAAAACTTGGAAACGAGTTTAATACATGATAAGGTTTAAGAGCCTAAATTGTTATATTCAAGGGGTAGAAATACGCAGTATTAATTATTTGTCCACATTACCAGGCCACTCTGCTAGGTAATACTGAGCAAGAGGCTTAGATACGATTCATTAAGTTTCAAAACATGCTTAAGTTAATCATCGACTTCCTTAAGCGAATTATCTCTTTATGCAACATCTTATATTCCACCTAGCTGCTAGATGATCAGGCAATGGTAAGTTTGTAAGTGAAAATAGAAAATCTTTTCGACAAAATATCTATTTTAAGCTTTTAAATTATTTTTGGTCTTATTTTCACTACTGTTCACTTGAATCTTTGTAACAGTAAAAATGTTTTATGTTATTTATTGGATCATAACCATGTTCCCGTGGGAGAATATCATTGGAGTTAATTCCCTTAGTAATAATTAAAATCTGGTCATCTTAAATTTTCAAGAGTTTTTCTTATTTCTGTATTCAAATTGAGCATAAAAATTGCTTATATAATACGTGGGTGCAATAGCCTAAAACATAGTCTTCTGTTTGAAAAATAAAACAAAATGCTATTGTTTTGACCACAGCCGGCAGGTTTAGTTTGCCTTGTCTACATTTGGAAACTAAGATTTCAAAACAGATAAAAATAAAGAAATCGGTCCTTTTGAAGAATTCAGAAACCCAGTGAACTTCATAGTACTACTGACCTATTTCATTAGCTTTGAAAAATATAAAACAAAAAATATTTCAAAGAATCAAGGCAGAAAAATGTAACAAATTAAAATATATGGTAAACAGTCAAAGCTCTGAGCTACGCTCAGAGATAGTAAGCATGCTAATAGCAAATGTATTTTGTTTTTAACTATATTACGGGTGTAGTAAAACCAATTACATAGTTTTACTACAACAATTCCCCAAACTATATTCGCAATATCTTCCAAATTCCTATCAATAAATATAAAAACAATTGACCCAAAACTCTATTAAAATTAAAAACAAATATTTCATAAATTTCCTTAACTGGGTTATTTCCAAATATTTTGTTCATATCTTTTAATTTAAATAAAACCAATTCGCGACATTGGCAATAAAATTCAATTAAAAACAAAGTCAGTGTGTCAATTGTTTTAATATCAATTAACCAACAATAATAAATTCCCAGCGCGTAATCATTTTTTAATTATAAAAATAATATTTTAATCAATAATTCAGTCAGTCAGTGTTCAGACTATTAACGCAGTCGGAATAAACAAATCAATTAAAACAGTTCTTTTACACTAAATCAGTTAAACAGTCGTTTTAAAATTAAAATCAAGCCAGTGGTTTTTAAATAAATAATCAGTCAGTCAGTCAGTCTCTTTTCAGTCATTTAATTTAAAAAACCAATCGTTTCCGAAAAAGTTATTAGTGAGTAACAATTATTCAGTCAACAAGTGGAGTATTAAATAAAAAGTAGATATTAAACAGTGAACAATTTAGGTCGAAAATAAAGTTATACTATTTTATATATCTAAAATCAGGAAAGTTTTGTATTCTTTGTATTTAAGTGAAATTCTAATTATAAATAAAATAATTATTAGTTAAAATAAAGTTCTCTCCAATTAAACAAACTTACGAGTGACCGTAATCTAAGTGAACACATATAATTAAATTTAATATTACTAAATAAAGTTACACATGAAAGAAAACTACTAACTCCTGTGTGTATTAATGTGTTCATAAACAATCGAAGTGAAGTGACAATAACAACAGTAAATCGCTGGTCTAAGAAATTCCACTATACTATACTACCACCATTAACCTAACGGTGTGTCAATTAAGTTACACCACAAACTTCTATATAAGTATTCGATCGAGAATCAATTACACTACATCATTACAAAGTAGTGTTAAGAGGAACCCCATTTTGGCACTACAATTTAATTAACATAGTAGTGTACGTTAATATTTTTGGCACTACACGGGAATGACTGTATCACCTGTTTAACTAAATACTAACAACAACAACAACAACCAATCAAAATGTCAATAATCCAAGAAATACCGCAACACACCGCTTTCTTTTGTGTTACTTCTTTATATAAATGGTATAAAAAAAATAAATGAAAACAAATTCATAAACGTAAGAAGGTAAAACAAAACCAAAGATAAAAAATAATTAATTCAAATCAGTGGAGAAATTGGTTGGTATTCGTTGTATTGGAAGATGGTGCAATAATGAAACAGTTTATGTTATATTATGGCACCTTTCTCTGAAAAAATTGTTAAGCAACCGTTTGTAGGTCAATGTTGATGAATAAAATTTGATAAAAAATTGCAATCTTAGATAAGTTTGTTATGAAATTGTTAGATGGCGTATCATGTTAAAATTTAAGTTGATCGAAAAAGAGAATAATAAAAATGTTGTGCGACAAAATAGTACATTATGATGCTAGGACGTAAAGCTAAAGATTTTGGACGGATGTGAAGTTTAACATTAAGTCCAACCCACATTAAGTCCAAAATAGCTTACGTCCGTGCATCATATACTATTTTTTATTCGCCGCAAGCAAAATATTTTAAGAAAAGTTTTTTATTCTAAATTAAAATTATAAATTTTCATAAATTTTAAAATAAAAATATGTGGAACAAGTTACCTTTGACAAAATATTTATTATTTTTTCCAAATTATTGTGTAGCTATGACAACGAATGATAACAACTATTTTAATTGGATAATGAAATTTTGAATTTGAGGGTTGCTTTGATGAAAAATTTTATTTTTCATAGAATTTAAACAAATACAAAGGCTTTTTACTTTTTTGGACGTAGCTATGACAACAAAATA
The DNA here is from genome assembly GCA_963693315.1 of Diogma glabrata. Classification (NCBI taxonomy): domain Eukaryota; kingdom Metazoa; phylum Arthropoda; class Insecta; order Diptera; family Cylindrotomidae; genus Diogma; species Diogma glabrata. The sequence goes on along the minus strand of OY856187.1, from coordinate 408,845,273 downwards.
AATAGTTGAAAAGTGATACTTAAAAGCCGCAAATCACAGTAATAAAGCAACACTTTAATATGTAGACGAATAAAAATACAGTTTATGTTAACTTATGCTTATTACGATGGAAGTTTTTGATGACCAAAAAATCAAAAATGTCATAGTTTGTTTTTATTAATTATCACTATACGTAAAGAGCTTTTACATGATTAGGATAGTTTAAAAATTTGGCTTACCGATGTAAGTGAATTCAGATTATGTGAATCGGAGAACAACTGATCTGTAAATTGTAAATAAATAAATTCTGTTCATTGTATTAAAGTTATGTTTGACACCATCTTCTATGATTCATAGTTGTAGTAATAATAATAATGTTGATGGTGATTCCTCGCGTGCGGGAAGGGCGGTCGTTAGGAATTATTATTATTATTATTATTATTATTATTATTAAAATACCGATTTATTTGTTGACTTTGTTATCGAAGGGAAGGTATTGATTGCATTCATTGAATTTTCTCCGAAATAATTGGTCTTACTGTACCAATTGTTAATTACCGATTCTTTTTATACTGTTTGATGAAAACATGGCATCATAAGCATATAAAAAACGTTCATTTTAAGTGATTACGAATAGAAACATTGAATTTGGAAATTTTGATTTTTTTTTATTCAAAGTTAGGCATGTTTAGTGTTAACCATAATAAATTATAAATTAACTTCTTTGAATATCCCAAGAGACCATGCTAACTGGGGAACTAGGCCTCAAGATTATTTATTAATTTTCTTTGAGGAACTTATTCACGTTGATTTTAAAGTTTTGAGGGTTAAAACTATCAGAAAAGACCCACGCCGGTAAGGTATTCCAAAGACGTGAGACTCTGTTAAAAAAATCACGTTGAAAAGCTACCGTTCTACACCTTGTTTCTCGAACTGTAAAAGGATGGGCTGATATTGTTGCTCTAGTGTGACGCGTAAAGCTAGCAGGTTCAGTGAAAACCAATTTGATCCCCGCAGACGCCCGTTCATCCATAATGTATTTATAAAATACCGTCAAATCAGCAACATCTCTTCTATGTTGCAAGGAATCAAGCTCGTTAGTAAGATTTAAACTGCCGATCAATTTAATAGCTCTCCGCTGTATAGAATCAAAACATTTCAAACTACTTACCTAGGCGCCACTCCATATGTGAGAACAATACTCCATGCAAGGACGAATAAATGACTAATATATTAAAAGAAGCTGCTTGCTATTAAAAACCTTACGACAACGACCCAAAAGTCCAATTTTTGAACAGCGTTCTTAGCTAGGCTGAAAATATGAGAATTCCATTTCAAATTATTTTCAATCTCAACTCCTAGAAGTGTAATAGATTCTTTCTCTTCAAGATCATTTGAATCAAACTTTAATGAAAACGGATTAAGTGTTGATAACCTAGAAAAATGGCAAGCTTGAGTTTTACTCGTGTTGAATTCAACACTGTTAGCAACACCCAAATTCAAGAATTCTCTTAGAATTTTTTTTTCGACCAGGGGTTTTCACAGGGTGCCCCTCAACTTTTTGTTATTTTGTGATGTGAGTGCATTTTGACGAGCGATTGTAGAAAAACTACTCAATCGATTTTCATAAATGATATGTCGTTGAATAGGTATTAGAACAAAGTTTTTTGAAATAATTTTAACGGTGTAACATAAGAAAAAAATGGTGTAATTGAAAAAAAGATGGCATAGCCTTTTTTTTTTTAAACTAAATTGAAGCTTATTTTATATCTTACAACTTGTGAAAGTTTAGGACTAGCTATATATTTTGTTTTAGAGATAAAATTCGTTGTGCATATGACTGTCGGGAATCAGTTTTTTTTTTGTTCTGGAGGAAAATTATAAAAATGGCGTTATAAACTAAGAGATTTTTTTTTATGTTAAATATCAAATATTTTATTATTAAATAAACTTTTTAAAATATTATAAAAATTATATATGTGCAATAAAGAAAATATGAACAATTTCAGCATAAATTCACACAAGCGCTTATGGCTATGTACATTAAATGAAGCTTATGGGGAATTTAAAAATAAGTTTCCTGATGTAAAAATAGGATTTACTAAATTCACGTCCCTTCGACCACAAGAATGTATAAAACTATCCCAAGGAGTTCATAATGTGTGCGTGTGTACCATACATCAAAATATGAAACTAATGATTCAACACTCTAAGATGTCTTGGATTACTGATGCTGCTTTCCAGAATTATATAACATTAATTGACTTTGTTTCATGTGGTAAATTAACAGAAGGTTGTCATATTTTGAAGTGCAATGAATGTTTAGAAAAACTTCAACAACTGAAAGAAAAATTACTAAAAGATTTTGACGTTAAAGGAATCCTTCAAATCAAATATCAACAATGGAATACCACTGATCGATGCAATTTGGATACTTTAATAGAAACTGTAAAAAAATTTATGATAAAATTTGTTTACCGTTTACAAATTTTGATACCACACAACAGCAATCTACATTCATTAAGGAAAAAAAAATTAGAACCAGGAGAGTGCTTCGTTTAAGGAGATTTCAGGATTCAGTTCAAGGCTATCATTATAATAATTCACAAGCTACTATTCATCCATTTGTTATATATTTTAAAAGTGGCGCAAGTGAATATATACAGCACCGAAGTTTTATACTCATTTCGGATATAAACGATCACAACAGTACTACAGTCCATCTTTTCATTACAATTTTATTGAATTCATCAGAACGCATATAAATTCTAATATTAGGAAAATAATTTATAACACCGACGGTGCACCTTCTCAATACAAAAATAAAACACCATAAAAAAAATTTAAGGTTGATGCAAAATGGCATTTTCATGTTACCAGCTATGGTAAGGGATCTTGCGATGGGATTGGTGGTACACTGAAGCATGCTGCATACCGTTATAATACGGGGAGCAGAGATATTATTCATAGACCAAAAAAACTTTTCGAGTGGGCCTTAAAATGGGAATCTACCATGAACTTTGGATACGCCGATAAAAATAAATATCAATTAACAAAAGAAAAATTAAAAAATCGATATAAAAATTACTATAAGTGGAACTCAAAATTTCATTCTTTTTGTACCATTAAATACTAAGACAATAGGTTGCACTGTAGCGTTGAGACATAAAGTCATATAATATAAATTGCTCTGAAAAATAATAATTTTAAAAATATATAAACTGATAAATGAGTGATGGAAGAAACTAAAAGAGATTCTTTATAAACAATAGTTTAAGAAAGTTTTGTTTTTTTAATATGTTTAGTGAGGTTTTAATACAAAAAGTGGCTGTGAAATAACTTGGAAAAAAAATAACATAACCAAAAAAAAGTAAAGGAAAAAATTGTTGTGCATAAAACTCAAAATACATTACGGTCATTGTGACAATCAAACGCATGAATGAAATAACTGTTCTCTGTATTCACCTTAATTTACCTTCAATGTTTACAAAAGTAAATACATGATGCAATAGGAAAAACGGCAAAGCAACAACAAAATTCTTCTTTTGCAGAAAATTTATAGTAATCTATTTTTTAATTATTTTTTATATATACCAACGGCATGGGAGATGAAAATAAAAGGAAACTGGAGTCTCCGGAGCCTTACCCTGATTCTAGAAGACTAAAAAACGATTCAAACCAAAAAGTTGGAGAAATGAGTTTAGGCAAATTGATGGAAGCTCTTTCTGGTCTAATGGATATCAAAATGGAACATCTGGCTACAAAAAATGATGTTAAACTAGAGTTGGATGCCGTCAAGAAGGAATGTGTCACTTTAAAATCTATTATATCGCAGATGTCATTAAGGCAACAAGAACTTGAAAAAACGGTGGAGCTATTACAAAACTCAAGCAAAAGGAATAATCTAATTTTTAGTGGTTGTGTGATGGATATGAGAAACCCAACGGATTCCATCAAGAAACTATGCGCAGAAAAATTGGGTGTCGAAAATACGAATATTATAAAGGCGTTTTATGTTGGAAAAGCCAAAAAACAAATTTTGGCGGAGTTTGCGTCATCAGATGAAGTTTATAACATTTTAAAAAACGCACATAAGCTTAAGGGAACTTCAATCTACATAAATAGAGATTTATCACGAGAAACGAGGTCTCGGCGAAGGATTTTAAATGCTGTAAAGTCAAAAATTCGACAGCTAAATACCACCGTTGAAGTTAATGTTAAGGGAGACCAGCTTATTGTAAATGAAACCTCATTCTTCTGTAACTCAGCTGGAGAATTGACAACAGGGGGCGAAAATGGAATAAACCAATTGAACGATATCTGTAAAACGGATCTTTCAGATTTTATACTAGAATTAAAAGATAAGGGAGATTTTAGAAGTGCTAAATATTAACAATTAGAAGCCGTCTGCCGTAGTAATGTTAGACAAAAAGATAATCAGAATGTATTTAAAATTCTTGCTTACAACATCGCAGGTCTAAATAATAAGATACTTTTTCCAAATTTTTTCGCGTTTATTAAAAGTTATGACGTGTTTTTCCTGTTCGAAACCTTTGTTACAGAGGACAAAATTGAACAATATTGTAAGTATTTCAGTGATTTCGAACTGAGTTGGGTTGCTGCAGCAAAAATAAATAGATATGGGCGTGCAAGTGGTGGATGTCTTTATGGGTTCAGGAAATCATTGAAATCTATTTATAACTTGAAATTCGTAAAATATGGTGAGTTTCAATCTTTATCATTGTCAACTTGTAATAAAAACTTACTTATGGTTCCATTGTATTTAAATTGCAATCAATGGGAGATTGATTTTGAAAAATTTAGGTCTTTCCTTTCAGAGTATCCCCAACCAAATTTTATTATCATAGGTGATCTTAACGTTAGAATTGGAAATTTACAGGTGATTGATGAGAGTCTAGTCTTGAATAATCCATACCTTGCGCAATGTAGAAATTCTAAAGATGAGAAAGTTAATTCTAAAGGCAAGAAACTTTTGGATTTTTTGGATGATTTTGGAGCAATAGTTTTAAATGGCAGAACCCCAAGTGACTATCAGGGGGAGTTGACGTTTGTAGGTGTAATGGGTTCTTCTGTTAACGACATTTGCGTATCATCGTTGAACTCACTAGAATAGTAAAAGATTTTGAGGTAATTATTCAGAACTTTTCAGATCACATGCCAATAACTTGTACACTATATGCAAATGAAGATCATAAACCAGAAAGTACATTAAATCTTTTACCAAAATTGCTATGGAGTAAACAAAGCCCGACTATCTATAAGGAAAAGCTCAATAGCATTGTAACTGAAGATACGCAAAACAATGAAGAAATGCACTTAGATATAAGCTATTTTCAGTCAATTATTAATGCGGTGTCAAATTACAATAAAGATGGTCATGAAGGAATCAAATTTCATAATAAATGGTTCGATACGGATTGTTTGAAAGCTAGGAAAAAATCATTTAAGTGTCTTCGTGAAATTGAAAAAGACAACTCCTCACAGGCAGTTGAGCTGTACTCTAAAGCAAATAGCGAATATAAAAATCTATGCAATCAGAAATATTTTGATTACAACAAATGCTTAGCAGAAAAACTAAGTAAAATACAAAATACAAAAGATTATTGGGCTGCTATACGAGAAATAAGAAACTCTAAATTTATTCGTGGGAAAAACATTAGCATAGATGATTTGTATTTATATTTCAGAACCCTGTTAAACCCTGAACAAAATACTCCCTCTCCTCTTTATGCGGAACCAAATATATTTGTTGACGGTCTAGATAAGCCATTTGAAGTTTCCGAAGTAAAAGTTTTCTTAAAGGACGCTAAAGACAACAAAGCTCCTGGCGTAGATAGAATTCCATATGAATTCTATAAAAATGCTCCTGATACATTTTTGATAGCCCTGGTTAAAACCTTTAATACTATTTTTGAAACGGGTAATATTCCAGAGTCTTTCTCTAAATCCATCATATTCCCTTTATTCAAAAAGGGTGATGTAAACCTTGCATCCAACTATAGAGGCATTTCATTTATAAACTCAGTTGCTAAGATTTTTTGTGGTGTTCTTCTGAAACGCCTTGAACACTTTGTGAGAGAAGCAACTATTTTAAATGAGTATCAAGCGGGGTTTAGACAGGGATATTCAACAATGGATTGTATTTTCTCGTTGTGTAGCAGTATTAAAATTATATTAAACTCCCCAAGACAAAAAGTTTATGCTTTCTTTGTAGATTTCAGAGGTGCTTTTGACTCTATTGATCGCAAGGCCCTGTTTTATAAATTATTTAATGAAGGTATCTCTACAAAATTTATAGAAATACTCAAAAGCATATATAAGAATACAGAAGCTGCCGTTTGGGATGGAAAAAATATTTCTCAATTCTTTAGTTCGAATATGGGGGTTAAGCAGGGATGCCTATTAAGTCCCTTGTTGTTCTCGCTATTTTTGAACGATCTTGCGGATTATCTTGAGGGAGGATTAGTGATAGGAGATTTTACTCTTAAACTTCTGATGTACGCGGATGATATTGTATTACTAGCTCAAACACCGGACAGTTTACAAATAATGATCAATGCCCTCGAAAAGTATTGTGATCAATGGAACTTGTCAGTTAATCTAGACAAATCAAAAATCATGATATTTTGTAATGGTGGTAAAAGAGCAAATAATGAAATTTGGCATTACAAAAATACAGAAATAGAAATTGTGAACAGATATAAATATCTGGGAGTTATACTAACACCTAAACTATCCTTCCAGCCACATCTAGTAGATAGAGCACAAGCTGCTAAACTAGGTATTAATGCCACTTGGTCAAACTTTGTTGCTCATAATTCCATTGCTATATCAGGTAAGATGAAGTTGTTTGAAGCATCAGCAAGATCTGTTCTATGCTATGGAGGACAAGTTTTTGGTTACAATGAATACGAAGAGGTTGAAAAGGTACAGCGTTTCTTTTTTAAAAAACTGCTCTTCCTACCCCAGAATACCCCTAATTATATGTTTCAAGTAGAATTAAATGTTAAAAAACTCTATTCCTATACCTTAAAACTACATTTTAATTATATAATAAAAGTTCTTCAATTAGCAGATCAAAGGATTGTTAAAATATTGGCACTGAAAACAATTGAAATGCATACATTCTGGGTACCACAGTGGCAGATTATAGCTACCAAATGCGGAATTTTATCTAGATTAGATTTTGCTGATATTCAAAATCTAAAAAACATTACGAAACAAATTTTAGAAAAAAAAGATGTAATTGATTTGTCTGACGCATTAAATTTAGCCCGAGCTTCAAGCCATCATGAGCATTACTGTTCACTTGAACATGAGGGTTTTTCTCGTTATTTTATTGATAAAAATACACCGCATAAAATAAGCATCATCTTTAAGGCAAGAGGAGCTCTTCTGAAGCTGAATGGAAATGCGTGGTCTAGCAATGCGTCTGATCAATGTTCATTATGTAACTTAGGCGAACAGGAAACTACCTTTCATCTCGTAGCACTGTGTCCCATTTTTATAGATCAAAGACAAATATGGTTTAAGAGGGAATATCTTTCATTTAGTGAGTTCTTATATATACTGAACTGTGATGTTGATAACTTGTACAACTATCTTCTTCGCGTGTTGAATTTTAGATGCGTTCTGATAAATGAATTTAATTTTTAATTGTTTAGTATCTTAAATGTTTTTTAAAAATTGATAAACACATACTAACACTTTGTTTTGTCCTTTTTATTATATTTCTATGTTATCTTCTCTCAATATTTTAGTTTCTGGATATATATTTTCTATAAATTATTAATTTTATTTTAAAAATCACTATAATATTACACACAACTTAAATTTAAATAAACACGTTAAATAATAAGCAACCTGGCAGACGGCTAAGGCCATTGTCTAGATGATTTGTTGAGTTGAATCTATAAAAAATTATCAATGTATTGTATTTTAAACTTTTTAGACTCAATAAACGTCTTTATTATTATATTATTATTATTATTACTAAGACAATAATTGCAAAAATGTTTTCCAACTCAAAAGAAACGTTTGAATGTAAAATAAGTGAATAATTTTTAATAACTATATTGTAACGACTCTTCGTTGGTTCTTTTCGATTATTGAGCAAATACGACAGTAAAAAGACTGATCTTTAGTTAACAAAATCTCAAACTTTATTTATCAACCAGTTACAGCAACTTCCGATTTTAATTACAATAAATTCCAGGGTCTCCAATTTATGTACGATAAACTTCACCGCTTTTCCACAATTTGAATCAATAATATTCAAAATCGTAAAATCTGTATTTACTATTCCACTAAGTTCAAATTCTTTCACTATTAGTACCCAGGCTCAAGTACCACCGATTATTCCTTATACTTTCGAATATTTGTAAAACACTTTTAATTGCAAAATTAAAACTGACTATCTGATATTTTGTTCGCTTATTTATATTCAAAAACAAATAAGCAGAATCTTCTGGTGCTCACTGTAGTTGTTTCTAGAAACAATAGGCCACACCCCTTTTTAATTCATTAATGTAAACATTTGTATAACAAATTTAATTTACATTAATTTATGCTAATTTGTATTAGTTAAAAGGAGTTAACTTTTAATTCATCTTTATGAATGAGTAAATTAAATTTAACCCATTCTGGACGAAGTTTATTACAATATTTATTTTCTTTAGCCTACATATATAATTTGAATGGTATTTTACAAAGTTTATTCAATAATAAAATATTTGTAATTTAATGTTAAAATACAATCTTTTACTTTATGATACCATAATAGCATAATACGAACATAATACTTCTCCAGTCAAAAGCTCCTAAATAAATTTAGTTTTTTATACGGCTTTTTTGTTTGCAGTCGAGACTGTCAAATTATTTTTTATAAGAGTGACAAGTGATTACTAAAAGTGATAAATAAACATTTCATTTTTTATGCCATCTAATACGAAGAAAATAATTGCAGAAGTGCTTTCCTATTCAAAAGAAACTTCTGTTTGAAAAATAAGTAAATCATTTTTAACAATTGTATTTATTTTATTTATTGTCTACATATATAATTTTTATAATATTTTAAAAAGTTCGTTTAATAATAACATATTTAATATTTAACAAAAAAAAACTCTTAGCTTATAACGCCATTTTTATAATTTTCCTTCAGAACAAAAAAAACTGATTCCCGACAGTCATATGCACAACGAATTTTATCGTTAAAACAAAAAATAAGGCATGTCCTAAGTTTTCACAACTTGTTAGGTATAAAATAAGCTTCAATTTAGTTTAAAAAAAAAAGGTGTAGCGCCATTTTTTCTTCAATAACACCGTTTTTTTCTTATGTTACACCGTTAAAAATTATTTCAAAAAATTAACAGTGTACATTTTTAGCTTTGTTCTAATACCTATTCAACGACATATCATTTATGTTCAAAAGTTTTTCTACAATAGCTCGTCAAAATGCACTCACATCACAAAAAAACAAAAAATTGAGGGGCACCCTGTGAAGACCCCTTTCTCGAAAAAAAAATTCTAAGAGAAGTTGTATTTTTTATTTATGAAAGACTATCTTTAAACAAAAAATAATCAAAATTAAAAGGGTTCCAGTCAAAAGTTGTGAGTTGGATTGGTTGCATCTTCGTGAAATTGCTCATATATATATTAGGGTGGCCCTTAGGTTACTCTAGAATTTTTTTCATTGTGCAGTTTGCGGTACCCTCCCATTTCGTGTCAATAGCCTTAAAAAAATATTTGCAAAATTTGAAATCAATCGTTTAACTCTAAGGAGTGCCCAGGGCCACTTAAAGTTGAGAGGTTTTGTTCTGAACCTGAAAAAAATTTTAATTTTTTGTACGACACCCTCAAATTTCGTGTCAATACCCATAAAAAAATTATATTTAAAATTTGAAATCAATCGTTCAACTCTAAGGCGTGCCCCCGGCCACTAAAAGTTGAGAGGTTTTGTTCTGGTCAACTTTAAGTAGCCGGAGGCACGCCTTAGAGTGGAACGATTGATTTCAAATTTTACACATAATATTTTTATGGGTATTGACACGAAATGAGAGGGTGTCGTACAAAAAAGTAAAATTTGTTCTTTAGGTCCAGAACAAAACTCTTCAACTTTAAGTGGCCGGGGGCACACCTTAGAGTTGAACGATTGATTCCAAATTTTACACATAATTTTTTTTATTTTTTATGAGTATTGGCACGAAATGGGAGGGTGCCGTTCAAAAATTAAAATTTTTTTTTAAGGGCCACCCTAATATATATATATATATATATATATATATATATATATATATATATATATATATATATATATATATATATATATATATATATATATATATATATATATATATATATATATATATATATATATATATATATATATATATATATATATATATATATATATATATATATATATATATATATATATATATATATATATATATATATATATATATATATATATATATATATATATATATATATATATATATATATATATATATATATATATATATATATATATATATATATATATATATATATATATATATATATATATATATATATATATATATATATATATATATATATATATATATATATATATATATATATATATATATATATATATATATATATAGGTGTCCCTTGAATTATGCGGTAGTTTGGGACCGTCAAAACAGCGCACAATTCAAAAACGCATAATTCGAGACTAAGAGATCATACAAAATTGCAGGTTTGGTACCAAAGAAAAATATTTATGATCATGAAAAGGTATTTTACAATTATTTGTAAATAAAAATATTTTTCATGCACTTGAAAATCAATTTGTTAATATATTAGAACACGTAAAACCGATAATATAGTTATGTATAGAATAAATCTCTGATTTGACATTTTTAATTCGCTAATTTTACATTATCGTCGTCGCTTTTGTGACAAAAATTTAGTCGTCAGTTTCTGTTGTATTGTAGGTGTTTTTATGACGCCTTCTATACCGCAAACATTTACTGTAGGAGCAGAGACTGTTGTTTTGAAACTTATGAAATTTGTTAGTAATAATCACTTTTTAGAGAGATCGGTTTGTTTGATTCAAAGTATGGAGCCGAAATCATTGAAATTCACGTTTAAATTTTAAACCCCTTTCCATATCAGGTAATGGTTTCAAAAAATTGTTGTGGAATGGCAATAACAATACAGTCTGATAGCATATTTTAGTTAACTATGACGTCGTTTTGAGTTCTGGCATCGTTATTCTCGTCGTCGTCATATTAGTCACGCATATATCTTAGTTTTCAAAGATTTTCAAATCATCAATTAAATTAAATTGATCGTTTTTATTTAGGTCATAAATTCTTGCATGTCAGAAGTTTTTTTGTCAAATTCATCTTCTCCAATATTATAACAATGCACCAAATGTGCAAAGTTCCTTTGTTCAACTTGAGCTTTGGTTACGAGATTTAATATATCGACTCTGACTAGCCATTGTTTTTGTCCAGGAGCTCTTAGTGTAAATGGCTTTAATTCTATAATAGAATTTGCAATGAACTTTGTGCATTTTCTCATGGTATAATTCTTCCATGGTATACTTACTTTTGTATCTCAAGAGTTATCTAGTTTATCCAGGAACATTCAAATGCTACTCGCAAATAATAAATAACTTAAATAGAATTTGAATGTGTATGTGTGGGTGTGTATTTAAATTATACTAACAGTCAGACAGCAAACTAAAATAAATTGTCTAGATAGATTCAAAATTGATTGAGAAGGTATTGAAAGAAGTAATTGAAAGGTGAAGATATTATTAAAATGTCAATATTAAAAATTATCTACAACAGTCCAATACAATAACCTAACCTAACGTTTAATGAACACCGACCACCACCTCAAAAGCAATTTTGTTCTATCTTATGTTAACTGAAACATTTTACTAAAGATTCTTCAAAAACACTTCATAGCTGTGGCTGTTGTGATATATTTAAAAGAAAAGGATAAAGCTATTTAACTGAAAGTGACAAACCGGAAACTGCAAAATTACTATGAACATTACAAAAACCTTATGCTCTAAGTTTCAACAAAATTGAATGTTACGATTGAGTGTTATTTGAGTTTAAAAAAATGACCCACAGATATCCTCTCCGACTCATTAGCCAAATTTTGAAAATAGCTCATACTTTCCATATTCAAATAAACCCGGATGCGTTTGCAGCTCATTTGTATTCAATAGTTTCATTAAGATCTCATACGTTTGCGTAACGAAAATAACACGTAGCGTTTTCACCCTTTCTTAAAAAACTCCAAAAGTAAGATTGCAATTGTTTATACAAATCATAAATGCCTGACATGACGACAAACAATATGGAAGCTTCATGACCTTGATAGCATTATTTAATCTCATAATATTTGCAAGAGATGATTTCCAGTTTTTGGGAAACCACTGAAAAACAAACATTTAATTTTGCTATAAAAAGTCTGGGCTCTAAGTTACGCTAAGATACATCGATTGCGACCACCTTCGTTAAAATCAACCCATCCGTTGTTGAGAAAGCTATAACGGGACTATGTGCCGTTATACCAAGGCTATAATTAATTATTTAAAGATATCAATGTAAGTCCACCACAGGAAAAATCTCTAATTGATGAATATTTATTCTATAATTTCGTTATAACGAAATGAACGTAAGGATATCATAAAAATTCCAATTTCGAAAATTGACACAAAAACAATAACTTCCCATATCGGAAAGTTAATAACACTCAATAAAACAGTTACTGTTGGGATGTTTCATACTACAATAGAGGATTCCCAGGATAAATCTCATCATCCTTATCACCGCGTAGGACAAAAATTAGGTCTGTACAACTTGCTCAGCGGTTATTGTTGTGTCTTCGCTTTAGCACCAAACCAGAATTTGCCGAAAAGCAGTATGGCTCAGATCCAATTTTTAACTTTTTTCGATATTTTCAGATCCATAAATGTTCTAACGCTGTTGCCCTAATTCTTAAGATCATATGCTGTAATTCAAACAATCATAAATACTCAAAATCAATCAAACGCGGTATATCGGTATAATGATGCATAATTTTTCTTAGAATACGGAACGGCTTCACATAACTCAATTGTTTCTTATCGTAGAAAGTCGATCTATTTTAATAGTTATCCGAAGAATACGTTTGTCCTGTTTCATTCCTAACGTAAATAAGCTTAAATGGTCAAAACTCCTTCTGAAGTGTATATATTTCTATTAAGTAACAATCAATTTTATAGTTGAAACGAGACAACTTGAAGCCCCTACACAACCCAAAGACAACAGTTTGACTTAGATTTTAGGTTTAGAAAAAATTTAGATATAATTTTTATTTAATGTAGGAGCAAGATTTAACAATGCGAATCCATTTTAAAATGCTCTGCGTTTGAGAAAATATCAATAACCAGAAAAAATTTTAAAGGTTTGGTAAACAGAGTTTCGGTAAATGGAAATCATGTTTCATATGTTACTTAAACGGTTTCGGATTATTTTAAGATTGATTTTTGAGGTGAACAAAACAAACCAGATATATCATGATCTTTATCTAACAGATTGCATTAAGCTTTACAAATATCTGATGGTTTCGAAACAATCCTTCATGGTGATTCCAAGTTTGCGTTAAGGGAAAATATCCAAAGCCAGACAAATTTGTCCCAAATCTATTCAAAGTTGTTTTGGTGAAGAAAACCCAAAACAAATCTAACAACTGCTTCTCATATGACTCTTCTTAACCCAATTCATTTCCAGCGAATTGTGACAAATGTTACACATGCCGAGGTAATTTCAGATCTGATCGGGCTTACTTTTTGTGGAAAAAATGTAAATGGGTTTACTGTTAAACAGAAGTTGAAAAACAGTTACAGAACAACGTGCAGCTTATGATGCACAGAGTGAACTTATGGAATAACCCAAAACCATGAAAATGGGTTTGCATTAGTATTATTCACTACGTCAACGTAACAATTGTTAGCGATCACAACGATTATGTAGTTATAATAAACAAAGATAATTTATCGTGATTAAATTACAAGAATAATCGCATTTCTCAAGTAAATCATACGTTTGAGAAAACCTTCTTTTGTAACAATTTAAATTTATTAATAAAATGCAATAAGTAGATATTTGCTTTTGTTAAAATATTTCTAATGTTTAACTAGATTTATGTTTGCTTACTTTTGCACAAATACATAATTGATTGGATCATTGTGTGTTACAAACGCGATATTACATTTATCTTTAATAACCCCATTATGTACTTTGAAACTATTTTATATTTCTGTCATTTTTACATAATATGTAATAAAAGTTATATTTGAATAATATTTCAAATTGGTTTAAAAGTTTCAACTTTCTACGATTATTTTAATTTTATTTAGTTTTTACGATTATAATTAATTTTGCATAAATATGCAAATTTTTTTTTTAATTAATGTTTTCAGTATTTGACGGTTGACCTGAAGATGCTCCAGATGCATCACCTGAGCCTTGTGATGCTCCACTGGACGATCCTAGAAAAGTATTTAAAACCAGACTTGTTATACCCGATACGAATGATGATATGATATGAGTGATAAATGAAAACGAGTCGGACCCTTTTCCCTATGAACGATTTAAAATTTTAATTAATTTATTAAATAGTTACTTTGTTAAAGAGCCTAAATTTCTAGAAGATTACCTCTTCAAGTTTTGAATTTTTTCGATTTGCTTCTAGGTAACTTGATAAAAAGTTGCTTAGAAAAATGCCAGGTTTTGGTGGAAGTAGCTCTCCTGATTCTTCTTCTGGATCCTGAACAAACATAATTATTTGAAATTTCTTTATTTTACTTGGTCGAAAACATTTAAATTTATAGTCTAAGTTTGAACGTTTTGCATATGTTTGTTTTACTGTTATTCTACTATTTTGTTTATAGTTTATAGTACTTTGGTGGTTATCTTCTTATATATTAATACGCTAACTTTGTACTTTGTACAGCCTAAGGCTTTTTTATTCGAATTTTCACTCATTTAAAATTCACTGCTAACTGATATTAGTGTAACCTAGATCTGAGAGATTTTTGGGATTTTTCGGATCATAAATAAAAAAGTTATAGACGAATTATAATGTATTTTTGAATTCGACTGCCTCCCCTCAAATCATATGAAATGGATCAAATGGAATCGTCCAAATCTTTTCTTTGTTTATAGTATTTTATATTTTCTTTTCTGTTTACGCATTGATCTAAGAGAGTGTGGACGTTATTTTTCTTTGTTGTTTTTTCTTATATATTAATACGTTGAATATTTAGTTAGATATATATTGTTTGTGAATGAAAGAGGATAAAAAATTGATTATTGATTGTTGTATTTTTTTTCAGCGACAATTTTGTAATGTGTGTGTTTGGTATGATAGTTTGAGATCGTAAATTTGATTGTTAGAATTTTTAATATATATTGTTTGTGAATGAAAGAAGATAAAAAATTGATTATTGATTGTTGATTGTTGTGTTTTTTTTTCAGCGACAATTTTCTAATGTGTGTGTTTGGTATGATAGTTTGAGATCGTAAATTTGATTGTTAGAATTTTTAATATATATTGTTTGTGAATGAAAGAAGATAAAAAATTGATTATTGATTGTTGATTGTTGTGTTTTTTTTTCAGCGACAATTTTCTAATGTGTGTGTTTGGTATGATAGTTTGAGATCGTAAATTTGATTGTTAGAATTTTTAATATATATTGTTTGTGAATGAAAGAGAATAAAATATTTATTATTGATTGTTGTATTTTTTTTCAGCGACAATTTTGTAATATGTGTGTTTGGTATGATAGTTTGAGATCGTAAATTTGATTGTTAGAATTTTTAATATATATTGTTTGTGAATTAAAGAGGATAAAAAATTGATTAGTGATTGTATATCTTTTTTTCAGCGACAATTTTGTAATGTGTGTGTTTGGTATGATAGTTTGAGATCGTAAATTTGATTGTTAGAATTTTTAATATATATTATTTGTGAATGAAAGAGGATGAAAAATTGATTATTGATTGTTGTAATTTTTTTCAGCGACAATTTTTAATGTGTGTGTTTGGTATGATAGTTTGAGATCGTAAATTTGATTGTTAGAATTTTTAATATATATTGTTTGTGAATGAAAAGGATAAAAAATTCATTATTGATTGTTGTATTTTTTTTCAGCGACAATTTTGTAATGTGTGTGTTTGGTATGATAGTTTGAGATCGTAAATTTGATTGTTAGAATTTTTAATATATATTGTTTGTGAATGAAAGAGGATAAAATTTTGATTATTGATTGTTGATTGTTGTGTTTTTTTTTCAGCGACAATTTTGTAATGTGTGTGTTTGGTATGATAGTTTGAGATCGTAAATTTGATTGTTAGAATTTTTAATATATATTGTTTGTGAATGAAAGAGGATAAAAATTGATTATTGATTGTTGTATTTTTTTCAGCGACAATTTTCTAATGTGTGTGTTTGGTATGAAAGTTTGAGATCGTAAATTTGATTGTTAGAATTTTTAATATATATTGTTTGTGAATGAAAGAGAATAAAATATTGATTATTGATTGTTTTTTTTTTCAGCGACAATTTTGATGTGTGTGTTTGGTATGATAGTTTGAGATCGTAAATTTGATTGTTAGAATTTTTAATATATATTGTTTGTGAATGAAAGAGAATAAAATATTGGTTATTGATTGTTGTATTTTTTTTTCAGCGACAATTTTCTAATGTGTGTGTTTGGTATGATAGTTTGAGATCGTAAATTTGACTGTTAGAATTTTTAATATATATTGTTTGTGAATGAAAGAAGATAAAAAATTGATTATTGATTGTTGTATTTTTTTTTCAGCGACAATTTTGTAATGTGTGTGTTTGGTATGATAGTTTGAGATCGTAAATTTGATTGTTAGAATTTTTAATATATATTGTTTGTGAATGGAAGAGAATAAAAATTGATTACTGATTGTTGTATTTTTTTTCAGCGACAATTTTGTAATGTGTGTGTTTGGTATGATAGTTTGAGATCGTAAATTTGATTGTTAGAATTTTTAATATATATTGTTTGTGAATGAAAGAGAATAAAATATTGATTATTGATTGTTGTATTTTTTTCAGCGACAATTTTCTTATGTGTGTGTTTGGTATGATAGTTTGAGATCGTAAACTTGATTGCTAGAATTTTTAATATATATTGTTTGTGAATGAAAGAGGATAAAAAATTGATTATTGATTGTTTTTTTTTTTCAGCGACAATTTTGTAATGTGTGTGTTTGGTATGATAGTTTGAGATCGTAAATTTGATTGTTAGAATTTTTAATATATATTGTTTGTGAATGAACGAGGATAAAAAATTGATTATTGATTGTTGTATTTTTTTCAGCGACAATTTTGTAATGTGTGTGTTTGGTATGATAGTTTGAGATCATAAATTTGATTTTAAGAATTTTTAATATATATTGTTTGTGAATGAAAGAGGATAAAAAATTGATTATTGATTGTTGTATTTTTTTTTCAGCGACAATTTTGTAATGTGTGTGTTTGGTATGATAGTTTGAGATCGTAAATTTGATTGTTAGAATTTTTAATATATATTGTTTGTGAATGAAAGAGGATAAAAAATTGATTATTGATTGTTGTATTTTTTTTCAGCGACAATTTTGTAATGTGTGTGTTTGGTATGATAGTTTGAGATCGTAAATTTGATTGCTAGAATTTTTAATATATATTATTTGTGAATGAAAGAGAATAAAATATTTATTATTGATTGTTGTATTTTTTTTCAGCGACAATTTTGTAATGTGTGTGTTTGGTATGATAGTTTGAGATCGTAAATTTGATTGTAAGAATTTTTAATATATATTGTTTGTGAATGAAAGAGAATAAAATATTTATTATTGATTGTTGTATTTTTTTTCAGCGACAATTTTGTAATGTGTGTGTTTGGTATGATAGTTTGATATCGTAAATTTGATTGTTAGAATTTTTAATATATATTATTTGTGAATGAAAGAGAATAAAAAATTGATTATTGATTGTATATTTTTTTTTTCAGCGACAATTTTGTAATGTGTGTGTTTGGTATGATAGTTTGAGATCGTAAATTTGATTGTTAGAATTTTTAATATATATTGTTTGTGAATGAAAAAGAATAAAATATTGATTATTGATTGTTGCATTTTTTTTCAGCGACAATTTTCTATTGTGTGTGTTTGGTATGATAGTTTGAGATCGTAAATTTGATGGTTAGAATTTTTAATATATATTGTTTGTGAATGAAAGAGGATAAAAAATTGATTATTGATTGTTGTATTTTTTTTCAGCGACAATTTTGTAATGTGTGTGTTTGGTATGATAGTTTGAGATCGTAAATTTGATTGTTAGAATTTTTAATATATATTGTTTGTGAATGAAAGAGGATAAAATATTGATTATTGGTTGTTGTAATTTTTTTCAGCGACAATTTTGTAATGTGTGTGTTTGGTATGATAGTTTGAGATCGTAAGTTTGATTGTTAGAATTTTTAATATATATTTTTTGTGAATGAAAGAGAATAAAATATTTATTATTGATTGTTGTATTTTTTTTCAGCGACAATTTTGTTATGTGTGTGTTTGGTATGATAGTTTGAGATCGTAAATTTGTTTGTTAGAATTTTTAATATATACTAGAAGGGCCCGGCATGCTTGGCTACGCTTATAAATAAAGTTTTTGCGTAGACATTTTGTTGACGTAGAAGCAATGATTTAAAAAAGTGGTTATGAGAAATGCTAGCATATAATTTTTAATTTTTCTTTTTGAATACACGAATGAAAAATAATCAGAACTCTAGCTGATCAGTTCGGAGATATGAAAAATTAGCGATCAAATAAGTTAAAGATCAAATAAGCTTACTTGAAAACTTATTTAATCGCTAATTTTTCATATATCCGAACTGATCAGCTAGAGTTCTGATTATTTTTCATTCATATATTTAAAAAGAAAAATTAAAAATTCTATGCTAGCATTTCTCATAACCACTTTTTGAAATCATTGCTTCTACGTCAACAAAATGTTTACGAAAAAACTTTATTTATAAGCGAAGCGAAGCACGCCGGGCCCCTCCTAGTTTAAGTTAAAAGAACGAGTATGGTGCCAAAGGAATTTTATTATATTTTACTATACTTTAGAATGCAAATTAAAGCTTCCTGAAATTATGAAGTCCTAAACACCTTCAACTTTAGCATCACTATTTGCATAAATTTTTTTTAACGGTTTTAACTAACATGTACAAGAGTGCTAAAAATTTTCCGGGAAAAATGGGAAGGGTTTCATTATTCAAAGTTATGAGATATTTGTTTATAGTATTTTCTAGCCAATACTAAACTATAGGGAGTTCTATAGTCGGATTTTACAATCATTTTCTGTAAAAAAGTTGTAAATTTATAGTTGTCAATAGACAACTCCAACGGTCATTCGAACCATAAATATTTTTACCTCAGACTAGCGCCCACCCCAACAAAAAATCAACGAAAAACAAGGGCATGTAAGGTGGCAAATAACCTGTCCTAAAATAAACACTAACATTATTACCGAGCTTAGTTGAGCGAGAAATCCACCAGCAAAATTCCCTAAAAACTTTCCGTTGTTATCCTAAAATTAAATCAAGATAAATGTTTGTGGTTAAAAAATTGTTATTCATTTCATAATAAGAAATTTTACAGCTCCTCCACCACCTGACAATCCATCAACGGCATCACCGAGATATCCACCCAAAACTTTTCCAAAATTTTGATCACCCTGAGAATACAAATTTAATTAATTTTACAATAACTGTGCAGAATATAATTTATAAACCGAATTACACTTAAGAGACCAGAAATTAAAGCAGTAACAGTGCTCAATACAACTGGTATATCTAAACCACCCGGTCCAAGCAGATCTGAAATTAATGTTGACCCAAAACCAACTAAAGCTCCAACATCTAAACCGTTTTCTCCCTGTGAACAAAAAAAAATATTTCGTAATTCCAAAATATAGATAAATAGTGCAATAATACCCCACTCAATGATGCCAAAATCCCGGCTAAACCACCATCACCTGCTGGAGCAGTGGTATCATCAAATTCATCCAAACTTGTTTCTGTTTGTTTCTCTCTGTCCTATCGAACATTGAAATTAATTAAAACAGTGAGAAAAATACTACACAATTATGTTTATATCATTACCTCATCCTCTTTTTCTTGACGCCTCAGTCTCATCATTTCTTCAAGTCGATAAATTTCCTAATAACAAAATGCAACTTTTCAAATGATGTTTAAAAAACGTTAAATATTTTACCTTTTTTATCAGGTCATCGAATCTGCTTGTTACGAGTTTATCGGTTGCTTTTGAAATCTTGCTTTTTGTTTTTAAGCTTTTTTTATTATTCTTATGTTTCTGATTTTTATCAATGTAAGCTTGAATTTGAGCTTTTGTTGCGTCATTCGATATATTTTTAATACCTTTTAATAACTCAATTAAAAAATCATTTATGACCTCATGACGTCTTTGAAGCTCAGTTTCATTCAATAAATCATTTTTTTGTTGACTAGACTGAAAATAAAATTAAACAAAACTTTTATTCGTTGAGATTAAAGTTTAATTTTATAAGTTTAAATGGCAATTGGAGCTATACTTAATCATTTTAATTTACGGTAAATAGTTTGTTAATTGTATGTACAATTATAACTACTCATCGGAATTTGAAGTACTTAAAACTGAGTTTACATGTAGATAGTAGGTGTTTGTCTACTAAATTAGTCCTGTCCTGATATCTAGCGTAGGTTATAGATACTCTATCTTTCTATATCCTTGTTTCAAAGTGACAATACCTTGGATGCATTTTGCTTTTTTATAACATTGACATTGGAATTTTAAATGTATGAAAACCGTAAGCGTCTCTCTGTGAATTTATGAACTTTGATTTTAAACTTGAAGTTATTAAAACTTTTAGTGAAAACCCGCATTCCAAAGATGCGAGACTTTGTTGAAAAAATTACGCTGAAAGAGACAGTTTGTAACTTTTCAATCAACCTGTAAAATTGATTTGATTTCTGCGAAAGTTAGTTCATCCATAATGTATTTATAGAAATAGTAAACGACATGACATCTCTGTATATTGCAAAGAATCAAGCTCGTTTGTAAGAGTTAACCTACTAATGACTTTGCTGTACAGAATTAAGGAAATACACATATGTGAACAACACTCCATGCAAGAACGTATAAATGACTTTCATCGACTTTCATTAAATCGACTTCAAAATCCTAATATTTGAAGAATGTTCCCAGATTAAAAAAAGAGAAGCCCACTTCATATTATTTTCAACCCCAACTCCTAGAAGTCTAACAGATTATTTCTTTAGTAGATCTTCGGGACCAAGGGTGTTTTAAGGGTGTATATAAATTAGGTGCTACATGGGATGTTGCAATGTAAAACTGCTTATAAATTCCCAAGGCAAAAGGATTAAGAATCCCAATCGATAGTTGGCTGAGTATCTTCGGCTATTTAGAGACGTTAATTCATAATTTATTATAATTAACACTAAACCAGTAGTCCCTGGGCCCATACCGATTGCATTTAATGATTACCACATATTTTATACTTCGTGAGGCGCATGTCCTTGACGAGGCCGAAAACTTTTGTTCTGCTATTTTTCTCAATTCGGCCGCATTGTCGTTCGGCATACTCCGAAAAATGCCGATTGCTGGAGATCTTGTAAATATGCTACCACATTTTTTTTTAACTATGCGGGATAAAAATTTGTTTAAGAACAAGAGGATAACCTTGTCCGACAAAAATTTGTCTGCTATTATCGAGTCCGACAACCCAATCATGCCAAAATAATAGAAGACACATTTTTGTCAGACAAAGCTACCGTTATTTGCTTGCCGAACGGAAAAGGGCCGAATCGAATAAAATGGCCGGCATGGGCCCTGGGACCCCAAAACACCGTTGATTTGACGGCATTTGTCACAGTAAGCAAATTGATTTTGTAATGGATAGTCTGGCATAATGTCAGAACGCAGTGTATTACAGTCGCAGTTTCCTTAGTTGTTGTTTCTTATATTGGTCTGTACCACTTGTAATGGATTCTCATCCCTTCGTCATCAATGGTCGTATTTCATGTGGTTTCCTTAACCCATGGTTTCCTTATGTTTCTCAGAATCGACTAGATCTGCAATGGCCGGACAGGCGTGTGGGAGAAAGAAAGTCACACTAGTTACCTTGAATTGTTTATTCATTAATCTAACGCAATGTTGGTTGAGTTGAATTAATTAATGGTTTTCCTTAATCATCATCCGTGTAGTCACTGAAGGTTAATCAGAATTTAATCTTACAACGCACTAAAATTGACGCGCGTTATACTTCCATTCGATTGTCCTCGCCTTACTACTTGAGTTTGAACTTTTTTGTTTCAAAACCCAAACCGTAATGAAGTGGCGAAATTCTCAAAACCTCACAACAGCTACGTGTATTTTGTTTCCAATCGTCGACATACAACGAATTACTATTTCTGCTTTGTTAAACATTTGATTTGTCTTTGTATGAGTGTTTTGCCTTAGACAATCCTTCCGTGATTGATCTGAACTTCACGGTATTGATATTGCAGAATGTAGTTATTAAATGTCTAAACATCACTACATTGATCGAATCTGTATTTGATTCATTTTTGAATTCAATTATACGTGTTATGAATGTGTCGGAAATATTGGGGATCCCAACCTTATTTTAGTACAATATTATCAAGTAGCAAACGGTTTTGTGAACTATAATAAGTTCCCAATAATTTGAAAATCTGATGTAAATTAATTATCTCTCATCTAAATACTTTATTCGAGTTATTGCGAGATTAAAAATTTGTCTATATAATGAGCACGGTAACTTATTCTCTCTCTTAGTCTATTACATTTTGATTTTTGTGTGTGACACTCGCCTTCTGTCAACTCAATCATATTGTTGTGCTGAAAAAAAAGATTTTGTTTCTGGTTCGGAAAAAATATAGGATTATTGGATTGGATTGAAAACAACTAAAAGGGAGATAAATTCCGACGTCTGGATGGATAAGATGGCAGTAAGGATGAGATAACATTGGCGGACCGAAGTTTATTGGATGTGAGTAGCACAAATTTGGTTAATTTAATAGGAAAATAATTAGGGCGGCTAATCCGTGCATGGTCTTAGACTAAGTAGATAAATTCACAGATACCCATGAATCAATAAGAATCAGGAACCTGATATCGAATTGATACGTGTAATATACATAAAATAAGATAAATTTACTATTTAATTTTGCTAATGGCGTTCGAGAAATATCTAACCAAAGAGGACGACCTTCAGTAGATGATAACTAGTTGACCTTGAGATGAGATATATTTTTTTACCAAAATATGAGGTCAAATGAGAATGAGAGTTATTAAACTAAAAACAATCGGTCATGCAAATTTTTTTTTGTGATTCGGGGAAAACTAACTATGAAGTGTTGTGCCCACAAGATTTTTGTGAATTGAATGTCAATGCGTACACGGTAAACCTAAAAGATTATTAGTGATTAGGGATATAACCTGTGATTTTGAGTGATAAATGTCAAACATAGCTATATACGCTTAGTGAGTTTTTTTTTGGTGTTGTGCAATTGTATCCGAGTTAGGATAATTTAAATAGTTTTCCAGCTGCATGATTCGAAGAATTCCTTTTGTGCTACCACGAGTTATAAGCCAAAATTTAAAGATTAGATCAATCGTATATTAAATTAAAAATATATATAGCCAAAATTTAAAGATTAGATCAATCGTATATTAAATTAAAAATATATATAGTCAAAAATTTAAAGAATAGATCAATCGTATATTAAATTAAAAATATATATAGTCAAAAATTTAAAGATTAGATCAAACGTATATTAAATTAAAAATATATATAGTCAAAAATTTAAAGATTAGATCAATCGTATATTAAATTAAAAATATATATAGTCAAAAATTTAAAGATTAGATCAAACGTATATTAAATTAAAAATATATATAGTCAAAACTTCAAAGATTAGATCAAACGTATATTAAATTAAAAATATATATAATCAAAAATTTAAAGATTAGATCAATCGTCTATTACATAAAAAAAAAAACAAAAAATAAGTTAATTAAATTAAAAATATATATAATCCAAAATTTAAAGATTAGATTAATCGTATATTAAATTAAGAATCTATATAGTCAAAATTTAAAGATTAGATCAATCGTATATTAGATTAAAAATAAGTTAATTAATTAAAAATCTATATAGTCAAAATTTAAATCGTATATTAGATTAAAAATAAGTTAATTAATAAAAATATATATGGTCAAAATTTAAAGAGTAGAACACTCGTATATCCACTTAAAAATAAAGTGTAATTAAAATCTAATTATGAGATTCCAGTGTTGTGGTTATGGCTTTATTTAGAAATTAATATCCCAGTGCCAAGATTAGTACACTCTTATTTCTAATCCCAAGAATGTGAAGATAGAGTTCGAAAAAAAAGAGGTGCATTAATATACCAAACCACCAAATAACGTAGAAATTTAAAAACCGGAACTATTGAAAGGAAAACCAGATTTTTTTTTTTACCTAGCATAACCAGATAAGCAGTATAACCGTATATTAAGAATCGAAATTGGTCTGTGTATATTTGGCGGTAAACCAAAACAGTCATATGATTCAAACCAAAAATAAAACGAAATTTGTTTTCCGTACAAAACAAAAACCCAAATTCTATCCAGGGTGAGATACGAGATACATGATACTCATATTGATCAAAGATTAGAGTTGATTTTTCTTAGATAAAAGCTCCTTATGTGTGAATACAAATTTAAACTATTGTGTCAATAAAAAGAACAAAAAAAAAAGGAAAAAAAGAACTAAAGCATTTTTGGTAAGGAGAAAAACCGATTGTTGTTGGAATAATTACATTTGTCGTCGTGGGTGCTATATGTCGATTAATCGGTATCATACTCGACGATGATTTCGATGTAGATTGGGAAGCATATTTAATTGCATGATAGCTTCCACTTATTCATCCGTGTTACAGATTTGTTCGTCGAGGATTGATACGGCTTGTGGCATTGATGTCCAACGTATCCAATAATATTTGCAAATTGGTCAACGTTGCAGGCGTAAACTGTCGTCTGATACTGCACATATAGTCAACCGCATTTACAACTGGCGCCAACATATCTTTACACAAATTATTATATTGTATTCTCTCCGTGTTCATCTATATTGGCACTTCCTTTAACATTTACCCATTGTGGCTTCAGCGTATTCAACTGGGTTACAAGTTTAATCAACAAAATTTTCAACGCATCCATTAATTTTATACTACGCCTATTAGTATCGCTTATCTATTCAAATTGTTCCACGAATTACCTCATTTTTGATTCAACAAAATTTTACGAATTTATATAACGTTTCCACTTACCATTTTTGTTTCAACAATATTTTACAACAATTACATCACTTTTGATTCAACAATATTTTTCATCAATTGTATCAGTATTTGATTCAACCATCTTGTACTTCAAGTATATCATATTTGATTCAACCATATTTTACAACAATTACATCGTTTTTGTTTCAACAATATTTTACAACAATTACATCATTTTCGATTCAACAATATTTTTCATCAATTGTATCATTATTTGATTCAACCATCTTTTACTTCAATTATATCATATTTGTTTCAACCATATTTTACCACAATTACATCGTTTTTGGTTCAACCATATTTTACAACAATTACATCTTTATGTGATCCAACCATATTTTACAACAATTACATCGTTTTGGATTCAACCATATTCTGCATCAATTCTATCATTATTCGATTCAACCATATTTTACAACAATTACATCGTTTTGGATTCAGCCATATTTTACAACAATTGCATCTTTTTTGATTCAACAATATTTTACATCAATTATATCATTATTCGATTCAACCATATTTTACAACAATTACATCATTATTGATTCAACCATATTTTACCTCCATTACACCATTTTTGATTCAGCAATATTTTACATCCATTGTATCATTTTTGATCCAACAATATTTTACCTCAATCACATCATTTTTGATTCAACAAAATTTTGCATCAATTACAATACTTTATTTTGATTCAACAAAATTTATATAACGTTTCTTCTTATCATCTTGATTCAACAAAGTCAACAATAGTTTTCATCAATTACAATATTTTTTGTTGATTCAACAAAATCATACCAGTTTTTTTTTATAACGTTTCTACTTACCGTTTTGATTCAACAAAGTATTCAACGATTGCTAGTTTATTGAACGTTTCTACCTAACAGTTTGATACAACGTTCGTACGTGCAAAGTCATTCAACATTTGTTTTTATACCAAGTAATTTTGGGGTATTTCAAACATGAACAACGTGCTGATGGAGGGCTGATGGAGTTCGAATGGGAGGACGGGGTTTAATCATGGGGTGAGTAAATTTATTTCATTACTACAGCCATAATGATAAAGGGGTGTGAGTGTGTGTGTGTGTATGTGTGAGCGTGTGTGTGTGTGTGTGTGCGTGTGGGTGTGTGCGTGTGTGGGCATATGTGAGTGAACGTAGGGGTTGGACGTGTTGATCGTGGGTCTTTCGCAACAGGGGTCGCCAGAGTCTTCGTTTTTCCACTTGTATTTCTTTCCATTTCTGCAAACTTTCGTGAATAGCGTACATGTCTGTATTTGTGCTGAAGTAGCAGGGTTACTTCATCGTTCCCATGGGCTGAAGCTAGTTGGGGCTTGAAAATCAATCTCGCTAGGTACGCTTCCTGCTATGTCCTTCTCATTGGTTCGCCAATGAGAAAGCGCTTCATTACAATTTTACCTTAGCCTTCAACCTTTGCGTGTTACATCAGAGCATTAATAGTTGGGCATTGTTTTACGATCTGGATCTTGACAAGACTCTGGAATGGAGCATTTCTGTCAAGTTGGGTACGCTGCATCTGTTTCCTGCATCTGTTTTGTTTGTTGGTGATTGAAATTTAACATCAAATCATGATTCCTTTTAACATCGTCCCACTGTCGCAAATCTCATTGTTTTTTATAAAAAACGTCACCAGTAGTGCTCGAACGAAACCGAATCTATCATGCATTAATCATATTCTTTTCTATGTTGTACTTATCAATTGGTTTGTGCCAACAGTTAAACTGATGAGAGCACTTTTGTCATAGTAACAGAATACAGAGGGATTTCTATGAACGTACATCGTACAAATGGAATATTTTGCCCGAATCAATAGTCTCAGGGGCTTGTAGAAGTAGAACTGTAATGTTTTAAAGTAATTTTTTTTGAGTCCCGCATCTCTGTCATGTCTTGCCAGTGTGAGTTCTTTTTGATAATTTTAATCCTCAAAATTTTAAAATCAACCTTCATAAACCCTTAAAAATTGATTAAATTGATGGTGGTGACTGATCTGAACTGTTGACTAGTGAATAGCGACTGGTGACTGATGACCGATAGCTGGTGACTGATAACTGTTAACTGTTGAGTACGTGGTAGGTAACTGGTGACTAGGAACTGTTAACTGTTGAGTGGTAACTGATGACTGGTGAAAAGTGACTAGTGACTGGTGTTTGTTGACCGACGACTGGTTACTGGTGACCAGTGACTAGTGACTAGTGACTAGGGACTAGCTGACTAGTGACTAATGACTAGTGACTATATAGTAGTGACTAGTGACTAGTGACTAGTGACTAAAGTGACTGGTGACTGGTTACTGGTGACTGGTGACTGGTGACTGGTGACTGGTGACTGGTGACTGGTGACTGGTGACTGGTGACTGGTGACTGGAAACTGGTGACTGGTGACTGGTGACTGGTGACTGGTGACTGGTGACTGGTGACTGGTGACTGGTGACTGGTGACTGGTGACTGGTGACTGGTGACTGGTGACTGGTGACTGGTGACTGGTGACTGGTGACTGTTGACTGGTGACTGGTGACTGGTGACTGGTGACTAGTGACTGGTGACTGGTGACTGGTGACTGGTGACTGGTGACTGGTGACTGGTGACTGGTGACTGGTGACTGGTGACTGGTGACTGGTGACTGGTGACTGGTGACTGGTGACTGGTGACTGGTGACTGGTGACTGGTGACTGGTGACTGGTGACTGGTGACTGGTGACTGGTGACTGGTGACTGGTGACTGGTGACTGGTGACTGGTGACTGGTGACTGGTGACTGGTGACTGGTGACTGGTGACTGGTGACTGGTGACTGGTGACTGGTGACTGGTGACTGGTGACGGGTGACTGGTGACTGGTGACTGGTGACTGGTGACTGGTGACTGGTAACTGGTGACTGGTAACTGGTGACTGGTAACTGGTGACTGGTGACTGGTGACTGGTGACTGGTGACTGGTGACTGGTGACTGGTGACTGGTGACTGGTGACTGGTGACTGGTGACTGGTGACTGGTGACTGGTGACTGGTGACTGGTGACTGGTGACTGGTGACTGGTGACTGGTGACTGGTGACTGGTGACTGGTGACTGGTGACTGGTGACTGGTGACTGGTGACTGGTGACTGGTGACTGGTGACTGGTGACTGGTGACTGGTGACTGGTGACTGGTGACTGGTGACTGGTGACTGGTGACTGGTGACTGGTGACTGGTGACTGGTGACTGGTGACTGGTGACTGGTGACGTGACTGGTGACTGGTAGCTGGTGACTGGTGACTGGTAACTGGTGACTGGTGACTGGTGACTGGTGACTGGTGACTGGTGACTGTTGACTGGTGACTGGTGACTGGTGACTGGTGACTGGTGACTGGTGACTGGTGACTGGTGACTGGTGACTGGTGACTGGTGACTGGTGACTGGTGACTGGTGACTGGTGACTGGTGACTGGTGACTGGTGACTGGTGACTGGTGACTGGTGACTGGTGACTGGTGACTGGTGACTGGTGACTGGTGACTGGTGACTGGTGACTGGTGACTGGTGACTGGTGACTGGTGACTGGTGACTGGTGACTGGTGACTGGTGACTGGTGACTGGTGACTGGTGACTGGTCACTGGTGACTGGTGACTGGTGACTGGTGACTGGTGACTGGTGACTGGTGACTGGTGACTGGTGACTGGTGACTGGTGACTGGTGACTGGTGACTGGTGACTGGTGACTGGTGACTGGTGACTGGTGACTGGTGACTGGTGACTGGTGACTGGTGACTGGTGACTGGTGACTGGTGACTGGTGACTGGTGACTGGTGACTGGTGACTGGTGACTGGTGACTGGTGACTGGTGACTGGTGACTGGTGACTGGTGACTGGTGACTGGTGACTGGTGACTGGTGACTGGTGACTGGTGACTGGTGACTGGTGACTGGTGACTGGTGACTGGTGACTGGTGACTGGTGACTGGTGACTGGTGACTGGTGACTGGTGACTGGTGACTGGTGACTGGTGACTGGTGACTGGTGACTGGTGACTGGTGACTGGTGACTGGTGACTGGTGACTGGTGACTGGTGACTGGTGACTGGTGACTGGCGACTGGTGCCTGGTGACTGATAACTGATGACTGGTGACTAGTGACTAGTGACTGTTGCTGGTGACTTGTTAACTGGTGACTGGAGAATCACCACTGGTAAGGGGTGATTCTAGTGACTGGTTTCTCTATTTCATTTGTGTAATAAATATCTACCGGAGCCAAATATTACACAAACTAAAATTTTAAATCGAGACTTCCTCTTACATATAAAATTTTATTAATTAAGTTCTTGCTCCTGTCATTTTATTAATTAATAAAAGCCGGCTTTGATTACGTATCAAAACTTCACTTCCAATATCCAATATGTCATAATAAAAGAAATGCTATCACGATGTTTTAAGTATCTCCATGTATAACTTTATGTAAGATTAAACTACATAAGTCGTAACAATTTAAAACAAAAACAAATCAATTGGGAATACCAAGAATAAACACAATATTCATATCTTTGCTAGTTTTTAATTTCAACAAAAAAGAAACAACGAAAATAATTTTACTTTAAATTTTGAACGAAAGGGAAAGTGAAGTGACTTTTAAGTTTAAAAAGTCAAAAGAACAAGTTTTATGAAGATAAATTAGGAAAAAAAGACTTATAAAATTTGTAAAGAAATGAAAATTATTTAACTTGAATTTACATATCGTGATGACTTAATTCCATTCCATATAATAATTAAAAGAATAAGTAAGTATATCAATTGTTGTAAGAGGGAAAGGTCAGTAAAGTTTTTAGTGTTTTTCTTTTGTTTGCGTTTCTAGAAAATTTATCTAGATTTCTTTTTATGACATAACTTTCTATGAAAATTATTCATCTGATTTTATTACTATTCCTCCCACAATTATTTACCGTTTAATGATAATTTTAACTGGCATGTACTGAATTTAATCGACTTAAATTTATTTATAAGGAAATGAAATCTAGCTTATGCAGGTAATTTTGGTTTCATATTGTATAATTAAATACTTTTAAAGTTAGATGCTTTTTGAGATATGATTCAAATATTGTTTTATAGGTAACTATTTTTTTAACGTAGTTCAATATTTTGAACATTTCGTGTTTTCAGAAAGTTTGATTTTGCTGAACTTCTTTTTAGAATCACTGGCACTCTTCGAATTCGAAACATATTTCTAATTTTTCTCAACACCAGCCAGTTTTCAGAATTCTTCGTTTTTGCAGATATCTTAGACGCTCTGAATGTTCTTTTCGTCAAAAACCCAACACACATATTGTGAAACAGCATCATTAGCTTTCATTAAAATCAAAGTTGATTCCATTGCGAGATTTGTAAACTATTGCAAAAAAAAAATACCATCCAACGAAGGTAATGCGAAGTTGAAGTTGTTCTTGCGTAAATGTTGAGTTCTAACGGGCATGGTATTAGGTCAGTTTTGAACCTAGTACTGTGGATATACCGGCAAAAACACTTTTTTATCTCTTGACACAATCGGTCGGGACAAAAAATGGGCAAATAAAACAGAATAAGCTATAAACTTTATTTTACAGTCTAAAAGACCTAAGTATTACAATCTCGAGCCAAAATTGAAAATCTTACCCCCATTTTGACGACGAAATCTAGAAAACCGCTTGTGCAATTTCAAAACAAGAAAATTTGCATATTTTTTGCTTAGTAAACTTTCGTTTTAAGTGATAACGAGTAGTAACACTGAATGTGGAAAAACCTTAATGGTCAGCATTGATATGTGAGGCCAGGAGCTTGATTATTGTTATAAAAGTGTGTCAAAAAAAAACGTCAAGTGTGTCAAAAGAATGATTTTCATTTATTTTTTGCCCAATTTTTGGAGAAAATTAAATTAAATATGTATGACATAAAATGTAATTGAAAAAGAAATTGGACATGGAATAGGAACAATTGCAAAATATCAAGTTGTTGCAGATTAAATGTCGTTTTTTAATAAAAATTTGTAATTATTAGGGAGACGTTTTGATTTTGTAATAATTTTTGGATAATATTTTTAGAATTTTGAAAATGTTTAAATTTTTGATTTTATTGCAATTTTTAGAATATTGAAAAGAAAATTAAATTTTTGAATTTATTAAAATTTTTAAAATTTTTTTGGAATTATGAAAAAAGTTTGAATTTTTGGTTTTGTAAAAATATTCTGTTGAATATTTTTGGAATTTTAAACTAAATTGCAATTTTTGATTTTTTTTATAATTTTTGGAATCTTCATTTTGTTTGAATTTTTAATTTGTTTTTAATTTTTTGAAATTACTTTAATCAATTCAATCAGGCCCCTTTCTTTTGAAAGAAATTTAATTAATTATTTGTATGACATAAAATGTAATTGAACATGAAATTGGTAGATAATGGGTTGTTTGTTTTTGAAAAGTTGAAATTGCTGAACGTTAAATTGAGAGGTTTATGTAGTAGTCTACTGAGTATATCATCTATTCACTAAATTATGTCAACTTACGCAACGCATTGATGTTTCGTGGTAGGAAGTTTTGTTATAAACTTCTACACAGAGATAAAATTGTACTTTTACAAAAAGTTTGATGTTGAATGTAAATTGCTGGTCTAAAACTAAAAACAATGTCCTCGTAAAGGTATTTTGCTGTCAACTATATAAAAATTCTTAACACAGACCGAAATCTTAATATCTCATAGTATTGAGAATTCAACTCCTTCAAATTTTTTAAATTTAAGTCACAAACCCATTTGAAGAATTTATAAAAAATAATTCCGTTCAATTTATTAAGAACCCAAATAGACTATAAACTGTTTAACGATTATTTTTTAAAGTGGAAGTTGATTTTTTTAAAACATATTAAAAATACTATTAACTTGTCATAGCCAAGATATTATAGTAAATATATAATACCATAAATTTTCAACCATATTTGGCTGCAATTCACTAGTTTTGATCACTAAGAAATCATCAAAGTTACTTAGGAGAATTCTATACAGTATACTTGCATATTTTATCTTTTAATAGAGTCACTTAAATCCTTGCCACAGACTCACTTATTTCAAATAAAAACTCACCAATAATGGAAAAGTGTTAAGTAAAGGTACCCTTATTGGATCATTATACTCTTCCGTTAAATTCTGTTTATTGAAACTATTAATAACTTTTGGCTCCAATGGTAAGCAATTTACTAATTTAAGACACAAAAATCCATAAAATATCACAATAAACACTAAAATCCTACACATTTTTTTATATATTCACAAAACTTTAAAGATGTTTAACTTATGTTATCCTTAGTTGGAAGAAGTCTAAATGAAAATATCATTTTCTTTTATATGAAAATCTAATGGTATACATTTGTAAACTACTTAACCATAATATCATTAATTAATACTTCATTTAATCATCCATCCATCTCAATACAAACTTATGTCACAAGTGATGTGATTAAAAATATAAATTTCTTTTCAATTATCTTAGAACGTAGACCATTGAATTAGTAATTAAATTCTTCAATATATTCATAACATTTTCTTCATTGCAAATCAATCAATTGTGAAGTCTATATATCACTATATTGTTGAACTTATTAGAATGAAAAATATGTGCCATCTATTTTCTGTTGGTAGCTTTTTGTCGTTTGTTTTTAATTTGAAAACAAAAACGAATAATTTGATGAACCTCACAAGGCACAAAGAAATGAACAGATTACCGACTAGTCCGTAATGAAATAAAAAATAACGCTTGTCATGAAAAACTAATTTCATCCCAGCAAAATTACAGTTACTTCATTATTCACTCTTATTTTAAAATTTCATGGAATTTTTCAAAGAAACAAAATAAAACAATTTTGGATTTTATTTTCCTGTTTAAGCAAAACATATACGAAAACAACAGTGGCGAAGCGTGCTTCTTAAGCTTGGGTGGACATATTCAAAAGTTCTATTAATATGCCAGTAGAAACCAATTATAGTACAGTATGATGAAAAGAAATAAAGCTAAGGTTTTTGAACGTATGTGGAGTTTGCGAATTGAGGCGCCAGGCGAGATTTGCACCACCTACATTAAGTCCAACGTGGCTTACGTGCGTCCATCATATAATATTGTCTATTTTTAATTTGCCGCATGCAAAAAATTTAAAAAAAATTGTTTATTCTAAATTAAAATTATAAATTTGCATAAATTTTGAAATAAAAATATATGGAACAAGTTACCTTTGATAAAATATTTGTTATTTTGGCAACAAATGATAACAACTATTATAATTAGATAATGAAATTTTGAATTTAAGGGTTGCTTTGATAAAACTTTCTTTTTTTTATAGAATTTAAACAAATACAAATGTTTTTTACGTTTTTGGACGTAGCTATGACAACAAAATATATGGTTAAAAGTGACACTTTAAGGCCGCAAATCACAGTAATAAAGTAACACTTTTATTCATAGGAATAATATTTTGCACAAGAGTGTTTTGACCAAAATATTTGTTATTTTTTTTCAAACAAATTGTATATCTATGACAACAAAAAATTACAATTACTTTGACTGGATTATAAAATTTTGAATTGAAAAATTAATGCAAAATTATCAATAACTTTTTCTTTAAAAAACGGCTCAGTAGTTAATTTTTGTAGAAAGTTTTTCACAATCGATAATAGTGACCAAGCCTCCAGTCTTTTAGTTTTCATAAACTTTTTTAGCTAATTTTTAATATGTTTCAAAGTTCTGTTAAAATGTTAAATGTCTCACAAGAAATTGTGGTCATTGGAATTGTAAAAAAAAGAGTTAATAATTTAACGACCTCGCTATAAACATTGTTTAACCCATTTTCAGATCTATATTTTTATAAAAATACCAAATTTTAATACTTGATTTTATCACAGTATGTATATTATTGAAAGCTCATTTTATATCATTCTTTGGTAAAAGATGTAGGATGTTGTAAGAAATTAGCAAATACATTGTTTTTAGTTTTGGGCAGCGATGGATATTAAACAAAAATTCTTTGTAAAAGTACAAGTATAAGTACGAGTACAACTTTTTCAAAATTCTAAAAATATTCCAAAAATTATAATAAAATCCAAAATTTAAACTTTTTCAAAATTCCAAAAATATTCTAAAAATTATTAAAAAATCAAAACTTGAAACTTTTTTCAAAATTCCAAAAATAATACAAGAAATATAACAAAATCAAATATTCAAACTTTTCCTAGAATTCTTAAAATATTGCAAAATTATAACAAAATCAAAAATACAAACTTTTTTCAAAATTCCAAATAATTATAATAAAATCAAAAATTTAACCTTTTATCACAATTTTAAAAATATTCCGAAAACTATTACAAAATTGAAACTTTTTCAAAATTGCCAAAATTATAACAAAATCAAAGATTGAAACCTCTTTCAAAATTCTAAAAATGTTCCAAAAATTAATTCAAAATCAAAGATTGAAATTTCAAAATTCCAAAAACATTCCAATTTATTTTCCCATTGTTCCTGTTATTCAGAAGTCGTGGAATCTGGAATCACACAATAAGCTACTCAAGAAACCTCTCCCTAATAATTACAATTTTTGTTAAAAAAGTCATTTAATCTGCAACAACTTGATTTTTGCCAACTGTTCCTATAAGCTGGGAGGAGTTGAAACGGGAAAGAATCATATTCCATGTCCAATTTCATGTTCAATTACATTTCATGTCATCCAAATAATTGCTTTTATCCACGACTACTAAAGAATATATGCTTTCCATGCGTATGTCTTCCATTGTAATTGTATTCATTCCATAACTAGTGAATTTGATTTAAATTCTTTAACAGTTCCATAGTTTATTAAATATTCCCTTAACAAATTAAAAACTTCATTTGTTGGTATAGTAATATAAACAGGTTGAAACAAAAACAATACGTATATAAAATATAAAATAAACAAACTTGTTTCGTTTTTCTTGCTAACTTTGATGCATTTATTTCAATATGGTGATATAAACTTAAGCAGACAAACTGGAAATTAATCGAAATATTTTGCAGTCGTGGATAAAGAAGCATCTTGTGTTCGCTTAGTATGATGGCAATTCTTCACTCGGGAGATTCCCTAGACTCGTTACCCTCGTTTCGGAAAACTTCATCTTCGTGAATAATTGCTTTCATTCTAAGCTCATACAAGAATCTACTATTATGTTTTATATCTTTCTAGTCAAAAATGTTTCCCATAATCTGTTTCTCAAAAAAATTGGGAATAAAATATATGAAAATCATTCTGTTGACACACTTAACGACATTTTATTGACACACTTATACTACAATAATTTTCGGACTCACATACAGATATCGGCGATCAAGATTTCTCGACATTCAACGTCGAGATTCATTTATTCATTTCTCGAAAATTTTAAATGCAGTTAAATTGGTAAAAGCCCGCAACCGTAGGCCGAGAACAACTAATCACGCCACTGTCTTGAGGGATGCTCTAAAAAAATATTTATCACCGGTCGAGGGAAATTCGATTATAAATTTTTTTCCGAACTTAAACAAATAATTA
This sequence comes from Diogma glabrata, assembly GCA_963693315.1. Taxonomy (NCBI): domain Eukaryota; kingdom Metazoa; phylum Arthropoda; class Insecta; order Diptera; family Cylindrotomidae; genus Diogma; species Diogma glabrata. The sequence goes on along the minus strand of OY856187.1, from coordinate 408,809,211 downwards.
AAATAATTATCATTTAACTAAATATTTTAAGACATTTATCAATTCATAATTGCATATAATTTTATACTGTTTGTGTTTTTTCGATGTAGTAATTACATATAGTCTCACTTGAGCGAGGGAATAAAAATCGTCATTCTCTAAAAACTTCCATTCGTTTAGGAGATCAAAAAAAGAACCTATGATACGCTGATAAGTTGCTCGTAAAAAGTTTTAAAAGTATTTCAATATTTATGTCAATTCAAAAATCCACAACAATTAAAAGTTATCTATAAAAGTTCACATATTAGTACAACTAGGCAATTTTCATGTATTTATGAAGTATTAACGCGGATATATTAAACATAATATATATTAAATTGCAATATTTAAAAATATACTAATTACTGTTTATTTTTTATTTTTTATTTTATTAATAATAATATAAACTTCCTTATAGTAACAATTTGAATTTGATTTATTTTATTGAATATCGATTTCGACTTACATCATCCTCAGTTCTTAAATTATAATAATTATTATTATATTAATAATAATTTTAGAACTGAGGATGACGTAATTCGAAATCGATATTCAATAAAATAAATCAAATTCAAATTGTTACTATAAGGAAGTTTATATTATTATTAATAAAATAAAAAGGTCAGACAAGTGCGAATAAAATTCGCTCGTCAAGGGTTCCGTGAATGTAAAAGAACACAATATCAAAAATTATTGACAAAAAGTTGTGTTGTAATGTCCTTATATTTTCAGACCATAGACTCATAACAAAATAAATGTTAAATTGTAAATTTCAATAGTAAATTACAATCAAATCTACATTGATCAAAAATGGCAAAAAAATGTTAATTCAGGTTAAATATTATCCATAGTTGTTTTTGGTAACTTAAAAAAGATTCAATTACACCAGCTTGTAAATGGATTAAATTTGATTATTTTTTCGGTCAATCGAGTGTTGAAATTTAGGAGTGTGAAAAGGCTACATACTAAAAATATTTTTTTTTAATAACACAAAAACTCTGCATTGCAAAATTCTGAAAAAATTGTAACATTTCTTAAATTAAGTGCTCTTTCATATGACACCCCACTCATTTGGGTCAAAAATGGTTTTTTTCCCTCCCCACACCCATCCCATAAACACACAGAAATATAATTATTTGAGTCTTCGATATGATTTTCATTCAAAATTTACCAATATTCCTGTCTCTGTGAATATTTTCAAATTTTCAGTCAGTCATCGTCGAAAGGTAGGCGGCGGCACGATCTGAATTTAGCCCTTTCTTATCCATAACTCAAAAACTGTGCTGTAGTTTTCATACAAAACTTACCAAATTTCCTAACTCTGTGAAATTTTCCAAATTTTTCTGTCATTTAGTGTCGAAACGAATGGAGGGGGGGACGGTCTGAATTTTGCACTTTTTCAACAGTAACTCAAAAACTGGGCAACGCAAAATTCTAAAAATTAAATTAAATGTTCTTTCAAATGACACCCCACTCGCTTGGGTCAAAAAAGTTTTTTTTTTACCCACTTTACCCCGGTCCCCTAAACACACAGAAGTATAATTATTGGAGACTTTGCTATAGTTTTCGTACAAAATTTAGCAAATTTTCTAACTCTGTGAATTTTTACAAATTTTTCTGTCAATCAGTGTCGAAACGCATGGGGGGGGGGGAACGGTCTGGACTTTGCACTTTTTCGACAATAACTTAAAACCTGAGCACCGCAAAATTCTAAAAAAAATTGCAGCGAGTTTCAAATTAGGTGCTCTATCAAATGACACCCCACTCGCTTGGGTCAAATTATTGTATAATTATTGTATAATTATAATTATAATAATTAAGTATAATTATTGGAGACTTCGCTATAGTTTTCGTACAAAATTTAGCAAATTTCCTAACTTTGTGAATTTTTACAAATTTTTCTGTCAATCAGTGTCGAAACGTAGGGGGGGGGGTCGCAGTCTAAATTCGCACTTTTTTTAGTATAACTCAAAACCTGGACATCGCAAAATTATAAAAAAAATTGCTTTGTTTTTTAAATTAAATGCTCTTTCAAATGACACCCCACTTGACCACATTTTAAAAAGTGTTTTTACCCCTACTCATTTCCACCCCCTTAATAAATCTAAGTATGGAAATATGACACTTTTTTATATTGTTTATTAAAAACGTACTAATTTTTCTATCATTCCAAGTACATTTGAAAATTTTCAATCAGATAGGTTCGGAGCTAATCGAGGTAAGAAAACGCGAAAAAAACGTCATTATTCAAAATTATACAAAAAAGGGTGAGGTGTAAAATTCCAAAATAAATTTTTATGGAATACTGAAATAAAGCCCTTTCATATGATACCCTACTTGAATCTAAAAATGTATTTTCTCAAAGGTCTCACATCTCAGCCTTGTAAACCAAACGAAAACCACTTTAGTTTTATTTGTATCCGTCATTTCATGTGGACAGGTTAGTTTTATACGCATGCCAAATTTCAAGTTCATAGCATTTATAGTTTACGAGATAATCGATATAATGTGAAAAACACGTTTTACTCTCACCTATAATAGTGTTCCGTATAAAAAACGGAACCCTAAAAATTAAAAATAAACAGTAAAAAGTATATTTTTAAATATTGCATTTTAATTCAAAAGTGACAAAAGCCCACAAACAGTGAATAATATGGAAAACCACAATAACACATATCATAATATATAAAATGTTACTGTAATTTACCACATAAAAAACATCAAAATCATAAATTGTAATACAAAGTTATGTAACTATTTCCAATAATTTGCATGTATTTTTACATGGTAAATAAGAATATGTTATCTATTATGCAAAATATACTTATCAATACTTCATCAAATTGTCTAATTGTAACAAAATGTGTAATGTTATAAATATTTTTTAAAATATTGTTTTAAATTGTAATGAATAGCCTGGGACAACGCCTGAACGTAGTGTATTATAGTCTCTGATTCATTAGTTGTCATTTTTGATTACCATCTGTAGCTCGTAATAGTTTCTCATCCGTCCACCATCGATAGTCATATTTTCTTATAGTCTCCGTAACCCATAGTTTTTTTATTTATTGATATAAACATTAATATTTAACTTTGCAATCCCCTAATATCGATTCATACTGCGTTTCCATCCGCTTTATTTCACCATACTACCTGAATTTGGAGTCTCTAAACACTAACCGTATTTAAACAACGAAGTTTTCAAACCTCAAAACGGCTGTGCGTGTTTGTCCAATCGTCACAATAAAAGAATTAATGTCCTACCATTCGTTATGCATTCGATATCCTGTATGGGTATTCTTATCAAATTATCTTTCCGTTATGGATCTGAATTTCACTGTAATAATGTTGTAGATTGATGTTTCGCGATACATAAACATTCTAAAAATCGATTAAACTTACGTTTAATTCATATTAAATCATTGATAGTTCTTATTAGTGTGTCAGAAATAATTTGTTTCGCAAAATTTTTTTTATGCAGTGATCAGTATTACAAAGTAACCGCCCGTTTCGTTTTATCGAAAAAAGATCCTAGCATTTGATTTGCATAATTAATTTCCATACATCAGAACCCCTGTCTTCAAATGTTTCGAAGTCAAAACGGCTATATAATGAACGACTGTACAATTGTTTCTCTCTTAGTTGAATTTACGATTCACATAGTACTCGACCAGTCTAGTACTTTTTCATTCTGGTGTTTGACGTCTCTTATGTATTTTTGATAGTGAATTGTGAATTTTATTTTGGCTTCTTGTCAAATTACGAGACAGCTGGTTTTTCGCTTCGGGAGATACACATTTTTGGTTTTGTTTTGTCGTGGAATCATCTTTTGCCTGTTGGAAATTTGAGGAGATAAAAAGAAGATATTCTATGGAGTTTAACCGATTCAGGAATAGACAATAAAAGATCTCCTTAGGGATATTCAAAAAAGTAATAATACTCATTTTTTTTATAAAAATCGGGGAACCATTATAATCTTAGCGGCGATCTAAGTAACATAAAAAAAGACAAAATGGCTGTGAAGGTTCAGTGATCGCATGCGAGATACGGTTTAGATTATAAAATAAACTCTAGTTATATTTACCAAAAATTATTTATTTATTTAAAAACAAAAAAACAAAATCTGTGATAGCATATGATGCCAAGAACAAGGACTGTGATATATTGTTTAACAAAGAAAATCGAAAACCGGATTATATGGGAATGAGATGAAGGTTACATTTTTGCTTGCACTCGCATGTGATAAACTGTCCGTCTATTAAAAATATAAGATTATTTCAATTACTTGTTACCCAACTGTGCAATGTTTCTGAGTAATTAAAAAGAGTAAAACAAAAAGCCTAACTTTATTGTACAAACCAAAAGATATATATTTATTGAAAATTTTGTGTTAGATATAAATAACTGTGATAAACTGTCCGTCTATTAAAAATATAAAATTATTAGAATCAATTAATTGTTATAAAACTGTGCAAATTACTGTGTAAAAAAAACTGTATTCAAATTTGTAATTGGATTGGAATAAAATTACGTAGTAAATTTATGTGATAACCTTCTCGTTGCTAAGTGTTGTGAACAACAGTTATACTTTACAAGCTGATCACATGTATCTGCAGTGCTTGTTTTAAGTCGATGATAGCGATCGATTCAAGTTGTCATGACCCATTGAATCTGACTGAGTGATAAACGCTGTCAAGGACTACATTTATCTGAAAAAAGTTTTTCGCAGATTTCAACTACATCCGGGGTGCTGAACGCATCTTGATACACCGCCGTGTCGATTATTTTTTTTATTGGTATTGTGTTCTGTCGACGTCTGAATGCAAATTAGTGGGTGTGGTTCAGGAGAATTACAACCGCAGTTATCATCAGCGTTTATTTATACAAATTACTGCATTGTGTTGTCAACATATTCGGCTATAATTCCAAATTTATTCAACATATATGTATACAAATTGCTACATTGCATTTTCAACGCATTCAGCTATATTTACAAATTTATTCAACGTTACTCATACAAACTGTTACCTTGTATTTTCTACGTACTCTACCGTATTTACTAATCTATTCAACGTTTATTTATACAAAGTTTTAGATCATATTTTCATCCTATTCATCCGTATTTGCAAGTAATTCAACGTTTATTTATACAAACTGTTACGTTGCATTTTCGACGTATTCTACTATATTTACAAATTTATTCAACGTTATTTATACAAACTGTTACATTGTATTTTCTACGTATTCAACTACATGTACAAGTTTATTCAACGATTGTTTGTACCAATTGTTGCCTTGAATTTTCAACGTATTCAACTGTATTTGCAACTTATGCAACGTTTTTATATACAAATTTTTGGTACATTTTCTTTTTCAACATTTTCTTTTAGAAAAATAACGGTAAAAAATTCAAATTCGATTTTCTAGAAATGCGCGTTTTTTAAATTTTTGATTGAAAGATACATATGTTACTAACATTTTATAAATAATTCAGGAGGGAAAAATTTTTGTTGTTTTTATTAATTTTATTGCAATACGCCTTAAAATTTTTCATCATAAAAAATAGTGGAGTTAAAAAATGAACAGTTTTTTTTGGATTTACATATATGTTTTATAATAAATTTTTAATTTTAACTCAAAATAAATATTTACACATTTTTTATCATTTATTTAATTTTACATTACTATATTCCCTTGAGTTAGAATAACGTCTAGATAAGATTGATTTATCATTTGTAGGAATGTATGAGTGATATCCTCGTGTTCCAGGAATTGTTTTGAAATTGGCGTATCTATCAGCTAGTTGATTTCGTTTTGCAAACAAAGAAATCCCTCTGCATTCTGTCACTATATGACAGTGGTGAGTGAGTGGTCTCACCAGTTTGACTGTTTGCAGGCATAATGGATTTGATTTCATCCGAACACTCTTGATGCAGATATTTATAAAAAACTACGAGATCAGAAAAAATTAACAAATCGTTTAGCTCGCTTTTGAACAGAGTCTAAAAGAGCCATTATAGTAACAGATGTAGCCCCCCAAACTTGGTAACAATACTCGGCATAATGCAGCCTGTTAACGATTTGCAAAATTATAATTGGCCTTTAATTGTAAAAAAGTTCCCCATTCTTGGTTTAGACCAGGGATGCTCATCTTTTTCGACACAAAGAGCTACTTTTTTTTCCTAAACGAATGGCGATCGACCAACTGAGAATAATTGGCGTACTAGTAAAATGTAGTAATTAAAAAATGGTTTTCATTGAAAAAAAAACACTTCTTTATTTAATGAGATGATTGACATTGAATATCATCAGCTATTTTTGAGTATATTCGGATTCATATTTACTTACAGATAAACGCAAGCAATCATCAAAATGATTTTCAGTCCTACGTGGATGGTATTTAGATTTTGCATAGTTAATTTGAGAGAATGACGATTCACATAAAAATGTTGACCCAGAACATGAATTTATTCTAAGATAGACATCTTTTAAAAGTGGATATTTTTCATTGAAAATATTGTTCCATATATAAAATTTATCACGCAATTTCAAACCAATGTCGCTTTGTGATTCAATTAATTGCATTTCTAAGCTACCTACATCCATACTAAATGTTTTTCTGTTTAGTAGAGCCCTCCATATTTTCTATATTTATTTTAGAAAATGGTGATGTTAAAAATGAAGTAGTTGGAGTCTACAAATCTTTGTTTAAATTGCAGGAAAATGCTCTCCAAAATATTACTAAATTGTTGGTAATCACACATTTTCATATTTGACTTCATTTCGTCTGTTAAATTCGAAAAATGAAATTTAATCTTCCAAAACCTAGTATTTTCCATCTGTTACTTATTAGTCGAGAAAACTGTTCAGAAAACCTTTACATTTAGCTAAACGATTCCTTATTGAAAGACTGGACTGCAACTGATACAACCTATTGTTTGCCAACAGAAATATTCCTATTGATCCACAATACTGCTATAATTAGCGATATCTAGCATGCAATAAAATGTCATATTCCAACTGTTTATATTATTTGGGAGTAGCTGAATCTGAATTCACTCAGAACCATGTTCTTCAATTGAGGACCTTGCAACAAAATGAGGGCACATCCAAATTTTGGACGTTGCTCTTTGTTCCTAGTCAAAAGTGTAATATAATATTTTTTAATATTTTTTTTTTTAAATTAGTTAGCAAAATGTATGAAAATCATTCTTTTAACTTACTTGAAGATATTTTTGGCACACTTATAATTTAATGATCAAGCTCCTTGTTTCACCTACAGATGCCAACCATCAACGAGATCCCACATTCAAAGCTTACTAATTATTATCACTCAAAATATACATTTTTAAGCTAAATATTATGCAACACTGTTTTTTGACGCACTTTAGTTATCAAACCCATCGCCGGTTGGCCTATCCGCAGCAACGAAATATATAGTAAACTCGTTTAATTCTTTACGGTTGATAAACATACAAACTGCATCGTTTTGGTAAAATGAGTGCCATCGTGTTTTTCAAAATCTAATTTTGCCCCATGGTCATTGATAAAATTGTATCCGTAATAGAAAGTATATAAAAATGCAGGAACAAATAAATAGTAATTTAATAAAATGTTTCTGCATTGAATTAAGTTTTATTCGAAACCATGTTTAATGTAAAAATAAAAAGTTAAAACACTTATATTGCATCAAAAATATTATTTTTATTCGAATATAATACAAATAAAAACAACTAATCAAAAATTTCTGCTGACAGAATTCTATCAACAGAGTTCCGTGGACAGATTTTTAGTGAATGAAACCTTTGAAAAACTCTGTCGAAGATTTAAATCAGTCGACAGAAATTTCGATCAAAATTGTGTTGGATAATGTCGATTCTGACAACAGAAAAGATTCTTTTGACAGAAAAACAACCTATAGCAAATCCAGGGGGTCAATTCTAACTTGATGAGGTGACTCAGTCATATGACTGTTAAAAAAATCCAATTCAAAGAGAGTCAATCATTTATTCGAACTCAAAATTCTATGTTTTGCGATTCTAAGTCAAAAAGTGAGTGACTTCAAATCAATTTTCATAGAATGACTGTTTGACATTTAAACAATTTTGTTACTGTCAATTTGTAAATTTGTAAATTTGTGTTTGTTTATGGAACATAATTTAAACTTTTATAAAAAATAGTTATTCTTATTACGCCAAATAAGGATAGAAATTTTGTTCGGTAAGATAAAATACATATGTTTCTCGATTTAAAATGAACATATACGTTCTACTATTTTTATTTTAGAAATAAAATACGAAAAATATGCAGGAAAATTAGGGAGCGTAAATACAAGAAACGCAGTAAATTTTCTAATAGTAGGCAGGAGATTTCGGGACCAAATTGCTTCTCAATTTTAATGTTTATTTTGTACATTTCAATAAATCGTTTTTAACAGCTCCAAATTTTTTTTCCATTCTTCATTTAAAGTTTTCTCTTTCGTTTTTGTGGCAGGCTTGATGGATTTCGAATGATATTTATTACAGAAGAGGTAGCATCTTTAGTTTTTACTCCCAGTTCTTCTGTAAAAACATTTCCATCCACGACATCGTATGTGATAATGCCTACCTTCTTGCTCTCAATTTCATCTAGCTCTAAAACAGGATCTCCCATTGCTCTGCAAGTTTACCTTTTCCATCCTCTGCAGATGAAAATTGGCGTCGAACCAACTCCAAATGTTCCTCTAAATAATCAACTAGAGCAACCTTTTGGCTGTTTGTGGGCGTTTTACCTAACTTTTTTTTAAATGTATCATTTGACATTTTTAATAACAGGTCGTTCAATAAGTCCGTAGGATAAGTAAGAAAAAAACAACATTTTGACAAAACTCGATTTTTTTATTTAACATAGTTGCCTTCGAGGGCGATACAACGAGTATAGCGATTTTCCAACTTTTCTATACCACTTTTATAGTACGATTTCTCGTTCTCGTCAAAATAGGCCTCAGTTTCAGCGATTACTTCATCATTGGACTTAAATTTCTTTCCAGCAATTCAAAGCCCAATTCATTCAATTTTGCCATCGTTTTCATCGATCTGTGACACGGTGCATTATCTTGGTGAAACAACACTTTTTTCTTTTGCAAATGTGGCCGTTTCTTTGCGATTTCAGCCTTCAACCGATCCAAAAGTTCACAGTAATACTCGCTGTTGATGGTGGTTCCTTTTTGGAGATAGTCGATGAATATTATTCCGTTCGTATCCCAAAATACAGACGCCATCACCTTACCGGCCGACAAAGACGCCACGTCTTTGCTTGCTTTGGATTCGGTTTGTCGACTGCTGTCCACTCAGCTGACTGTCTTTTGGATTCTGGTGTGTAATTGTGAAGCCATTTCTCATCCATTGTCACATATCTACGATAGAATTCCCTTTTATTGCGGTTTAACAGTGCCAAAGACTCCTCCAAAGCATCGATTCGTTGTTGTTTTTGGTCGACTGTGAGCTCACGCGGCACCCAATTTGCACAGAGCTTTCGCATACCCAAATGTTCATGTAAAATGGTAAAAACACTACCATCTGCTACCTTTACAATATCAGCTATTTCCTGCACCTTCAATTTGCGATCGTTCATAACCAATTTATGGATTTTTTTTATGTTTTCTGGAATAACAGCCTCATTTTCGCGTCCACTGCGCTCTTCGTCTTTTGTGCTGGTACGACCACATTTAAATTCAGCCATCCACTTCTCTACCGTTTGTCTCGATGGAGCAGAGTTTGGATAATGTTTATCAAGCCATTGTTTGGTTTCCACTGTATTTTTTTTCATCAAAAAGCAATGCTTTATTAAAATTCGAAATTCACTTTTTTCCATTTTTTTTTTCAAAAACAAAATTTGCTTCACACAAAATGCTATAACTCACGAATAAATAGTCAGATTGCTGTCAAATTTATACACGTATCGTTTGAAGGTTAGTACTAAATAAAAATCATATTGAAAAAATTCTAGTAACGCCATCTATGTGTCATCCTACGGACTTATTGAATGACCTAGTAAATAACGGTAGTCACAGCTTTTTTTTAATGACTTTTTTGACATTTCAAATGAGTTTGGAAAAAGTCATATGACCCAGACAGAATCAAGATTTGTCACTTCATTTTCGAAATTTTGAAATTCAAGTCATATGACTTGAGGTCATCAAGTTAGAATTGACCCCCTGGTATTATAGCCTGAGTTTAGAAAATTTATTTTGGTATTAGAGAGTATTAATTTGTTGATGATGTTATTACAGTGATTAGCTGCATTTAATTTATATAAATCTTGTATTAGCAGTATTTGATATTTTGAATGAATTTCAGCAGTGGATGTTCTCCAATTTAAGGAAAATAAATTTTTTATAGCACGATTTTGTAATACTTGTAAGCTTTGAAGTTTTTCTTTATAATTATTACCCCATATCACAATTCCATAAAGAATGTACGGCTGAAACATTGAGTAAAAAATATTTTTTCTTAAATCCGTTGGTAAATTATTACTAATTTTTCTAAATATAGCAGTTAATGGCACTAATTTGTTTTTTATGCGTTCAAATTGCAACTCCCATTTCATATCATTGTCAAAATATATTCCAAGATATTTAAAATTTAGAACTTTTTCAATTTTTTCATTATTATATGTAAGGTTAAGTTCAATAGAGTTATGAATTCTAAATAGCATATATTTCGTTTTAGAGGTATTGAATGTTAATTTATGAAAACTCATCCATTCAAATATAATGTTTAAGTCGTTATTCATTTGGTTTTGCAGAGAATTTAGATCATCTGAATCATATACTATTGCTATATCATCCGCATATAGATACATTTTCCCATTTAATATTAGATGTTTTAGTGTATTAATATATATATTAAATAAAGTTGGTCCCAAAACACTGCCTTGTGGTACTCCAAAATTAACGGATGATAGCTCACTTTGTATAGATTCAGATGTTGTGTATTGATATCGTTCTTTTAAATAGTTTTCAAATCATTTTAAACTTTTTCCTCTAACTCCTATTTCAAATAATTTCAATTGTAATATTGATCAATCAACAGTATCAAAAGCCTTGGTAAGATCATAAAAAATGATTCCAACTAATTTTTTTCTGTCAATTCTATTTTGTATATCAGCAGTTATATCAAAAAGTGCTGTTGTGGTTCCAGATTGTTGACGAAATCCATATTGTTGTTTGAATATTATGTTATTTTCTTCTAGATAATTCGTCAACTGATCATTAACAATATTTTCAAGAATTTTTTCATTAATTGGTAATAAATTGATCGGCCGAAAATTACTGACATAAGATTTATCTCCACATTTAAAAACTGGTGTTACTTTAGATATTTTCATTTTATTTTGTATTATTCCTTCATCAATAGATTTGTTAACAATTTTGGCTATTTGTGGTGCTAATTTAAAATAATTGTTTTTAATGACGTCAGTTTGAATGTCATCAAAACCAGTTGATTTTGAATTTTTTAAATTTATAATAGTAATGCAAATTTGTTGGTCAGTAACTGGTTCAAAATTAAATTCTTTATCGATGTCTTTGGATAGAACATAATGTTTATGAGCATGTTTCTATGTTTTTTTACCCCGATTAACTTCGACCCCATTTCATCGAAAATCTTGAAATATATTTGAAATGATAGAAAAATGAGTAGGTTTTTAATGAAAAATATAGAAAAGTGGCAGATACTCATAACTATATTTATTAAAGGGGCGGGAATGGTAAGGGGTAAAAACATCATATAGAACCAAGTTAAGTGGGATGTCATTTGAAAGAACACTTGATTTTAGAAACATTGCCCTTTTTTTAAGAATTTTGCAATGCATAGTTTTTGAATTGTTGTCAAAAAAGTGACACAAAAGTATGCATCCCCTTACATTTCGAGCTTAATTAACAGAAAAACTTGAAAAAATTCACAGAGACAGGAAGTTTGATAAACTCTGAACGAAAGTTATAGGGAAGTCTCAAATAATTATATTTTTGTCCGTTTAAGGTATTGGGGTAGGGAAGGGTGAAAAAAAAGTTATTTGACCCAAGCGAGTTGGGGTGTCATTTGAAAGAGCACCTAATTTTAGAAATAACGCACTTTTTTTTAGAATTACGGTGTGCACAGTTTTCGAGTTATTGTCAAAAAAGTAAAACTTTCATACTGTGCTCCCCCTACGTTTCGACACTGATTTACAGAAAAATTTGGAAAAATGCATATAGACAGGAAGTTTGGGAAACTTTAAATGACAATTATAGCAAAGTCTCAAATAAGTATATTTCTGTGTGTTTAGGGGATGGGTGTGGGGAGAATAAAAAAAAACTTTTTTTGACCCAAGCGAGTGGGGTGTCATTTGAAAGAACACTTAAATTTAGAAACATTGCAATATTTTTTTATAATTTTGCGATGCACAGTTTTTTAGTTATTGATAAAAAAGTGCTATTTTAAGTTTATGTGTCCACCCTATATTTCGACGCTGATTTATGGAACAAATATTACCAATTTAAACCATTAAAAATCTGGCTAAATCTTTCTTTAGTTAACATAAACAGCTATGGATAAGATTTAACCTCAAGTAACAACTTTTGTGCCATTTTTGATCAATGTAGATGTGATTGACATTTACTATTGACGTCTACGATTAAATATTTATTCTGTTATGCGTCTATCGTCAGGCGATATAAAGACTACAACATAATTTTATGTCATTTATTTTTGATATTGTGTTCTTTTACATTCACGAAACCCTTAGCGAACGAATTTTATTCGCACTTTTCCGACTTTTTTTTTAATTAGAGCTACGTATTCAATAACATTGGTTAGCTTTTAATTAAAGTGTTTGATGGATATTAGATCATTATATATTCAGAACACTGTTTCCAGAGCTGTGGTGAAGTCAGCCTATGCATCAGCGTCGCAATATTGTTTTTTATGAAATGTGTGGCGTAGTAAAAATTACAATATACATCACAACAAAACATAGATACCTTTTAACACCAAGGTACCACAACATCATGCGTTGTGAGTTCATGGTGAACGCAAATTTGTTTGTTTTTATTTTTTTATTTAAGAGTCTATTCTATCATATAAATAATATAACATATGCGAATATTGCATGATAGGATAGGGAAAATACAAATAAAATTAAAGGTAAAATATGGAGGGGCTGAAATCTCACAGCTCTGAGATATCAAGACTTCGGTCTGGGTTAAAAATTTTGATATAGTTTTCGGCAAAATACTTTGAATGAAGACATGGTTTTTAGTTTTGGGCAGCGGTGTATATCAAACATAACTCTTTTTTCCAAAATTCTAAAAACATTGCAAAAATTATTACAAAATCAAAAATACAAACTTTTTCTAAATTCCAAAAATATTTCAAAAACTATAACAAATTCAAAACTTTCCATGTCCAATTTCATTTTAAATTACATTTACGTCATAAAAACAGCCACCTTTTTTTTCCAAAAACTTGGCTAAAAAAATAAATGAAATCATTTTTTGACACACTTGACGTTATTTTTTTGACAAACTTATAATGCCACAATTCTCAATAATAATAATAAAATTTCATTTCAAACAAACAATTTCATTTTTTTCCAAAAAATTGGGTAAAAAAATAAATAAAAACTTTCTTTTGACACACTTGACAACATTGTTTTGACAAACTTACAGTGGCGAAGCGTGCTTCTGAAACAAGGGTACACATATTCAAAAGTTTTATTAATATGCCAGTAGAAACTAATTATAGTACATTAAGATGACAGGACAGAAAGCAAGGTTTTTGAACGTATGTGGAGTTTGCGAGTCGAAGCGGCAACCGAGATTTGCACACAGATTAAGTTTAAAATGACCTACGTCCGTGCATCATTTACTATATTTTTTATTTGCCGCAAGCAAAATATTTAAAAAAGATTGTTCAATCTAAATCAAAATTAAAAATTTTAAAAATTTTGAAATCGAAATATTTTGTACAGAAGATAAAGGATATTGTAGATTAACAAAAACATTTAGGCCAATAGAATTACGGATTGTACGTGTTGTTGTCGGTAGCAGGTCAGAAATTTTTTTAATCTCTAGGGTAGGGTACTCACATAATGGACATGCCGAGTTCACTCGCTCGGCACCTGGGGACTGGAGTTATTCAACAAAGTGTGCTGGAATTTTTTTTTAAATGGTGCACTTTAGGATGCTGGTGCCTTAGAACTTTTTTGTTCCTTAAATGTTTTTCTATAACTTAAAATAAAAAAAAAACAAAAAACAAACTTAAAACAAAATAAATATTTTGATGCAAATTTTTGCGAAATTGAGTTTAGTTATTTGCAAATAATTGTTTATAACATAATTCACCCCTCTATTTTGTAGCTGAAACCTCAACGAAAAAAATAAGCCTCAGAATAACTAATCTTAACTTTGGCAGGCCGCAAGGTCAACTTTTTTTCAGGCATTAAGTGCAAAATGAATTGTGCAAAAACTATCAAGCCGAATGAAAAGTTCTGAAGCATATTTTTTGTTGTTGAGGTTTTAGCTACGAAATAGAGGGGTGAATTATGTTATAAACAATTATTTGCAAATAACTAAATTTGTGGCAACATAAATGATCCATCCTGATCATTTATGATTAGGCACAAAATAATTCCTAGATCAATCCTGCAGCCGCACCAGCTGATACTCAATAACAAAATATAATAATTAAATATACCTGTTTCAGCAATATTAATAATCATATAGCAATCCTGTTGTTTCATCAAACCAGTTAATCCAACGTTTAACTTTTAAATATATATAGGTATGGTATGCGTCAAATCCGGTAGTTCTGATTTTTTGCAGACTTGTTTATGATGTTGGCCTAATGAATAATCCAAGTTTGTGACCTCGAGCGCCGAACGCAACTTCGTCAAAAATCGCAAAAACCGCGAAAAAATCGTTATTTTTTCAAATTTTGGCGATTATAACCCTAAAGGACTAGTTTTTTCTTTAACTTTTCTTAAGCCGTTTTTAAAGTAGACTAAATTTTCTACAATATGATACTAGAACTGTCTCTGTAGACCCACTAGTTTCCGAGATTAAGCCTTTCAAAGTTTATCACTTTTTTCGAACTTCACAATTGTTTGCAATATACCTTTGTAGAGTTTTCTACATCCCTGTCCTAATAATTGTATTAATAGATATATGTGTGTGGTGGCCGATGAGAAAAGAAGATTATGTGACTGTACCTGATCATTTTTGTAGTTGCAGTAGCAGATATCCCAGAAGGTGACGATCTCTCCAATGTCGAAATGGAGGATGACTTGTGGGCATACGACGTCGACGATTCATCACCATTCCCTGATGGGGATATGCCATCTCAATACGTCGATCCAGATACGGACGAACCTCAAGCGGAACCTTGCAAGAGGGCTAAATTAATTTAATTTTTTGATGTAGTCCAGTAAATTTGTCGCCTGAGAGTATGGGGTCTAATTCGGTAGTTCTCATAGTATGCGTCAAATCCGGTAGATCTGATTTTTTACAGACTTGTTTATGATGTTGGTCTAATGAATAATCCAAGTTTGTGACCTCGAGCGCTGAACGAAACTTTGTCAAAAATCGAAAAATCGAAAAAACCGCGAAAAATCGTTAGGACTAGTTTTTTCTTTAAAATTTTTTAAATGCTTTTAAAGTAAATTAAATTTGCTACAATATGATACCAAAACTGTCTCTGTAGACCCAATAGTTTTCGAGATTAAGCCTTTCAAAGTTTATCATTATTTTTGAACTTCGCAATTTTTTGCAATTTATACCTTTGTAGAGTTTTGTACATCCCTGTCCTAATAATTGTATTAATAAATACATGTGTGTGTGGTAGCCAATGAGAAATATTAGATTGTATTACTAGTGCGAATGTGTTTTCCAAACAAGAGTTAGTTTGCAGCATGACCGTAGTGAGTGCTGCAATAGCTCGCGTTTGGAAAACGCATTCGCACTAATTATACACACCAGTTTTTGTAACAAATGCATAAAATTTATAAATATTGATTTAATTGTTAATATAATGATTTATTTCCTTTTGCTGAACAACTGTTTGGAGAATATCAGTGTGGTTTCCGGCGGGGCCGAGGTACTACCGATGCACTTTTCTCGATAAGGATGATTTTGGAAAAGTATCGAGAGTTCAACATACCTCTGCACACTGTTCACACTTCTCATTTTCTTTTTTAACATCCCATGATAAAAGTACAGGGCTTCGATAGTATATTCAGGGTCAATGTTCATTTAGAACGACAGAATTGCAAAAAATGGCGAAGTTCGAAAAAAATGATAAACTTTGAAAGGCTTAATCTCGGAAACTAGTGGGTCTGCAGAGACAGTTCTGTATCATATTGTAGCAAATTTAGTCTACTTTAAAACCGGCCTAAGAAAGGTTAAAGAAAAAACTAGTCCTTTAGGGTTATAATCGCCAAAATTGGAAAAAATAACGATTTTTTCGTGGTTTTTGCGATTTTTGACGAAGTTGCGTTCGGCGCTCGAGGTCACAAACTTGGATTATTCATTAGGCCAACATCATAAACAAGTCTGCAAAAAATCAGAACTACCGGATTTGACGCATACGGTAATGTATAAAGTTACTGGACTAATATTTAGGATATCATTAATTTTTTATCAGTCGTTCAGTCGATTTAATTGAAAATCAATTAAATAAATAATAAAATTAGATTCAAAATAAAATATTCTCAAATAAAGTTTATTTCAAATAAATTGAAATCTTATTTTTATACTTATTAAATAAATAAAGTGTTTTATTAAATAAAATAGTTGTAAAGTTATTATTAGTTATTATTGTGAAACTATTATTATTGGGTCAGGTAAGTGGCCCAATAAATTCAATTGAAAAATATCGTTTTTTAGACATTTTTTCGCAAAAATTTGTAACAAAACAAATTTTTTTTGTTTTTTTTTCTTTATTTTAAGTTATAGAAAAACCCTTAAGGAACAAAAAAGTTCTAGTGCACCAGCATCCTAAAGTGCACCATTTACGAGTTATATCGCTTACAAGGAAGCAAAAAAAAAATTCCAGCACACTTTGTTGAATACCTAAATATACAAAAAGATTCGATGGACTAGATCACATGGTTGAAACAGTAAACGTCTTAATGAACGAAAATTCTGTCTTGAAGGAAAAAATGGTTATCCTTGAGCAACGGCTTGATAACCTTGAACAAAAATATTTGGCGTCTTCTCTGGAAATTGTCGGTATACCACCCGTATCAAATGATTCGAAACTTGAAGATCTCGCTTCCAAAATTTTGTCTGATTTCTGCAGTGAAAAATTTACCAGCAATATTTTTCAAGACTGTTTTTATATAAAAAACAATATAAACGATAAGCCGGGGAAAATTATTGTGAAGCTTCAAAATGAGGGGATCAGAAATGTCGTCATTGCCAAGTCACGAAAAAGCCAACCCAAACAGGTAAAAAAGTTGTTCAGCAATACATTGTATGCCGAACATAGGATCTATATTAATGAGAACATGACCAATAATAGACGTTTTCTATTTAAAAAAGCAAAGGAAGTCAAGGAAATTAAAAAGTACAAGTATTGCTGGTTTCGGAAAGGTCACGTAATGATGAGGAAGATAGATGGTGGTCAAATATTTTTTATAAACTGTTTGGCCGACCTTGATAAATTAAATTAAATGTGTGATAAAAATACTTCGAACAGGAGCCAGCAAATTTTGTATGAAAATTCGGTCTTTTCTCATTTTTCTAATAGGCGAGGAAATAAAGCACAAAAATAGGCCAAACCTAAGCAAATTGGCAGAGTAAGATGGATCGAGATGCGGTTTTTTGCATTCGATTCAGGAAGCCGTCAGGAAAGTTTGTGAACGTAGCCACTTTTCGGCAAAAAACTTCTGGAGTACCTGGGGGCCAGGGCGGGTTATAGACACCTCATCTCCTTGAACTTTCCATTAATTCAGCTCGAAATTGATCGAAGCTCATTACTTGGGGGTTTTTGGGGTCGCTGAACACGAATATGATGTCGGCGATGACCCTCGGAGTTCCTAGGGCCCAGGGCGGGTATGTCTAACTCATCTCTAGGAGTTTTACATTAATTGAGCTAGAAATTGATCGAAGATCGTTACTGGGTGGTTTTGGGGCCGCTGAACACGAATATGATGTCTGCGATGTCCTTCGGAGTACCTAGGGGCCAGGACGAGTTATATACCCCTCATCTCCTGGAACTTTCCATAAATACAGCTCGAAATTGATCAAAGCTCGTTACTCGGTCGTTTTTGGGGTCGCTTTACACGAATATGATATCGGCAATGACCCTCGGAGTATCTAGGGTCCAGAGCGGGTATGTCTAACTCATCTTCTGGAACTTTCCAAAAATTCAGCTCGAACTTTATCGAAGCTCGTTACTGGGGGGGTTTGGGGCCGCTGAACACGAATATGATGTCTGCGATGACCCTCGGAGTACCTAGGGGCTAGGGTGGGCTATATACACCTCATCTTCTGGAACTTTCCATAAATACAGCTCGAAATTGATCAAAGCTCGTTAATCGGCGGTTTTTGGGGTCGGCGAATATCATGTCGGCGTTGATCCTCGGATTACCTGGATCGCAGGACGGGTATATTCAACTCATATCTTAAAAATTTCCACAATTAAAACTCGATTATTTTATTTAATCGATTATTTTATATTTTTATCATATTATTTTATTTTATTAATGGAAAGTTCCAGGTGATGAGTTAGACATACCCACCCTGGACCCTAGGTACTCCGAGAGTCATCGCCGACATCATGTTCGTCTTCAGCGCGACCCCAAAAACCCTCGAGTAACGAGCGTCGATCAACTTCGAGCTGTATTTATGGAAAGTTCCAGGAGATGAGTGAGAGATACCCGCCCTGAGAGTCATCACCGACGTCATATTCGTGTTCAGCGACCCCAAAAACGCCCGAGTAACGAGCTTCGATCAATTTTGAGCTGAATTAATGGAAAGTTCCAGAAGATGAGTTAGAAATACCCGCCTTGGGCCATAGGTACTCCGAGGGTTATCGCTGACATCACATTCGTGTTCAGCGACCCCATAAACGACCGCGTAACGAGCTTCGATCAATTTCGAGCTGTATTTATGGAAAGTTCCAGGAGATGAGGAGTATATAATTCACCCTGACCCCTAGGTACTCCGAAGGTCATCGCAGACATCATATTCGTGTTCAGAGGCCCCAAAAACCCCCAGTAACGATCTTCGATCAATTTCTAGCTCAATTAATGTAAAACTCCAGGGAGATGAGTTAGACATACCCGCCCTGGGCCCTATGAAATCCAAGGGTCATCGCCAACATCATATTTGTGTTCAGCGACCCCAAAAACCCCCAAGTAGCGAGCTTCCATCAATTTCGAGCTGAATTTATGCAAAGTTCAAGGAGATGAGGTGTATATAAACAGCATTGGCTCCTAGGTACTCTAGAGGTTTTTTGCCGAAAAGTGGCTATGTTCACAAACTTTCCTGACGGCTTCCTGAATCGAATGCAAAAAACCGCATCTCGATCCATCTTACTCTGCCAATTTGCTTAGGTTTAGTGCTTTATTTCCTCGTCTATAACGACAATTCTTTAAATCTTTCTGAGCTTTCTCTATTTTCACCTCAGTTCTGGATTTTACATCAAAATATTCAAAGCATACGGAAAAACGTAGATGAACTCCTTTCTAATTTGGATTGCTTTTCAACCCAACCTTCTCTAATATTTTTGACTGAGATTTTTATCAAAGAAAATGAACTAGGTAGCTACAAAATCGATAATTATACTCTGTGTGCTAGCTGTAATCCTAACAATAAAAACGCCGGTGTTGCAGTGTATATAAAACACGATATCTCTCATCAGTTTTCTATTCACTCATTCACTAGCACAGATGGTTTAAGTTTACAGTGTACACTTTTGGAAATGAAAATTATCTGTTCATTTGTCTCTATAGACTGCATTCGTACGACTACAAGTTATTTATTGAAGAATTGTCTGGTTTGCTTGGTAGAATTAATGCTAAAAATTTTATATTGCTTCGTGATATTAATATTGATATATTGGAAGAAACCTCTCGAGATATGGACTACAAATGTCTTTTGGCCTCAAATGGTTTATCTTCATTGATCAACCAACCAACACGTATTACACTTTCTACAAAGACTTGTATAGATCACATTTTTGCTACGCAAAATATAATTAGGAAATACGAGTTGGAGGCCAAAGTATTGAACTTTAACTTAACAGATCATTGTGCCTCGCTGTTATATTTTCATAAAAATGGTGAATTACATAATATTTTTTCTGATAACACGGAAACTGATATTAGTCTTATCAACTATTTTGTGTTAAATCAGTTCTTAGATAATGAATCGTGGTTTGAAGTGTATAATGAGTCATCTGTTGACATTGCTTACAGCATTTTTATACAAAAATTGCAATTTTTTATTAACAGTTCCTCCTTTATCTACAAAAGAAAACCGAATTCGGCAAAAAAATTAAAAGAATGGAACACAAAAAGTTTAATAAGTTTAATAAAATTAAAAAATAAGATTGGTAGAAAGAGTGACTTGCATCCTTCAAACAAATCCTTAAAAAACGTTATAATGAACTAAAGATAAAAGTTAAAAATGAAATTCATTCAGTTCGTGGTAAATACTTTTCAAAAATTTTCAAAAAATGTAAAAACAATCCCAGAAAGCAATGGCAAACCGTAAACAAAGTCATAGGGGAGCAAAGGTCTAACGAAGCGAAACAGATAAAAGTCAAAAACAAGTTTAACATCTTGCAAACCGAAGAACAAACAGCTGCTAACCTATTTAACGAATACTCTACATCAATTTCAAAAATTTTAATAGAATCAAATGTCGTTGATTATAACTATTCCCCAAATGATTTAGAGTACCTGAAATTCTCTAATGCTTCTGAAGCTAAAAGTTGTTTTTTTGTGCCTACCACGCAACAAGAAGTTTTATACCTAATGCATTCCTTAAAAAACACAAATTCTACGGGCTACGATAGCATCTCTAGCATTGTAATAAAAAATACTTTCGATAAAATTATTGAACCTTTTACTTATATTTGCAACTTAAGCTTGTCAAGTGGTTCATTTCCCTTGGAAATGAAATGAGCAATCGTAATTCCTCTCCATAAATCTGGAGCTCAAACTGATATGTCAAATTATCGTCCAATTTCCTTACTGCCCGTTTTGTCAAAAGTTTTGGAGAAAATAGTAAAAAAAAGAACTTTACAGTTCCTAGAAAAAACAGGATTTTTAAGTAACCTATAGTTCGGGTACAGAGATAATCTAAGCATGGAAGACGCTCTGTTGAACTTTCTAACTAGCATTTTTCAAGATCTGAGTATAGGAAAAAAAGTTTCAGGTTTATTTGTTGACATAAAAATTGCTTTTGATACGGTTGACCATACAGTTTTATTGGAAAAGTTGGAAAGAGCTGGATTCAGAGGAGTTGTCTTAAACTGGTTTTCATCATACTTGAGCTCTAGATCTCAGCGTGTCAAAATTGGTCATTGCATAAGCTCTAAAGTCATGTTACATGCAGGGGTCCCACAAGGTTCCATTTTGGGCCCTTTATTGTTTTTAGTCTATGTGAACTCTTTATGTAAACTAAATTTCAACGGTAAGCTTACTAGTTTCGCTGACGATACTGCGTTCTCGTACTCTTCTTATTCAACAGAAGAAATAAACGAATTTGCTTAATCTGATTTAGTCCTACTTAGGAAATGGCTTAACATTCATCACATGGTCTTAAGTCAAAAAAGTAAATTCATGAATTTTAAGATCAAACCGACGTTGGGGGAATTAGAATCTTTAGCTCCACCTTATGTTTTGGTTGCTAGTTTTAAGTTGAGAATTAAGTGTTAATTTATATTAATTATCTTATATTGTATAATTACTTGGTATTAAATTTATATAAATTAATGATTTCGTAGTTTAAGGATAAATTGAAATTTTCGTAGGTTGTAATATAAATTGTGATATTTATTGCATTGTGCAACAAGATTATCATTAATTTGTCATTTGTATTGTTAATATTTATATTTCTTTTTTTATATAAGCAAATTTAATCTATAAAAAGGACAGAAATTATTTTAATGAAGAAATTCTCATTGATTTGAAAGTACAAAATGGAACCATTTTGTTAGATTATTATTTCATGTATTGTAAGAACAGTTTTAGGAATGGAAATAGGAATGAAATAAAATAAAATAAATAAAATAAATTAATAAATAAATAAATAAATAACTGCAGTCCCCAGGTGCCGGGCGAGTGGACTCGGCATGTCCATTATGTGAGTACCCTACCCCAGAGATTAAAAAATTTTCTGACCTGTTACCAACAACAACACGTAAGCCATATCTTTTTCCGTTATTCTATGGGCTAATTGTTTTAAGTTTTGGGGGGCGATGAATATTAAACATAAAATTCTTTGTAAAAGTACAAATATACTTTTTCAAAATTCTAAAAATATTTCAAAAATTATAATAAAATCCAAAATTTAAACTTTTTCAACATCCCAAAAATTTTCTAAAAATTATAAAAAAATCAAAAATTGAAACTATTTTCAAAATTCCAAAATTAATGCAAGAAATATAACAAAATCAAAAATTCAAACTTTTTCTAGAACTCTTAAAATGTTGCAATAATTATAACAAAATTAAAAATTCAAACTTTTCCTAAAATGCCAAAAATATTGCAAAAATTATAATAAAATCAAAGATTGAAACTTTTTTCAAAATTCTAAAAATATTCCAAAAATCAACCCAAAATCAAAGATTCAAATTTATTTTCCAACTGTTCCTGTTATTCAGAAGTCGTGGAATCGAATCTGGAATCACACAAAAAATTGCTCAAGAAACATCTAACTAATAATTACAATTTTTGTCAAAAATGTTTCCCATAATATGTTTCTCAAAAAATTTGGAAACAAAATATAAACAGAAATAGACTAGACAAAAATGTCTATCCAAGAAGAAACAAAAGTTGAAAATTTGTTGTTGTTGCTATTGCTTATTGCGGTAGTCATAATTTAAAACGTCTACTGGGAGAAAAACATTTTTGTTTGTTTGTACATGAAACTGGGAAACGTTTGTATTAAAGTTTCAGGAACATAGCTGAATTGTTTTTGTTCTAATTATTGTATTAAAACTTAATGATTTTCTTTGAACGTTTGACAAAATAGTGTTACTATTCAGAAAAATCTAGACGATTACGGTCACTTCCAGGAAAATAAAATCAACAAAACACAACAAGTGAATGAAATGAATATTGTTGTTGTTGTACATATTCTTAGAAATAAGGTCTACCTACATAAAAGAAACGATTTTATTTTATGAATCAAAACAACGTAACGTAAAATAATCGAATATTCTAATATTTTCTCAAGGTTTCTAAAAAGTGACCGCGAAATTTCTAGAGATTAGGCACAATGTATATAAGGAAATTACTTCTTGTAGTTTTTAATTAGTTTTATTTTAGACCTGCGACAGTAAAGTGAAATTAAACGTAAAATTAGTTTATTTTAAACCTGCGATTGTGAAGTTAAAATTATAAAAGTGATCTTTAAATTAGTGAATAAAGTTATAAGTGTTATTGAATAGAAATAATTTGTGTATTATTTTGAACGTTGAGTTACTGGAAATTTCTACAAAAAACCGTTGAAGTTTCTGAAGCTGTTAAAAGAATATTCTAGTTAAGAATACTGTTTGCTGCATTGTTTTCCTGTTGTTGTGAAACAACTAAGGTGTTGAATACTTAATAAAACCTGGTGTTTGTGCTTATTAATCAGTGATCGAACTCAGGAAGAGATTGGGGATTGCGTTTATCGAATTGTGAGTAAGGCCAATTCGAAGTAAGGTTGGAAAAACGTAACAATAGTATTACGTCGACATTATGCGAACAATATGAAAATAAAATTTTATATTTATATTATGTTTGGGTAGACACTGTCTAGTGTGTCTATACCGACGCTTCGCCACTGCAATCTTATAATGCCATAATCCTCAATAATAATAACAAAATTTCATTTCAAACAAAAAAATTTTTTTTTCCAAAAAATTGGCTAAACAAATAAGTAAAATTCTTACTTTTGACACACTTGACCACATTTTTTGACAAACTTATAATGCAACAATCTAATTTTTGATCTCACATACTGTAATGGATAGCCTGGGATAACGCCTGAACACCGTGTACTATGGTCTCAGCTGCATTGGTTGTCATTTTTTTTATTAACATGTACCGCTCGTAATAGTTTCTCATCCATTCACCATCAATAGTCATATTTCTTATAGTCCCCGTAACCCATAGTTTTCTTATTTTTCTTAAAATTTAACTAAATTTTCATTAGCTTGACAGACACATTTGAAGAGAATTGAACTAATTGCACTAATTAATTTTAAATTGTAATTAATTAAAAAGTTTCACTACTTATAGTAAACTTACATTTTGATCGAAAATTGCATGAATGTAAAATTTTCCTTAAATTTTATCTATGTAAACATTACTATTTAATTTTGCAACTCACTAAAATTGACTCATATTGTGTTTCCATCCGCTTTAGTTCACCCTACTGCTTGAATTTGAATTCTCTAAACACCAACCGTAATTACACAACGAAGTTTTCAAACCTCAAAACAGCCGTGCGTGTTTGTCCAATCGTCAACATACAAAGAATTATTATCTTGCTTTGTTAAACATTCGATTTTTCTTTGTATGAATATTTTACTTCAAACAATCTTTCCGTTATGGAACTGAACTTAACTGTACTGCTACTGTAGATTGTAGTTTTTTTTAATACCTACACACCATAACGTCGATTGAACTTGTATTTAATTCATTTTGGATTCAATGTTAAATGTTATTAATGCATCGGAAATGATTTGTGCCGCAAAATTATTTTTGTGCAATATTACCAAATCATAAACAGTTTTATGTAACTATAAAAGCTCCTAGCTATTGTATGCTTGATGTAAATTAATTGTCTTACATCTAAAACCCTGTATTCGAGTTTTTTCGATATTGAAATTTTTGGCTATATAATGAGCCACTGTACTTTTTCATTCTCTTAGTCTAGAATTCTAATTGGATTATCTTCTGTGCTGTCAATGTCGTGTTTGCGACTAAATGTAAATTATTATTTATTATATAAAAATACCAAAATTTGTGTTGGATAATCCAATTTATTTTCAAAATTAGAAAACTTAGTGTTACGTAAGTTAATTGTACGTAATATTAATAAAAAAAATAATTATGCGTTAAAACTATAGTGTTAAAATAGTATATTGTAAAGATACTAAACTTTTTGATGGTTAATCCAATTTATTTTCAAGATTAGTAGATTTAATTGATACGTAGGTTAATTGCACGTAATATTAATTAGAAAAATTTTTGCGGTAGAATTATAGTGTTAATATAAGAAAACAGGACCATCAAAAGTCAAAACTGAGTTCAATTAAGTGTTAATGCTTAGCTAAATACAAATTAAATTTTTATAGTTAAATTGAACAAAAAAATTAGAAAAAAATTATTTCTTTGTTTGTTACCGTATCTGGAAATCATAGCACAATTTTTAACCTCTGAGCGTCCTTGAAAATGAATGGATGAAGTTCAACTAGTCGTACAGCTCAAACCAGTGGTCGTCCTTAGACGAGGTTAAATAGAAACAGGTTTGAATATGGTATGAAATTTATGTTGATAAAAATTGAATCCATATTGGTGCAATTTCGTTTTGTGTGTCTAGTCTCTAAAAATGAAAGCAAGTTGAGAAAATATCTACAATCAACGGAATGATTTCGTTCTGCTTCTTATCTGATGTTATTGTTGAACCGCTGTCTATGGTTGCGTGTAAATAGTTTTTTTTATTAATACAATCGCTCATCATTCATCTGCCGTCACTGTATGCAACAATAAATTTTATATGCCAACCATTCTACATTCATCTGCCGCTGCATGGAATAATAGTTTTTTTTTATTATTAATACAATCGCTCATCATTCATCCGCCGTCCCCGTATGCAACCATAAATTTTATATACCAACCATTCTAGATTCATCTGCCGCTGCATGGAATAATAATTTTTTTTATTAATACAACCGCTCATCATTCATCTGCCGTCACTGTATGCAACAATAAATTCTATATACCTGCCGCTGCATGGAATAATAGTTTTTTTATTATTAATACAATCGCTCATCATTCATCCGCCGTCACTGTATGCAACAATAAATTTTATATGCCAACCATTCTACATTCATCTGCCGCTGCATGGAATAATAGTTTTTTTTATTATTAATACAATCGCTCATCATTCATCCGCCGTCCCCGTATGCAACAATAAATTTTATATACCAACCATTCTACATTCATCTGCCGCTGCATGGAATAATAATTTTTTTATTAATACAACCGCTCATCATTCATCTGCCGTCACTGTATGCAACAATAAATTCTATATACCTGCCGCTGCATGGAATAATAGTTCTTTTTAATAATACAATTCGATTCACCGTTTCTACTCCTCATTTTATTCAACGTTTATAAGTACCAAATTATTCAACGCTGATGATTGCAAGTTCATTTAACGTGTCTACTTATCATTTTATTCAACGTTTATAAGTACAAAATTATTCAACGCTGATGATTGCAAGTTTATTTAGCGTTTCTACTTATCATTTTTTTCAACGTTTATAAGTACCAAATTATTCAACGCTGATGATTGCAAGTTTATTTAACGTTTCTACTTATCATTTTATTCAACGTTTATAAGTATTCAACGCTGATGATTGCAAGTTTATTTAACGTTTCTACTTATCATTTTACTTAACGTTTATAAGTACAAAATTATTCAACGCTGATGATTGCAAGTTTACTCAACGTTTCTGAGTATAATTTTATACAACGTTTATAATTACAACCTTATTCAACATTTTTTATGTACAAATATCTCCGCCGAGTTTCCAACGTGACCAACGGTAATTGCAAACTTATTCAACGTATATGATTACAAATTGCGACCATCTATTTTCAACGTATTCAATGCGGCAGTGCTGATGGAGGGCTGAATTAAATCTGATTGGAAGCCAGGAGGATATAACCATGGGTGAGTGTAATTGATTGTTTTTTTTTGTCATTCTTTTGGTATAGGGGTGTGAATGTGTGTGTGTGTGTGTGGGCGTAGGTGAGTGAATGAGGGGTTGAACGTGCCGACCGTGGTTCTTTCGTAGGAGGGGGTTGCCAGAGTCTCAATTTCGCACTTGTATTTGTTTCCGTTTCTGATCTATTTTGAAAATTGCGTACATTTCTGCATTTGTGCTGAAGCAGCAGGTTTATAATATCTCCTACTCACGATGATTGAGACTAAGTCGAACGGCAATACAACAAATCTAGGTACGCATCCTGCTAAGCCCCTCCCATTATCATCTTGAGAGGCACTTCATTACAATACCAATCCCGACCATCAAGATTTCTCCAAATTTAATGTTCCTACTCGTAATCACTTAAAATGAACATTTTTAAAGCCAAAAATATGAAAATTTGCTATTTTTGACACACATAATGATTTTTTTGACACACTTCCGGTACAGTTATCGAACACAGCGTCCTTTCGGACCTGTCCCTTGAGTATACCTATTTCTAGAAAAATTTTTTTTGAAATCCCTCCAGCGGTTTTCCCTGCAGCGTAGGTAATGACGGACGGCCGGCCGGCCTACAGACAGGCATACATTTTTTGTTTGCTTTTTTAGGTCCTAAAACGTCGAGAAATGCCAAAGTGGGGGTAAGAATTTCACTTTGAGCTCATGATTTGAGCTCTTTCAGACCGAAGTAATAGGAAATTTGCAGAAACCAAGCTAAAATGGTGCTACCAATAATTCAGCTTGTGGTATATTCTTTGATCATGTGACGCACTGTCTTTTTAAATGATTTAATATCACATATTAGTTATATGTTTAGGCTCATTTCTTCGAGCAAGAAATAACGTGCTATTATCAGAAAATATTCCGTGCCTAAGATTGAGAGTACTACTGTTGGCTGAATAAAGTTCATCCGCCAGATTCTCACTTAAACTCGTATGTAAATAGTAGGGACTGAAACAGTACGGACCAGTCACACCCTTAGATCAAAAATAAAAAAAATTTATCTCTTTTTAATGCCTAATGAATTTTTATGTCACGAATAGCAGAGTAAGAAATCAATTTTATTAATCATTCTGGTACTTCTGTGATTATTTATCTCAGCTCTTTCAAATGATATTTATCTCAAAGCTACACTTTCTGTTATCTATTTATCATTCATAATCGATGGTTCATTTTTTAAACGAAACATTTTTGACTATGGATTTCGTTGGTGTTTATCTCCATAGGCTCCTTTGAATAGTCGGTTATAAATAGTTTTGCGTGTTTTAATATTAATAAGTTTTATCACCTTTAAATTTAAAGAGAGATAAACGATCAAGTTTATCACAAAAAGATGATATTTGTACAATCTTCTAAATATTTATATACAGGATCGCATTCCTATTAATCCTCTTACTTTCACACTTATTTATATACCTTTATTACTCAACATTCCAATGAAATCACCAATAATTTCAAATTATCTCATAAAATATTGCAAACATCTATAATAAAACTATTACTTCTAACTTAACATGAAATCAAAGCAACTAACACATAATTAATTAAGAAGAAATGTAAAAATATTTTTCTTTAGTCTTAAGACTAATGACCACATAGCGGAAAATTTGATATAATTTCGTTACGCAATTAAAATTAAAATTATTACAAATTGTTTATCCGTTTGTTTGGAGTTTATCTTAAGATTATATAATTTAGTTATGGGTTATTCATACAATTAGTTTTACTAATTGTTTCTGCATATACTCATTAGAAATACATTTATTAACTTTTCTGTCACTTTTTTATTTAGCGAAAATTGATGATGCATGAAATTTTGAAGGTGTCTGATTAATTTGCAAATTACTTATAATTTTGTTAGATGAAAGTATTTTAGCAAGAGACATCTATCATATTTTTATGTAACTAAATTTTTGAGTAGATTGTAAAAGTATCACAAATGAATCCTATTTAATATTTTATGGTTTTATTTAGTGCTTTTGTAATAAGCAAATGTGACAAGGGGTTAAATTTGATATTGTGATTTATCAAATTTCAACTTTCATAACAGTTCATTATTTTGATATTTTTGAAAGGATTTTTTTCTAAAATTATAAAATTAGAGTTTGAATTTATTTTTTAATTTCTTTCAAAATAATTATAGATATTTTATTGGACATTGTGAAAGAATAACTTTCATTTATATATGATAATGATTCTACAACAGAGTTTAATTATTTATTATTAATTTCAGTAACACTTATAATTATAGATATTGAGAAGTTTTCGAATAAATATAATTAAATATTTTTTAGACTAATAAGAGAATGTAATTTGGATTATGAAGGCCATAAACGCATTACTGTTTGTTTCGAAATGTTTTTTTTTTTTACTGTTTTTTACCAAATTTTAACACAACCTCTCAGATTAATTAGCGATAAAATCCTGGACCTTGTTTTTGCTTTTATCATAAAAACAAGATTCAACTAATCCACCCAGGTGCTTGGTAAAGCTTTGCCAATCAAAAACTGAAACACTAGAAGCAGCATGTAATTAAGAAAGCAAAGAAATCAAATCGGTATTGGATAATCTTTAAGTGGTATTGGATAATCTTTGCCAGCTTCAATTAATTTTTTTATGTTTAAGGATAGACATTTTTTATGCAAATATTAAGCCACATCTGATAGTTTCCAAACCAAAATGATGTCTAATTTATTAGAAATCCTTTAAGAAGACCAAAAGGTAATGAATCTCTGACAAGCTAATGTATCTGTTTAGGCATCATTTTTCTTACAATAATTCAGTACAACCAAAACCCCAGAACTAAATTGATCTATACAACACCAACAAACATTGCAATAATTCTCTCAACCACTGTTACAACAAAAATTAAAGCCAATACAAATCTATTAATAATCAAATTATTTCTTACGATATATATAACTCGTACATGCAAATCAATTGAAATAAATATTTTTAAAACTCAAAACCATATGAGTTTTGTATGTAATTACCTCTCGCCGTTTTTTTACACTACACAACGACCAAACAACAACAAAAATTGGTAATTACGCGAACTTTCAATAAACTTAATTACTTTCAACAGTGATTGACATAAAAACCTTGAAAATAATTTTTTAGATATAACGTTATAATGATCTTGATTATGTAAATATTAATATTATTTAATATTTTTAAGACATCAACTAAACGTTTATGATGATAATTAAAACTATCAACTAAAACATATCACTTGCATAATTATTTGAACACTTATTAAAGCTACGACACTTAGCCTTGGTAATTTTTTAATAAATCAGATTGTTGGTTTTATCATATCGTTTTTGGTCTATTAACTGCAGGTTATTTAATTTAAACTGCATTTAATGCAATTTGTTCATGTAAATAACAGGTATTTTATTGAGATACAAATATAAATATTCGATTAGAAATCTCCCTTACCAATCACATCTTGATGTAATTTAACTCAATATTTTCTGAACTTGTGATTTACTTTTAATCTTTAAAACTGCTAAAAGGTATTATCTGCATATTTTTGAACTGGTTAAATCAACAATACAGTCAAAATTCCATCCGGTTTTATAAAATGTCTACTAACTATAGGTTGTTAGTTGTAACCACCCTTGACTTGTCAATTATCTTGAACCCCGAATAAAAAAATATTTCAAATTTTTCCCAAAGGTTAATACTAGTTTTATTTATTTAAGACAAAACTAGTTCAGAAACATTTATTCCACCAACATTTGTATATAAAAAAATTTTTGGAAACATTTTATCAGGAAAATTGTCTTCAAATATTTTCTGTTGCAAATACAGATGTGATGCACATACCATCGAAAATAGCTGTGAATTGTGCTAGTAAATCATATCAATTTAGTGATTGGCATTATTTTCAATTCATCAAATCGATAGTGACACACAAAACCAACCTCAGTATATAAAGAACAAATTAAAAGAACGAACGAATGCACAGAAGAAGTGATTGCAGTGATTAAATATAGTTGCGGGAAAGACCGCGTTGTACATAGTGATAAAACGTGTCAATACCAAACAGACTGAAACTATGGCGCAGGTCTTAATGTCGAGACACGAAGTAAATAGATGCTGCAGAATGAATAGAGGGTCAACATCGAAAGTCAACATAGCTAACATCGAAATAGGGAACAACTGTTTCAACTTGAGGTGTTAGTGCCACACTTAATGAACGAAGATATTTGAGAAATTAATTTTAAGAAACTGCATGAGCTCGTCCTCCATTTACATGCATTTTATCAATATCACATTGCCACTGCTATTGAAATTATAAGAAAAACATAAAGCGTGGAACGTTATAAGGTTGAAAGTAGTATAACCCATGTATGAAAGAATCTCAGAGCTACCAACAGTAAGGACATAGCAAATAATGCCTCTATTCAGGCAATATCATATGCAGATCAAAACGAATTTTAGACAGTAAACGTGTTTGTCAGTCAGAAAACACAGATATCCAGGGACTGAATCAGGTATCGTTTGTAGTTGGTAGCTCTTTTCATTTTCAAAATTTGTGACGAAATGTATAGATTAGGTACAGTTAGAATAACAATCCTAAAAAAAAAGCAGAGACACAAGTGCTCCGTAGTCATTTGTGTCTAATCTGAACCAGACCAGGACACGAGCAAGGGGGGGAGTGGTTTTCTTCTTTTCCTCGTCATGAAAGCAGAGCTTCAAGGTTACTCGCATGCTTTCCAATAAGAACGTGCCCGGTACCCAAAACCATCAGTTGAATAGATCAGGAGTTGTCGTTTAGTGCAAGTCAGATCTGCATGGCAATCACAGCCTTTGACCATTATATATTTTTGCGTTCTGTTTGGAGTAGCAGTTGTAATGAAGCGCTCTTCGTTGACGAATCAACGAAGTGGCATTGCAGGCCGCCCACCTTGATGAGATTTAGTTAGCCCCAAGCCAGCTGTAGTCCGTGGGGACGAGAAAGAAATCCTGCTGCTCCAGCAAATATGCTGATGTTGTACGCGAACCTCATGGGTGAAAACAGATTAAATCGAAAAAAAACTAACTGAAATGTTTTGACTGTGGCGACCCCCATATACGAACAAAACACGATCACCGCGCCCAACCCCATATCTCACCACACACAATCACACCCTCTTGCACCTCGTCCATTCACATCCGCTTACTAGCACACACACACACACACACACACACACACACACACACACACACACACACACACACACACACACACACACACACACACACACACACACACACACACACACACACACACACACACACACACACACACACACACACACACACACACACACACACACACACACACACACACACACACACACACACACACACACACACACACACACACACACACACACACACACACACACACACACACACACACACACACACACACACACACACACACACACACACACACACACACACACACACACACACACACACACACACACACACACACACACACACACACACACACACACAGGGCTGAGCTTCAGGCTACTGTGGGGGTCACAGGTGGCGTCTGTCCCACAGTAAGCGGCTCACTGGTCAGCGTCTGTCTTCATGTTAGAAGCGGCTGGTTATTTCCACCTGGCAGTAAGTATAAAATGCTAAGAGAAGAAAAACTCCGAAAATAAAACAACATAAAGGGTCATTTAGGATCAAGATTTACGGTGCAGGGATTAGGTACCCCAGTGCCGGCGACTGCAGTGAGTGAGCAAGCAGGCTCCCAGTCGTCGATATCCAGCGACTGCAATGATACAGTGGTGGCAAACTTGGCCGCTGTATCAGCTAGTACTACAAGTGACATGAAGAAGCCGGAGCAGGTGTTTGCCAGGAGCAGTAAGATGGCTAGGTCACCATTAAAACGAAGCAACAGTTTGAGCGACAGTCCATGCACTTCCGCTGGATTGCAAGCCAATAACAATAAAATGGTGCCAAAAGTGCCTCCTGTACCATCTGCTGCGAGAAATGCACCGCAAAATGCTACCGAGCGCCCGGATCTAGGAAACGCGAAAACAATAAACGTCAGTGGATCACCATCAAACATCACGATGAAGGCAGTTACACCAAAACAACCAGCGACAAACCAGGTGATACCAGTAGGAGGTACACATGGTGTCTATAGCAATGGCATAGAAACCTTATTGGTAGTCAGCTGTAAAATTGAGCAGCTGAAAAAATGATGTCGAGCACACGGTCCATAAATCTAACGTTTAGAAACCTTGTGAACGAAATCGAACAGTTGCACAAATCGGCTGTGAATGACCTCACTGTTGTCCAAAGCGTCAGGCCACAAGTGAACAAAGTGTGTCAAACTTCACCGACCTTAAAACCAAGCGTCGATGAAAAATCAAAAAGACGACGAAGTGGAAATGGTGAGGACATGAAAGGACAGCTGCCCTCACCGAAAAAAACTAAAACCGGAAGAAGGATCTTGAAAGAACAAAGATCAAGATCCGAGCAGAGCGTGATCAGGTCAAATGAACAGCAGGTCGAGCCCTCGAATCAAAACGCGCTCTCTGTGGAAGCATCCGAAACGAAGTGGCAACACGTACGTGAGAAAACGGAAAAAGAGGAGAAAAAAAACGCGTCCTGTTGAGCCTACGCGAAACGAACCACGCAAACCTACGAAAAGAGCACCACGGTCGGATGCTTTAATAATATCTAGGTCCGGTGAAAAAAGTTATGCGCAAATGCTAAAAGAAATGAAAGAGAACCCGGAACTAAAAGAGCGAGTGTTAGGTCGGTGTGCCAAGAAACTCTTATAGAGTGTCGCGACTTAGACGAGATCACAACGAGAGAAGATATTTGCATTGCAATCCAGGCACAATTTCCTACAATTGGGTCTGTCCAAACAAATGCAATCAAATCGTTAAGGACATTACGAGACGGGACTCAGACGGCACTAATCAGCCTCCCTGAACGATCAGCGCATGCGCTCGTTGCGTCTGGACACATCCGAATAGGATGGGTAAGATGCAGACTGCGCGAGCGAATCACTCCAACACGCTGTTTCAGATGCCTTGATTACGGTCATGTAGCAAGGCAATGTAAAAGTGATGTGGATCGAACGGGGATTCGTTTTAGATGCGGAGGAACAGGACATAAATCGAAAGGATGCAAAGAGCCCCCAAAATGTGCTCTTTGCCTGCCGGGAACCACAGGGACTAATGGGCATCCTACAGGAGGCAATAGATGTCCAGCCTACAAAAGAGCGCTAAAGCCGACTTCTGTCCGTCATGGTTAAGTGTATCCAGATAAATCTTAACCACTGCGAGGCGGCACAGGACCTACTGACACAAGCCGTTAGAGATCAGAAAGTGGACGTGGCATTGATTTGCGAACAATATCGAACCCCTGTTGGCGATGCGAACTGGGTTGAAGACAGGACGAGCAAAGCTGCTATCTGGACGTGCAATGCTCTCCCTTTTGAACGCAGATCTAGTCGTCAGCATGAGAGTTTTGTCTATGCCAAAATCAAAGGTGTCCACTTCTACAGCTGCTACATTCCTCCTAGCACCCCACTGGACGAATTCGAAGAGACACTTGACCGACTAGTAACAGACGTCAGAGGTAAATCACCCATCGTAATTGCGGGTGATTTTAACGCTTGGGCCGTTGAATGGGGAAGTAAACGTACTAACCCTAGAGGTAGGGCATTACTTGAGGCATTTGCCAGACTTGATCTGGTACTGCTCAACCATGGTACCACAGAGACATATAATAAAGGAGAAGCAAGTTCAATTATCGATATCACTTTTGCAAGTGGGACACTCTCGAGAGGAGCACGATGGAGGGTGTCTGATTTGTATACGCTTAGTGATCATCGTGCTATTATATTTGAAACCCAACCCCAACAGCGGTTTGAAAGGCGCCAAGTCAAGCGGAAGGCGCAGCGAAATGGGTTGAAAATCAAAGAGTTGGACACGGAGATGTTGGACTACATGGTTGAATGCATGCCAATACCGGAGAGTGGTGCCAAGATAGGAGCAGAATTCATTGCGAGATATCTTAAAAGCACCTGTGATGCATCTATGCCGCGTAAAAGCAACGGTAATGGACGGTCCCCAGTCTTCTGGTGGACCGAAAACATTGCCCTTCTGAGAAAAGAGTGCCTCAAACTCCGGAGGAAATGTACACGAAGGAGAAATCATGAGCACTATGAGCAGTTCCAAAATGATTTTCGCGAAAAGCGGAAAGAATTGCGGAAAGCAATTGCTAATAGTAAGAGCAGATCATTCCAGTGTCTTATAGATGAAGTTCAGAATAACCCATGGGGAAGTGCGTACAAAATTGTGCTTACTAAACTCAAGGGTGTTCAATCAGCTGCACCAGTGTGCCCAGATATAATGGTTGAAATTGTGTCCGGTTTTTTTTTCACACCACGTTGACTTCTCCCTACCTCGTGAGCTGCAAATTGACGAAAATTCAATTTCGGCTGTCACCACCAAAGAAGTCCTAAACGCGTTGCTCAGATTATCCGTTAAAAGCACGCCCGGTCTAGACGGCATCCCAAATATCGTCTTAAAAACAGCGATAAAGAAGAAGCCAAATGTATTCGAAAATATCTACACTGCTTGCCTAAACGAAGGGATATTTCCTGAGGAATGGAAGCGCCAACGCCTTGTGCTTATACCGAAAGGTGACAAGCCACCAGAAGAACCCTCGTCCTACCGCCCACTGTGCACGCTGGACACAACTGGAAAGATCTTTGAGAGAATTATTGGTACTCGACTTGAGCAACATACTGAAGGCGAGTGGGACCTTTCTGACCGGCAGCTTGGTTTCAGAAAGAAGCGCTCTACCGTTGATGCAATATCTGCAGTGTGTGAGATAGCGCATAAAGCTTTGAGTGGTAAAAGATGGCTAGAAGGTGATAAACAGTATTGTGCTGTTGTCACTCTGGATGTTAAAAACGCCTTTAACTCTGCCAACTGGAACCAAATCATGAGAGCCCTAGACGAACTGCATGTACCTCACTACCTGCTACGTATAATAGCCAGCTACTTCATGGGAAGAACTCTGGTCTATGATACCAAAACAGGTCCTAAGAAGTACAATATAACAGGAGGAGTACCCCAAGGATCGGTCCTTGGACCCCTGCTGTGGAACATCATGTACGATGGTGTTCTCAGAGTACGTGTGCCGGCACAAACAACGATTATCGGCTATGCAGACGACATTGCCATAGTTGTCGTAGCCAAAAACCTTACGGACATTACGAGCAACTGTAACCAGACCATAACCAGCGTTAGAGCATGGCTGAACAGCAAAGGACTAGAGTTGGCCGATCACAAAACGGAAGCCGTACTAATGATTAGCAGAAAAGTGGTGGAAAGTATCGATATCCAGGTTGGTGG
The DNA here is from genome assembly GCA_963693315.1 of Diogma glabrata. Classification (NCBI taxonomy): domain Eukaryota; kingdom Metazoa; phylum Arthropoda; class Insecta; order Diptera; family Cylindrotomidae; genus Diogma; species Diogma glabrata. Next base: position 408,772,622 of record OY856187.1, on the reverse strand, counting down.
ACAGATCATAAAATCTGGCCAGTACCTGAAGTATCTTGGAGTCGTTCTAGAACACAGACTCAACTTTAGAGACCACTTGATGTACGCTGGTGACAAAGCCAAACGAGTGGGGGCTGCTCTTGCAAGGCTAATGCCAAACATTGGCGGCCCTAGACAACCGATCAGACAGCTTCTCGGTAGCGTTACCACATCAATATTGATGTATGCGGCACCCATATGGGCCTCAGCGGTGGAAACGCCATCTTATGCTAGACCTATCAAAACGACCTACAGACTGACATCGTTGCGCATTTGCTGTGCTTTTCGCACGGTGTCTGACGAGGCTGTAAATGTTATTGCGAGTAGGATGCCGATTGATATTGCAGCAAAAGAGGTATCGGCTCTGCGTATAGCAACACGAAATGATAGGGACCGACGAACACGTGAAGACTTCAACATGGACAGTCATATAGAATGGCAAGCGAAATGGGAAGCTTCCACCAACGGACGATGGACCTTTGTGATGATCCCTGACATAAAAACATGGACATCAAGAAAACACGGTGATGTCAACCATCATTTGACGCAAATGATCTCAGGCCATGGATGTTTCCGTGAGTACTTATACAAGTATAAGCACGTAACGGATCCATACTGTCTCTACTGTGAGGGTAAGGCCGAGAACGCTGAGCACGTGCTAATCGAATGCGGAAGGTTTGCACATTCGAGAAAACTTATTGAGCAGCATATGGGAGAGTCAATCACTCCGCATAGCCTCATGCAATTTATGCTGAGCTCAAAAGACAACTGGGACATAGCGAATGAGATCATCACAAGTATGATGAAACGACTGAGACAAGACGAACGAAGAGCAGCCATGCTCAACACTACACAGCGAAACCACGACAACACATAATAATCGAGAGAGTACTACACTCAACCCTTGCCCTGCGAAGGAATGCCTTAATTGGTGGTACCGCAGGGATACAACAGGACTACAAGAGCAAGGGAGATGTTTTTACCCGGTAAGAACCCGCGGTCGCCTGGAAAGTCGGGTTCCAGGTGGATTTTTGAAACGTTTCATCTTCCTACGAAAAACAAAAAAAACACACACACACACAAACACACAACACACACACACACACACACACACACACACACACACACACACACACACACACACACACACACACACACACACACACACACACACACACACACACACACACACACACACACACACACACACACACACACACACACACACACACACACACGAATTTTGCTGAAAATCCAACCCAACGTGCATACAGAATTACAGTCCGATCCCAATTGCTTGAAGCAAGTAATAAAATTGTTGGTGTGGTGCAAATACCACACACAAAGATGCAGATCAATGAAATATGCCATTCTATCGATAATTCGGGTGTATACCAAACTTGTGGACGGCTATAACGTGTACCACATGTCCACATCAAATTTAAACGAATTTTACCAACATCGGATATAATCCAATCGGGCCTCGCTAGGCTTCCAATTGCAAAAAAAAAAAATCAGCCATAAATAACGTCGCACTAATTGTCGTTAATTTGTCCATTTATATATACCCTTTTTTTTGATTACAAATTTTATGTAGGTTAACAATAAAGAAATCTAATTTAGTCTTTTTTTTATAATCATAAAAATTTATTGTTGTGTAAATTAATAAAATTTTTGGGTTTATTGAGTTATTTTTTTTTTGTTTTCATATTTATGTACAATTTCAGGTTTATATATTTCCTGTTGAATTCTAACAGTCAAACGCGCATACATGAAACATACTCGCACACCCATACTCACAGGCACACACATACATACCCATATAAAAGAAGTAATAAAGTGACTCACCCCATAGTGTAGGTCCCTCCCCGTCCAACTCCTATCTCCTTTAACTGTTCATTCCACTCCTTTTAGAATATGAGTGGTAATTAGGTGCAAAGCCAAAGCGTTCCAACTTCAACCAGCGTATCCAAATAACCAATGGTTGCACAACTCCTTGACGTAACATATTGGGATCATCGACGCCGTCAATTGGTAATTGTTGAGTCCATGGATAACCGTGGACTTTGCCAGTGCAATGCGCGATAAACCAAAAAAAAGGCAAAACTTTGAACCCTCACAAATTCTGGTTCATCTGGTTGCGGAAGATGACTCACGGCGCAATCACACCATCGATACACATCAACAAATGAAAAAAAAAATTCTTGTCCTTTTGACCTTTCTTTTTATTTTAATTTTTCTTTTTTAATATGCAAATGTTTATTACGATGAAACAAATTTTTTGCTTTAGATTAATGTTATACAAATTTACCGTAAATAAATATTTAAAAAAAATTACAAAAAAAATCAATTTCATCTTAATTTTCTTTTTGTATTTTTAATAGCATTCCTTAATTGTGGGATCAAAATTCATTTAACAATTATCGTAATTAAATAAATATTTTTAAAGAGCATGTATTTTGGTTTAATTTTATATATTAATACGCAAAAAAAAACTTTGAGGAGCCTAAGGCGTTTTTATTCGCAGATGGATTCCTTTCAAATTTTCACTGCTAACTGATATTAGTGTAACTTAGATTTTAAAGATTTTTCCCACAAATCGGATCATAAATAAAAAAGTTATAGACGAATTAAAATGTATTTTTGAATTTAACGGCCCCCCCATACAATATGAAATGGACTTGCCCAAATCATATTTTTTTTTTCACAAAAACAATACGATGTTACTTTGTTATTCTTTTATACATTGTAATTTGTAATTTTATTTTAGTCTTCTTATAAATACTAGGAAGGCCCCGCGTGCTTCGCTACGCTTATAAATAAAGACTTTGCGCAGACATTTTGTTGACGTAGAAGCAATGATTTCAAAAAGTGGTAATGAGAAATGCTAGCATATAATTTTTAATTTTTTAATTTTAATGAACGAAAAATAATCAGAACTCTAGCTGATCAGTTCGGATATATGAAAAATTAGCGATCAAATCAGTTACAGATCAAATAAGCTTACTTGAAAACTTGAGTGGATGTGAACTCATGTTAACAAAAAAAAACTTTTTTCTCACAAAAAAATGTAGTTTGACTTGTCGATCGCCACCACATGAATTCAATTAGGTAATTTGCAATTCACTACGTTATTTTTAGTTTTAGGTTGAATTATTATCATTTTTTTTTGTTTTAACTTCACATTCACATGGGATCAAGAAAAAATCACACACATGTTTTTTTCGTAGACGTCAAAGACAAAAACAAAATGGATGTTACTCTTTGGGCAAATCGTCGCAAACAAGCCCCGAGGACATCACGTGGCTGCCATTTATAGTAGAAAAATGGTAGCATTATCGGGTAGCTTGTTTTAATAACTGAAAACTCACTAAAGAATTTGTACAACTAACTTGTATTAAAAAAATTGGAAAAGAATCATAAAAATAATATTGATTACGAAACGATTGTAAGGAATTATATATGGAAATAGCGCGGTTACGAATTAATGATATTGCACAACCGTTTTATGATAATTTCAAACATAAACCATTACGATAGACGATTACGATCTGAATATAAGAATTTAGGGTTGAAAAGGCGAAAACAACTACGAAAGTTTTTGCCAATGTAAATTCAATGCGTGTGGGAAAGTAATGTGACTCGAAACCACGAAAAAGGACAACAACTTCGTTACACAGTTCACATACAGGAATGTGTGTTGCCAAAATTACCATGCTTCGTGACACAAGAGAGGGAATTCTTTACCGTGCCGGATTACTTTTAACGTGGTGAGGCTCAACTCTAGAATATTGATTGCAGCCTAACTGTTCGTAAAGATGCCGATATCCCTTTCAGATATTACATTATGCTTCAACCCATCTACAACCTCATTTACGCAAGTTTAACCTGAAATTACAGCAATGAACAGGCAAGTGAAAGAAAAGGATTCAATTTAGTTCTTTCCAGACTACTGCACACTCAATTTGCCTATTAATTTGCAACCCATATGTTTAGATATTAACAACACCTGTATGTTTATCTAATTCATTTTCTTAGTACTCCTTAAAGGAATAGCAGCTGTCAAGCCAGCATATGAGGATGGTTTTGGGAAGGGGTAGTCTATGCTTAAGGAAACATTTTTATTTACCAGAATTGAGGAGTGCCATAGACTTCACCCTAACTACCATGCTGGCGTAAGGAGTAAGGAGTAAGAAAGAAGAGAATGTCTAATACTACGGTGGGTCTAATACTATGGTTTTGTTACTTGTTCTAACGTTTAAATAATTTAACTGTGTCCACGGCGATTTCATGTGATGACTACCACATATTTTATACTTCGTGAGGCGCCTGTGCTTGACGAGTCTGAAAACTTTTTTTCTTCTGCCATTTTTCTTCGATCGGCAAGCTCCGAAAAATGCCGATTGCACGGGATCTTGTAAATTTTTTGGTTTTTTAACTATGGGAGTTAGAAATTTGGTTTAGAACACGAGGGTAACCTTGTCCGACAAAAATTTGTCTACTATTATCTAGTCCAACAACCCAAACATACCAAAATATCAGTTGTCAGACTCGACAATGACAGACACATTTTGGTCGGACAAGCAACCGTAGCAAATTTAAATGATCGCGGGCAATCGGCGTTTTTCAGAGCTTGCGGAATGAAAAAGCGGCCGATTTGAAGAAAATCATTGTACAAAGATTTTCGGGCTCGTCAAAGACAAGCGCCTCACGAAGTATAAAATATATGCTAATCATCACATGCAATCGGCGTGGGCCCATGAACTACTGACTTTTCTTGAAAAAGGTCGACTTTAGAGCTTATGACCACGAGTACCTTTTTTGTGTAGAAAACATTGGCGTTTCGAATGAGCGCCTCAAAACCGTACTATTCCAGTAGCGTAGAATTTGAGGGAAATAATACTAACTACACCTTCAAAACCATCACCAATTAAGACTTAAAAAAAAATTTCGCACAAAACATAGCTTATTATGAGTAAAAAATGTAAAATCGAAATTTTTTTTTCATTTTCAACACCCTGTATCTCGAAAGTGTCGCATTTAAGCTAAGTTAAGAGAAACTTTTTTTCATATTTTTGGACAAGCTATCACATCCTGAAGTACTGCGCATATATTATGAAACACCCTATATATTTAGAAGCTATGCATAATACTATCTTATTAATGGTAGGGTTTGCAAAAAACCTTTATTGAGGATCGTATTTTGCGGTATAATATTTTGCACATTTCAAAAAAATTAGTGTAAACATTAAACCTTAAAATGAATTAGTTTTCCGTTCTATCAATTATTTTATGAAGTTTAAAAATTCCTCTTATGTAAATAATGGAAAAACTTTAAATTCATTTCAAAATTACTTTGTATGTAAGGAGAATGCATGAACTTTACAATCAAGGGGCACTATAGTAATTAGTATTGCATATTTAAAAATTTATTTCAATAAACATTCATCATTCTGTTTTGTGAATATTCTATTCAATTTAAAATTAAAATAAAATCTGAATTAGTATTTCCATGGTTTAATTTTTTTCCTAAATAATAAAATTACCAAATTTGAGTTTATATTCTTTCTTAATAAAATCAAAATTATTGCAAAACAACCTTCAATAAATTATTAGTGCTAATAATAAATAAATAATGAGTCAGACAAATAGTTTTACGCTAGATTACATTAGCAAATATTTTGAACAGTTGTTTTGGTTAATAAGAACTTCGGTTAAACAAACACAAAATAAACTTTCAATTTTAAAAGCTCTATTTTACAAATGTGGGCTGGTAAGTATATCATAAATCAATGGTAATTATGTTATAATTGTTGTATCGAAGCATTTCCTTCTTCACATTAAAGATGTTGACTAACAATAAGTGTTTAGTTATATAACTATGGTAAAGTAAGTAAGAATCTTAAGACAAAAGAATAACTTACTATTGTTAATTAATTAAAATTATATCATAAATTAATGTTGTTTAGTAATAACAAAATATAAACATTTTGTAACTATTTGAGTTTTAAACATAATCAAACCTAATTTTTATTTAACAATCGTTGATTTGGACGAAATGATAAATGTGGAATTGATATCAAATTTCGTAAGATTACGCATAACTAAATAAATTAATTAACAAACTTACTAAATTAAATTAAGTCGCTGTCGATGTTGATGTTGATGTGAATGGAATGCTTGATTATGAATCAGGGTTGTAACTCGGCTGTAAAGAGTCTGTAAACGTAAGATATTACATACCACTGACAATATGAGGCAGATTTTGAAAGTCAAGTTGATATATTCGGGGTGCTGGAGAAGAAACTCTAATCCCCGTAAAAAGTAGTGTAAAATATGTTATCTATTATGTCTGTTTATTTTTGTTTTTTTTTAATAAATTATTATAATTTGAATATTTTATACAAATTTTTAGTTTAAAAAAAAGAAAAATTCAAATCAGTAAAAAAAATATAAAGAAATTGATCAAACTTTAAATTAAAAAAAATTAAAATTAGAATAAGCACAAACAAAGTATTAAAAATAATTAGATGATAATAAGTAAAATAGAAGTTAAAATTTAAATAATTATTAACAAATGACATGAACAATACGATATACTAATTAAGGCATTCAATACCGGATCAACCAGTACTGCGGTATTAAAAGTGGACAAAACTGGTATATCAATATTAAACACAGCTTTAAATTTAATGACATACATCAAAATTTTTTTAATTGTTGTCTCAGCCAGCTGACTTGAATCAAAGTTTAACAAAGAAATTCGTTAGGCCTAATTATTTAGGTTGCAATGCGTGCGCTAGAAGAGGACTGTTTGTTAAGGCTTAAAAAATTTCTCACGCAAATCGTCTTTCACATTCAAAAGATTGCAATAAATTTAGCAAATATTTAATGGACTCGAACCTATTCAATTTCACTTTTTGGGATGGAGGAACTATTTAGAGCTATTTAAAACCAAAACAAATTGTGTATGTTTTCGATCCGACTCATATTCTACATTTAACAAATCTCACCAAATTTTGTCACATACTCAGACTATTCCGGATCAAGTAACATTTTTGTGGCTAACAAAATAGTAAAAACAAGAAAATGTTTGTATGCTCCAATCAAATATAATTAATTGATTTTCTTTAAAATACTGGAATATTGTCTGAACCCGGATTTGAATTCAATTTAAATTTACTTAGAGCAAGATATACTTCTACTGGTGTGATAGATAAATGAGAAATATTAACAAAACTATTTGTATTTTGAGAAATGTAACTAAATATGTTTTTACATTAAAAAATTGTTTTGCAAGAAGTCTGTGAATGCAATATCCTTGCGATATCGATATTCCGCGATAAGTTATCCAAATATCTTTACCGTCCCCATTTCAATGCGTTTGAAGTTTCCTAAATTAATTTAACTGTTTCTGAATGACAATTAAGACTTCTTCCGCCATAAAAAGAAAGGGTTTTCTTACAGTATAGATGAAGTCATGACAAAAATCGGGTACGCTTCAGGTTTTTTTTAAACACGTCCACGATTGTGAATAAAACAAGATTGATGTAGATTACCTAATCTGACCGAATCTATGTATATGTTCGTTAAAAAAAATCGTTATAGGGGTATATCGAAAGTTTTCTGTTCCAATTTAGAATGACATGACACCTATGCTTATTGGCATTGTAAATAAGCCCAATCGGTGATCCCGAATACCAAGTTTTACTATTAAGAAATTTTATGTGAATCTTAACGTAGAATATGTTTATCAGCTCTTTAACCAAAATATTTTTGAAACAGGGATATCAACTCCTCAGAACGCATATTTTTGTGGGACCTAAGTCTTAAAAAGTATCGATGTGTTGTTGTGATACACTAAATCATGCAACAAAACACGTTTTATTAAAAATAACAAAACAAGATATAGAAGTTATTTTTGGAGTTAAAGAATGTTGTGTTGTGGTAAAGAATAATTTGTAGTCATTTATCAAATTAAATCACACCGAAGATGAACATAATGGAAAGCTTTACAGTATGGTGATCAAACATACAGTATTCAATAGTAATTAAATTCTTCAAGGGCACCTACTCTTCCAAGTCATCGGTTAATGCACCATATAAAGAAAAGTTGTGCGTGGAGTCCCTCCGCGCGGAAGAAGTGAAACTTCGTAATGTGGAAATAAAAACATATTATATTCTTTCAAAAGTCATTAATTAAAATTATTTACAAAAACGTAAAGAGGTGTCAAGGGACACCCGGATGGAACGAAGTTCTTTTCGATTAATTAGTGAAGGAATGGTTGTAATAAAAAATTTAGTGAAGGAATTGTAATAAAATTTTATTTTCAGGGTGTCAAGGTGTCAAAGCTGTCAAGGGTATCCAGGGTATCAAGGGTGTCAAGGATGTCAAGAGTGTCAAGGGTGTCAAGGGTGACAAGGGTGTCGAGGGTGTCAAGGGTGTCAAGAGTGTCAAGGGTGTAAAGGGTGTCATGGTTATCAAGGGTGTCAAGAGTGTCAAGGGTGTCAAGGGTGTCAAGTTTCTTTCGATTAATTAGTGAAGGATTTCTGTGTAGATAATAACGGTGATGAGACGATTTATATTTCATCGAGTCATAAACAGTTTGAGTGTAGCGTTAGACAGAGTGTAGCGTCAGACAGAGTGTAGCGCAAACAATTTAACGCAACCTTGTTTTGAAAGTCCCATTAGAAGTTTCACTTCAAAAAAACTTCAACGTTTATTTGTTTCGTTAAAATAAATCAATTACATTGAAATATTGAAGACGAACTAAATTTATGTGAGATGATTTACAAATTAAGCTCAATATATTTTTATGCCTACGCCCGATAGTGAAAGTAGTTCAAGCTGTCAGTTAAAGGTTGAAAGTTTGTATTTACCGCTAGGCGAGTGGCAATGTTTCATCTTTCACTGAAAGTAAATTTATACATACTGTTAGTGGATCTTCCACCTTATTAGCTAAATGCCTTGGGTATCGACACCATATAACTAATAATACTGAAAACTAAGTAAACTGTAATGAACTGTAAATTTAATAACTTCACTATATGAATATGACGATTTGACGATGTATAGTTGAAGAACCTTCACTGGATGATATGACGAGTTTGAAGGTAAGCGAATCTACAAACTTCACTATATGAATATGACGAGTTGACGGTATATAGTTGGAGATCTTCATTGGACAATATGACGAGTTTGACGGTAAGTAGTTTGCTCTTCACTGGATAATATGACGAGGTTAACTATATGAATATGACGAGATGACGGTATATAGTTTGATCTTCACTGGATAATATAGTATCTCCACTGGTATATAATTTGATCTTCACTATAATTAATTTTGTATAAATGAAGAGTTTGACGGTAATTAATTAAGAAGCTTCACTATATGGATTTGATGATTTGACGATGAATAGTTGAAAAACTTCACTGTATAATGTGACGAGTTTGACGATAATTAATTTCGAAGAACTTCACTATTTTTACACTTATATATATCCAGGCATATAACCACACATTTTTTTTGTAAACCATTAAAATTTTTATGACACTATATTCACCTGTGTTTTCCAGCGTTGACTTCTTGGTGTTTTGGTTGATGTTGATTCTCTGATGGTTGTTGAAGATAAGAGAAACATGTTCTCAAATTCTTCCAATTTATACAATTTACAATGCAAAAACGAAAACTAATTATCATCTGATACATCGATTAACTCACCACTTTGTTTTTGATGAGCGACATCTATATTTTATCATTTGAAGTACATGTGAAATAACGACGTAGCGTTTATATGGGTAGGAAAATGTTGTACGTTTTTTTTTATGTTTATGATAATAAAAGTTTTTTTTGTTGTGTGATTTGGCGTTAACACATACAGTAAAAAAATTATTTAATGAATAATATGAAACGTTATTGATCAGCTTTGACAATTTTGAATTTTAATTCCTGAACCTATTTTGTTACTAGCTAACGTACTTGTAACGCTATGGTTATTACTGATAATGGTTGCGGTTGTTGCTTTTTTCCAAGAATTTTATAAGATAATGAAGCTTTATTTGCTAGTGATTCTTCAATATATCCCTCTGCTACTGCAGTAGACTTCCAACCGCCATGGTGTTTTAGACAAGTTATGTCGGCCCCAGAATCTACTAGTAAAGTTGTCGAGAATCGTCGAAACAGTGACCAGTGTATAAAGCGAATCAGGCAAATTTAAATATTCTTTTATACGTTTTGGCATGTTCCCAAATGTGTTCATTCCTACGATACCATATGTGCATTTGTCATTTTCGCATTTAAAAAAAATCGCCTTGTCGTCGAGTTTAACGGGCGAAGAGCCATATATTTACGGTAAAAGCTTAAATAATCGAGAAATCGTTCTCCGCCGTTTAACACAATAAATTTACGCTGAGCTGCGGTGTTGGTATTGGTGATTTGCACTATTAGAATAGTTCCATTGCCTTCTATGTCATCTATTGTCATTTTAGTTAGTTCGTCCAGACGACAAGCTCCAGAAATACCAAACACTAAAGCAACCTAAAATTTTGAGAATAATTTATAATATTATATCTTATTTATGAATATATTACCTTCAACACCAAGTAAGATTTATCAGAAGCATTTAACAAAAACCTATTAATTTCTCCTCTTCTGAGGATCTTTGATTTTTTGGGTTTATAACCTTTTGATTTTTGTTTATAACCGATTTTTTGTCGAGAAATTCCAAAAAAGGGGGGGTCTTTCAGACCGAAGTAAAATATACTTTTTACGGTTTATTTTTAATTTTTTATTTTATTAATAATAATATAAACTTCCTTATAGTAACAATTTGAATTTCATTTGTTATTTTATTGAATATCGATTTCGACTTACGTCATCCTCAGTTCTTAAATTATTATTACAATTTTTGCTTAAACTATTACTTATATACTATTTCAACTGCTATTTTTTATTATTTTGTTATATATATTGTTAGTTGTAGTGTTGATTTTATCATTTAAAATGTTGCTATTGTTTTTATGTTTATATATTTCTATTTCTTCCAATCTATCTAGATGTTGTCCTTTTCTTTTTTATGTAATATGGTTAAATTTGTGTTTATATTGGGGTAATTCTTTTACAAACCGAACGGATTTTGATGAAAATTCATTTACACCTCTTCGATTTGGCTGAAACTTTTTTTGCGGATTCTATGTCGAAAAAAAGATGTACGTGTTCGAGGATTTTTTTTTTTTGGAAAATAGAGCTGTTCTAAATTTCGTGAATTTTGTGATTTTTTGCTTGAAGACTTATTTTCAAAAATTCGTAGTTCCGAATCTATAAGAGCTACAAAATTTTCACCGAATTCTTTTTTGTAGCTGAAAAATTGAACTTTGAGGAAAAAATATTTTTTATAAAAAATATTAACAAATTCGTATCATTATATACAATTTAATTGTTTAAATCGATTTTTAACAATTGCCCCCAAAACGAATCTAGTTCTTAGTATTTTCATTGTATTTTCCGTCAAATTTTACGTCAAAAACATGTTTTTAAAATATGGAACCTTTTCAATTGTTCTTAAAATATTAATTTATGTAACGCGTAACGACCCAAAAAACGGTTTTTTGCTACAAAAATCAAATCTGCCAAATCAAAAATGGGTCGGTCAGAAAGGTGCTCGGTTTATAAAAGAATTACCCATTGGTGTATTTGTGTTTTTCTATTTATAAATGTTGGGCATACCTGGATTTTGGATCTCTCTTATTAATTTCACTGGTGTGTTATAAAGAAAATTATAATTATTACACATTGAATAGAAAACATAAAACAAGAAAAATTTGCAAACCCTTACAACATTGAAGAATGAAGAAAACTTAGCAGGCAAAAACTACATAGGCGTAATATATATTAAACAACATTCAAAATAATGCAAAAAACTTTAGAAAAATATGGATATATCGCAGCTTACAGACACAAAAATAAAATAGAAAATTACCCAAAAACCAAAAAAAAAAACCAAACCTTAAACACAGGTGTTCATAAAATTACCTGTGATTACTGCAGTAAATTTTATATAGGTCAAACGGGGCGCTCCTTCACAAAAAGATTTATTGAACACACCAGTGAAATTAATAAGATCGATCCAAATCCAGGTATACCCAACATTTAAAAATAGAAAAACACAAATACACCAATATAAACACAAATTTAACCATATTACATAAAAAAAGAAAAGGACAACATCTAGATAGATTGGAAGAAATAGAAATACATAAACATAAAAACAATAGCAACATTTTAAATGATAAAATCAACACTTACACTAATATATGACATAACAATTATAATAACAGTTGAAATAAGTAATAGTTTAAGCAAAAATTGTAATAATAATTTAAGAACTGAGGTTGACGTAAGTCGAAATCGATATTCAATAAAATAAAAAATGAAATTCAAATTGTTACTATAAGGAAGTTTATATTATTATTAATAAAATAAAAAAATAAACAGTAAAAAGTATATTTTTTGAAATACTGCATTTTAGTTCTATCTTTGTTTCTTTTTTATATACATTGATCACTTTTACGCCCAGTATTATTCAGAATTACTTCGGTCTGAAAGACTTAAGTATTACATTCATGAGCCAAAAGTGAAATTCTTACCCCCACTTTTTTTTGCATTTCTCGACGTTTTAGGACCTACTGATACTAAAAAAGCATAAAAAAAAATATGAAGCGGCTGAAATCGCACAGCTCTGAGATATCAAGAATTCGGTCTGAGTTAAGGATTTTGATATAGTTTTCGGCAAAAAACTTTTATGAGGATTTGGTTTTTAGTTTTGGACAGCGCATGTATATCACACATAACTCTTTGTTAAAGTACAAGTATTTTTTATCTCTGTTTAGAAATTTATTACAAAACTAACACGAAACATCAATACGTTGCCGGAAAATTATAACAGATCATAAATTAACATAATTTAGTGAAAAGATGATACACTCAGCAAACTACTCAAAAACCTCTCCATTTAGCGTTTCGAGAAAATATTACAAAATCACAAATTCATATTTCTTTCAAAATTCCAAAAATATTGTAAAAATTAAATAAAATCAATTTTTTTTCAAAATTCTAAAAATTAGAATAAAATCAAATATTTAAACTTTTTCAAAATTCCAAAAATATTCCAAAAATTCTTAAATATTCAAACTTTTTCCAAAATTCTAAAAATATTGTAAAAATTATTACAAAATTAAAAATTGAAACTTTTTTCAAAATTCCAAAAATTATAATAAAATCAAAATGTAAAATTTTTCAAAATTCTAAAAAAAATATTACAAAATCAAAAATTAAAACTTTTTACAAAATTCTACAATTATAGCAAAAATTATTACCAAATCAAATATACAAACTTTTTTTCAAATTTCAAAAATATTTCAAAAACTATAACAAATTCAAAAGTTTCCTTGTCCAATTTCATTTTCAATTACAATTAGGTCATAAGAACAGCTACATTTTTTTCCCAAAAAATTGGCTATAAAAATAAATGAAATCATTTTTTGACACACTTGACAACATTTTTTTGACAAACTTATAATGCCATAATTCTCAATAATAATAATAAAATTTCATTTCAAACAAATAAATAATTTTATTTTTTTCCAAAAAATTGGGTAAAAAAATAAATAAAAATTTTCTTTTGACACACTTGACAACGTTTTTTTGACAAACTTATAATGCAATAAGCTAGTTTTTAGTCTCACATATCAAAATTTCTCCAAATTTAATGTTGCTACTCGTAATCACTTAAAACGAACGTTTTTGAAGCCAAAAATATGAAAATTTGCTATTTTTGACACACATAATGATTTTTGACACACTTCCTGTATAGTTATCGACACAACGTCCTTCCGGACCTATTCCTTGAGTTTACCTATTTTTAGAAAAAAAAATTCCGTCCGGCCGGCAATCATTACCTACGCTGCAGGGAAAACCACAGACGGGATTTCAAAAAACTTTTTCCTAGAAATAGGTATACTCAAGTGACAGGTCCGAAAGGACGCTGTGATCGATAACTGTACCGGAAGTGTGTCAAAAAAATAATTATGTGTGTCAAAAATAGCAAATTTTCATATTTTTGGCTTCAAAAACGTTCATTTTAAGTGATTACGAGTAGCAACATTAAATTTGGAGAAATTTTGATGGTAGGGATTGGTATGTGAGACTAAAAACTAGCTTATTGCATTATAAGTTTGTCAAAAAAATGTTGTCAAGTGTGTCAAAAGAAAATTTTTATTTATTTTTTTACCCAATTTTTTGGAAAAAAATAAAATTATTTATTTGTTTGAAATGAAATTTTATTATTATTCTTGAGAATTATGGCATTATAAGTTTGTCAAAAAAATGTTGTCAAGTGTGTCAAAAGAAAGGTTTTTATTTATTTTTTACCCAATTTTTTTAGGAAAAAATAAAATTAATAGTTTGTATGACATGATATTTTATTATTATTATAGAGAATTATGGCATTATAAGTTTGTCAAAAAATTGTGTCAAGTGTGTCAAAAAATGATTTCATTTATTTTTTTAGTCAATTTTTTGGAGAAAAAAAATGTAGCTATTTTTATGACGTAAATGTAATTGAAAATGAAATTGGACATGGAAATTTTTGAATTTGTTATAGTTTTTGGAATTTTAAAAAAGGTTGTATTTTTGATTTTGTAATAATTTTTGCAATATTTTTAGAATTTCGGAAAAAGTTTTAATTTTTGATTTTGTAAGAATTTTTGGAATATTTTTAGAATTTTGAAAAATTTTAATTTTTGAATTTATTATAAATTTTGGAATTTTGAAAAATTTTTCAATTTTTGATTTTGTAATAATTTTTGCAATATTTTTAGAATTTTGGAAAAAGTTTGGATTTTTCAGAATTTTTGAAATATTATTGGGATTTAGAAAAAACTTAAATATTTGATTTTATTCTAATTTTAGGAATATTTTTGGAATTTTGAAAAAGTTTGATTTTATTTAATTTAACAATATTTTTGGAATTTTGATTATAATTTTCTGGCAACGTATTGATGTTTCGTGTTAGTTTTGTAATAGATTTTTAAACAGAGATAAAAAATACTTGTACTTTAACAAAGAGTTATGTTTGATATACATCGCTGCCCAAAACTAAAAACCATGTTCTCATAAAAGTTTTTTGCCGAAAACTATATCAAAATCCTTAACCCAGACCGAAGTTTTGATATCTCAGAGCTGTGATATTTCAGCCTCTCCATATTTTTCCTAATGTTTTTGAAATATTATTTCAGTTAAATAAGAAAGAATGTTTTTCTCCATAAAAACAGGATCTCTTATGTACCATTGCTATTCATATCATAAAAATCCAATTAACATACCAACACGAAATCAAAGGCCACAATTTTAATTTAGTAAATTTTGATTAAACGAATGCCTCAATTATTATTATTGATATAGGTCCAAGAAATGAAACTAGAAATTAGAATTTGATTTACGGATTTTCGGTATGCAAATAAGTTGCTTTTATAGAGTTGTTTTTTAAGTGGTTTCGATTCTTAATTTAGAGCAAGAATAGATATAGGGCCGATTATTACAGATTTTATATGACAATTTGGAAAATTACTGGAGTAATAATTGAATTTTTACAACAAAAATAATGCATCAAAAATTTTCATCGGTTGAAGTGAAGCATGGCCAAGACTTTTAAACAGGCTAGACAAAATGGTCCGGATATAAATTATGGGAAATCAGGAGTAAGGCAAAAAAAAATTATTTGAAGATGTGTGGCGATGATCAAATTGAGGAAGTGCTAGCTTTAAATATTTAATATTCATTATCGAGTTTAAAATTTCAGTCAGTCATCATTATATTCATCATCAACTCAGTAAACCTTTGGCTTTTTCTTTTGTTCAATGTCCTGTGAACCGGATAGCAGAGGATTTGGTCAAAATTATAAAACATGTTTTTTATCTCGAAAAGAATTAAAATGTAATCCGGAAAAAACATAAATGACCAAAATTTCTACAACTAATCTGTACTACTTCATATGATCATATTAACCGCAAAACAAATTGAACATTTCAAAACGGACATTAATAGTAAAAAATTTACTTTCGATACTTTTAACACTCGAATAAAATAAAACAAAATAGCAATCTTTAAAAAAACAGCAACACATATTTTTATTTTTATTTTCACAAACATAGTGTTTCGGTTTAACGACCTTCTTCAAAAACTACTTTCTTGATTCTTTTCTTTTCAATATCATAACAAGAAATAGGCGATTTGTATTACATAATCATATCGTCAAAGGTAATACTAACCGATGATTTAATTTTTATATATTAAAAGTGAACGTCAATTTACGATTTATATCAAATTATTATATCATAAAATTTTCACCAACGAAAATTTTCGAAACAAATTCTTGGATGGATCACTTTTCAATTTTGAACTCCATCTCCTCTTTATGTTTTGTTGGTATAATGAAATGACTTGCATTTTTCATTGAATTAAGTTAACGAATGAGCATTTAGAATTGGTAATTCTAAAAAGTTTACGACGAGGTGTAAGTTAGTGTAAGAGGTGTAATTAATACAATATGGGTATTGCAAATGAGATGTGCACTTTCATTTAAGCTATCTTATAATTGATTATATAAGATTTTTTTGGAATATAGTTGTGTGTCATTCAAATGTATGTTGCACAATTTAGTGACCAACAATTTAAATTTGATGCAATTTTTAGGTTAATCGGTTACTAAATAGCATAACGACTTATCATTTTTTTATCTTCTCAGACTGTTTAAGAAACTGAGAAATAAAAATTGAGAAAGAGAAAAATAAAGTCACATATTAATGTAGATAAATTGAATTTGGTTTTCATTCCTACAGTAAGCTACTTACGGGAGATAAGTATAACTTTTAGATGCTGATTTAAAATTTTCTAAACCAATTGGCATCTAATGTATACGTTTGAGCTTTTAACTATCGTTTTTTTTTTAAGAATCGGGCAGAAAACGTGGTTTTTGGAAATTTTTTTGACTCAATTTTGTGATTTTGGTATCAATCGATCGGGCTTGGCCGTCTCCCAAAAACTTTATGAGATTGGGGTGGTAGGACCCGCCCTCACCCCTTTACATCCTCTTTAAGTTTTAGCATATAAAAATCTATATAAAATAAATGGGAAGATATAAAAAAAATTTAATGGCACCATTATCTTTTATTCAAACCGGCGCAACCGTGGGTGGGGTTGACACATTAAATGAGTAAAATATGTGGGGTATCGTTAGAATCAGAATTTTATAACAAATACAATTCCTTATATTACCCCCTGATCGGTGATATTACCATTTTTTACTCCCAAGGGTACCCTTAATAATCGGGGATGCTGATATCAATGATGATGATAAAATTTGAGCCAGACTCGGGATAGTCCAAAAAGGGGTGGTGGTTGGGGGGTCGGTTATAAAGAGTATCGAATTTATTGTCATAATAAAAATTGGGGTCGGAATCATCGTAGTGGTGGGGGTTTGGGGGTTGGGTGGGGGTTGGGCGGTCGGTTATACAAAGTATCGAAATTATTGTCATTATTATCGATTTTTATATAATCGAGGATGCTGAGTTCAATGGTGATGGTAAAAATATTGACCGGACTCAGGGTGGTTCAATGATAGGTGGGGGTTGGGGGTCGGTTATAAAAAATATCGAAATTATCGTCATCATTATCAATTTTAACATAATCGAGGATGCTGCGTTCAATTATGATAATAAAAATTGGGGCCGGACTCAGGGTAGTCCAATAATAGGTGGGGTTTGGGGGGGTCGGTTACACAAAGTATCTAAATTATTGTTATTATTATCGATTTTTACATAATCGAGGATGCTGAGTTCAATGTTGATGGTAAATTGTTGACCGGACTCAAGGTAGTTCAATAAGGGGTGAGGGTTGGGGGTCTGGTCATGAATAGTATCAAAATGATTGTCATTATTTCGATTTTAACATAATCAAAGATGCTGAGTTCAATGGTGATGATGAAAATGATGACCGGATTCAGGGTAGTTCAATAAGGGGTGGGGTTTGGGGGTTTGGTCATGAATAGTATCAAAATTGTCGTCATTAGTGTTGATTTCAACATACTTGAGGACGCTGAATCCAACAATGATGCTTAAATTGAGATCAAATATATAAGGGTGTCACTAAAGGGTGGGAGTTAGGGGCTGAAAGCCGAAAATGTTCACATATATATATTATGAGTATTGATTTTGGGTAAATCAAGGGCACTGAATTCAATGGCGATGCTGAAATTAGTATTGGGGCTGTAGGAAAGAAACTAGTGAATAATGGTTTGGGTCTAAAATTAAGGTATTGTTCAAATATATATAACCAATATTGGTTTTTCTATGAATCGAGAATGCTGAATCCAATGGCGATGTTGAAATGCAGAACCACGTAAAAAAATATGAACTATGAAAAACACTATGTATTACCAATTGAACGAAAATGTTTTGCTATTTTTTTACATATGTGAAGTTTATAAAATAAAGAATAAATGACACTAAATATTTTATAAACAGATTTTTTTCAATATGGTGTAAAGACGAAGTTCAATTATTTATACAAGAAAATGATGAGCACTCAAATTGATACAGTCTTATTTTTGTGGCATTTGTTTGTATATTTCAATAATAAAAATATAAGGAATGTGCTATTTTAGTTTATTATTTTTCTTATTTAATAATTTTAAAATATTTTTCTTCCATGTTTCGACGATACACCAATTTGACGATATAATTCAACTGATATTTAAGAATAACCCACTTTTAAGCGTCTCCTTTGCTAAGTAACTCTAGCCTTGGTGTATAATGAATATTTGAACATTTTTTTATTCTCCACCCCATCCTCTAGCTTCTGATTTTGCTCCTATGGTTGCTTGATTGAATATTCCAAGACCACCATTGGATTCAGTATCCTCGATTCATAGAAAAATCAATTTTTATTATGTATATTTGAACATTTCACTAATTTTAGACCCAAATTTTTATTCTATAGTTTCTTGCCTGGACCCCAAATACTAATTTCAGCATCACCATTGCATTCAGTACTCTCAATTTATCCAAAATCGGTACCCATAATATATTTTCGGCTTTCAGCCTAACTCCCACCCTTTAGTGACACCCTTATATTTTTTATCCCAATTTGAACATCACTGTTGGATTCAGCGTCCTCAAGTATGTTGAAATCAATAATGATGACGATAATTTTGATACTATTCATTACCAAACCCACAACCCGCACCTCTTATTGAACTACCCTGAGTCCGGTCAACGATTTTACCGTCACCATGGAACTCAGCATCCTCAATTATGTAAAAATCGATAATAATGACAATAATTTCCAACCAACACCCCAACCCCCACCACTACCCTGAGTCCGACACCAATTTTTACTATGACAATAAATTCGATATTTTTTATAACCGACTCCTCAACCTCCACCCCTTTTTGGACTACCCCGAGCCCGGCCCCCATTTTTAACATCATCATTGATCTCAGCATCCCCTATTATATTGAAATCGACACCAAACATGACATGCAAAAAAAATATTTTTTTCTACGATAAGGGTACCCCCTTCGGAGTAAGAAATGGTAATATCACCGATCAGGGGGTAATATGGGGAATTGTGTTTGTTATGAAATTTTGATTCTAACGATATTTTACTCATTTAATGTGTCAACCCCACCCACGGGGTTGGTTGGGGGTGGGGGTGCAAGCCAACTTTTTAACTCAAAAGTTGCGCTGGTCTAAATAAAAGATTTTGGTGCCATTAAATTTTTTTTATCTCTTCCCATTTATTTTACATAGATTTTTATATGCTCAAACTTAAAGAGGGTGTAGAGGGGAGGGAGTGGGTCCTACCACCCCAATCTCATAAATTTTTTGGGAGACGGCCAAGCTCGATCGATTGATATCAAATTTGAAAAAAAAAATTTTGAAAATTTCCACGACTGCCCGATTCTTAAAAAACACGGTAGTTAAGTTACATCAGTATGTTTTTCTTTTTTTCTTTCACTTGATACCCAGCGTACAATACAAAAATTAAAGTGATATGTATTGTACTATAGTGATAAATGGCCACAATTGATCAAAATTATACGACCGCCAAAGGCATAACTTATAATCACAATTAATTCCAAAAAAGTAAAAGTAATCGAATTATCAACTTAAAGAAATTAATCAAATTTGTAAAAACCGTTTTTCCACCAAAATAGTAAAAATGTCATCCAAAACCATAGAAATTTCTTTTGAAATTATTTAACCAATTAATAGTAAAAAAAAACATAAAACAATAAACATGAAAACCATGTAAGGCAGGAAAAAAATATTCACGACAAAAATTGATAAATTAACTTCCGAGTTGTAAACAAAATAATTACGCTGAGAAATACAACAAATCGCCAAATTAACATTTATACGAAAAACAAGTAAACAAAAATAGAAATGAGTTTTGATAATGACACATTGACAGATGGTGAGAGATAACGTAAGTTACGTAACTTACCGATGTCATTAAACTGTTAAAATTAATGAATATTAAATGTTATACTTGTGTTACGGTAACAGGTTGAATTTCATTATAAATGATAAGTGAATAGCAAACTCTGTGATGGGTCAATATATTTGAAGTTTTAGTGAAGAAAAAAATTTAAAACAATATTTCAAAGTTTGGTTTGATTCATTTAATCGCAGATTTTTCATTTAATGTTGTACTTTAGCAACTGCAATATTTTTTCTGGGATCAATAATTCTCATGATTTATAATTTATCTAGAAAGTTTCGGGGCTCTCAAAATATGTGAGTCTGCAAATCTTATGTGATATTTCGTTGTTTACGTTTTTTAGATCCGTACCTTGCATAACATTACTCAAAACCATTGATGCAAACGTTTTGAGTCGAATAAATTACACTGTGCGACAAATGGTAGGGGTCAGTGATCCGCTGGGGTTCTGACTACCGGGAAAAGTTATATCAGTAAAAAAAAAGTTATACATGTCCCGGCGTTTCGCTGGATCACGTCTAGGAATCGGGATATATCGATTTGAAGTTGGTAGGTATCATATAGGGGAAATAGTCACGTTTTGGGGACATAACTTGAGAACGACTAGTCCGATTTTACTAAAAAAAATTAAAAATAATTAAAAATTACAGTTCCTTTAAGATACTGATACACTTTTTCCCTACACAATCAACAGTTTCGCAGTTTTAAATAAATTTATGAAGAAAAAAAAATAATTTTTTGCCTAAAAAATAAAAAAAATTGTATTTTAAAAAATCATGAAAAATTCAAAACGGAAAAAAGTGTCAAGTCTTATTACTTTGACGTAAAGTCACATAATCTGTGCACAAAACGAGACATAGATCATGAAAATCGATGAACGCGTTTCCTTTTTTTCACAATTACATAAAGGTATCTCATTTTGACACGAATATTGATTTTTCATAGAAATTTTTTTTTAATATTTTTGCTGGAACAAACTCCAAAATTTATTGTTTTAAATGTATTTGGACATGTGTCTTTGTGTATTAATTTTATTTTTTTTCTTCTTTATTTATTATTTTCTATTTTATTTTTTTTTTATTTATTTATTTTATTTTATTATTTTATTTTATTATTTTTAGTATAATTTTATTTTATATTTTTATATTATTATTTTATTTTATTATATTATTATTACTATTTATTATTATTATTATTATTATAATTTTTTATTGTTATTATTATTTATTATTATTATTATTTTTTAATATTATTTATTATTATTTATTACTATTATTAATATTATTTATTATTATTATTTATTATTCATTATTTGTTATTATTATTTATTATTTATTATTATTTTTAATTGTTTATTTATTATTTATTATTTATTTATTATTTATTTATTATTTATTTATTATTTATTTATTATTTATTTATTATTTATTTATTATTTATTTATTATTTATTTATTATTTATTTATTATTTATTTATTATTTATTTATTATTTATTTATTATTTATTTATTATTTATTTATTATTTATTTATTATTTATTTATTATTTTTTTATTATTTATACATTATTTATTTATTATTTATTTATTATTTATTTTATTTATTTATTAAATTTTTTTAATTTTATTTTTATTTTATTATTTTTACTATTTTTTTGTTTTACTTTATTATTTTTATTTCATTTATTTATTTATTTTGTTTTTTTGTATTTTTTATTTATTTAATTTTAATTTTTTTGATTTTTCGTTACTTTTTTAGTATCAGTAGATCAGTAGATTAAAGGAATTGTAATTCTTAATTTCTAAACTTGTTTCAGCAAAATCGGACTAGTCGCTCTCGACTCTCGACTTATGTCCCAGCGAAACGCTGGGACACGTATAACTTTTTTTTACCGATATAACATTTCCCGGTAGTCAGAACCCCAGCGAATTTTGGCTGTCGCACAGTGTTATTATAAATGCATTTGACCAAATTAATTGCCATGTATTGTAACATTTGATATCTTTCTTTCTGGTGCTTACGACGGAATATACGCTTCAAGTAAACAGTGGTTGGTTGATGTTAGGGCATTTTTTATCAATCTTTGTAATGGCCACCTTTTCACCTAACTAGTGAAGCAGTTAGGTGATATGGTTATATATAAAATTTTTGACTGATTTTCGGCAACTGTTTTAGATTTTTAGACCGTCAATTGTTAATATGATCTTCATCGGCTAGAATATCATAGCCCATCAGTCGCTATTGAATGCATACGCACACTATGATTTTATGATTTGTACAAAATAGACTTCACTTGAGAGATGCTTTACACTTTGAAGAGATTTGTGACTTTTTTTTTTAATACTTGTCCTGCGTTTCAAGATACTTTTATGCATCGACTTTTGATCAAGGGTAACAATGTTAATTTATGCTGGTGATCGACATATTTGCAGATAATGGAGCATCCAACTGCATTTTAAATAATGCTTTTTCGTTATTAATTATAGACCAGTCAAAATAGCTTTTTGTGAGGAAAAAATTAGTAACCGGATGAATACTATTGAATAAATAAGAAAGTATTGCGCAAATGATGGGAACATAAATTAAACGTAATCCGAGCTACGGGGGTGAAATGGTGTTAGCTTTTAAGGGTTGAAAAAAGTTTTTCATAATTTTCAGCGAAACTAAGGAAAAGATCTATAACTTTTATACCGGCCATTTTTCACATAAACTATAATTTGCCATGAATTTGCCTAAAGTGACCTCATTTTCACACGAAAATTCTCCTGTGCTGAACAGTTTTTTCCAAAAAATTAATAATCTTTATTTTTGTTGAAAAGTCTACTCTTAAATGGTGTAAGAAAAATGAACATTACTATAGAAAAAAATTATATTTTTTAAAGATTTCAACGGTAAATTTTAACAAATAACGAATATTTTTAAACGATCATTGAAAATAACTCTTTAAAATCAAGTTTATTCAGTTTTTTGCATTTCCTTGAAAATGTTTCCGTGTTTATTTTATTTAAAGTAGACGTTTCAACAAACATAATGATTAATATTTTTTTTGAAAAAACTGTTTCCGTACAGGAGAATTTTCGTGTGAAAATGAGGTCACTTTTTTGGTTTAAAATCAAAATTAAACGTAAAAATAAATATTTTGATTTCAAAAAATTACAGCGTATTTGGGACATAATACGGTAAACATTTTTTTTTGTGGGAGATAAAATTAAAAACGAAAAAGTCGTTTTTCTCGGTTTTTTCTATTTTCATGGCAAATTATAGGTTATGTGAAAAAATAACCGGCATAAAAGTTATAGACCATTTTATTACCTACAACTTTTGCATTAAACTGTTTTTGATAGATGCTCTAGTTTCGCTGAAAATCATGAAAAACCATTTTGTACCCCTAAAAGCTCAACTCATTTCACCCCCGTAACGCGGATCACGTTTAATTTATATTTCCCATCATTTGCGCAACACTTTCTTATTTTTTCAATAGTTTTCATCCTGTTACTAATTTTTTCCATTTTTTGCCTGTTTTTAAGGTATCTAGACTGGTCCAAAAAATCAAAAAATGCAAAACATATTTTTTCTGCTTTATATATGCATATCCTATCCAACAAAAAGTGGTAACGTTAGAAGCATAAAATAAATCAATGGAATGTGGATTAAGAAAAGCGGCGGTTTCAATTTGATGTTTATATGCTGAATTTGGGTAAAATAAATTAGTAAAGGAGGGGAAAATTTTACGAATTGTCACATAGTAGATTTTGTTATATGTAAAATAATACAATAGCTTTTTGTTGCACTCTATACTATCAACAAAAATGTAAAAATATTATTTTTAATGCATAATACATTTTTC
This sequence comes from Diogma glabrata, assembly GCA_963693315.1. Taxonomy (NCBI): domain Eukaryota; kingdom Metazoa; phylum Arthropoda; class Insecta; order Diptera; family Cylindrotomidae; genus Diogma; species Diogma glabrata. Next base: position 408,748,196 of record OY856187.1, on the reverse strand, counting down.
AGTCAATTAAGTTATCATCTATTGTCAGTATCCTTAATGACCCTGATGTTGCCCCAGTTATAATTCGAAAACCAACTCTCACTCTTTTCAATCTGAGAATGTGTTTCATATTTTTTATTTACCCTTTATCGATTATCTCCGGATGATTGGTGTTTGAATTATTATTCGCATGTGTAGCAAATACTTTGCACTCGACTTAGCAATAAAAAAATTACTAAAAAAAAATTATTCGCTCGTATAAAGTTTATAAAATTTCATTGCAGAATTGATATTGAAATGTAATTTTTCTTTGTTTTACTTTCGCAACTTTTAGTTGTACTTTAAAAGTTTAATCGACTTAACTATTTACCAAAAAAAAAAACCATGACGGTTTTCATGTTTTCGAATAACTTTTATTTTTATTCAGTATTGATACAATATGAAACGATTCAAAATGACAAAAATAAACTTGAAAGTTTAAAATAAATCAAGAAACTTAAAGAATTTAGACACTCTCTTCTATTGTATAAAAAAAATTATAATTTTGGACAAAAGGTATAGCATTTCCTTCGCTTAAAAAACCAATTTTTTGTTTAAAAGTAAAATATGATTTTTTGAACGAAAATATGTATTAGAGTGAGTTAAAATAAAGAAAATAAAGTCGTTCAACTTTTACTATAAGATATAATTAAAACAAGAATGTAACTCTGGGTCGGTTAGATTTAGATGCTGTCGTGAATGCATAATTATGAAATCAATTGATAGACATCTATTATTGTCTAAACGTGTTACGTGTTCATCTTTCTCATTTTGTTATGTTTGCTATAGTCATAAATTTCCTTTTTTGTACAAATATCAAAGATTTTGGAACCGCAACAAAAAATTTAGGTTAGTAGAAATAATCGCCTTACTATTTATATACGTAGGCGAGAAGTTTTTAAATATCAACTGTTGCTAATATTTAAATTTTACCGATCGAAACGATCCAAATAAACATAATAAAAATTTGATGACTAATATATTTTCGTTTTTTAGTAAAAAAGTTTAACACTTTATGTTGCACAATGAACTTTGCTATAATTTTTAAGACAAACAGAGTAGAGATTTTAAGAAAAAAACAACAAATTGTAATAGTACAGAAATTTAACTTGCAAATCAAGTGAAATCTATTTTTTTTTAAGAAACTTGACCATGTAACTAACATGCAGTTACAATTGTTATAATTTGTTCGTAACTGTTTTCCATACATGTATTTGGCAATAAATTTAATCTATACTTATTTTTTAATTGCTAAATTCATTAACATAAAGTTTTTTTAAGTCAAATAATATTATAATTAATATGTTACATTTAAAATTTTAATGCTTTTTTTAAAACTGGTAAAGCAGTCTATACGCCATAGTCTGTTATGCCATATAATCTCATATTTAATCACATAATTGCAACTAAAATTGGTTATAAAATGAAAGCTTGGGTCCAATCTATTCCAATTAACAACGCAGCTTTAACAACTACGAGAAATCTATCAAAAAGCAACTCGCGGTGGTATATGCAGGAGTACACTTGTAATGAAGCGCAGCTTCATTGTATAATCAACGAAGTGGCATAGCAGGCCACTCACCTTTCGAGATTTTTAAGCCCTAAACTAGCTTCAGTAAGTGGGGACGAACAATATATATACCTGCTGCTCCAGCACAAATACCAGAATTGTGCGTGTCACATGATAAGATCAGATATAAGAAAAAAAAACGAGTGAGATGAGTAGACTCTAGCGACTCCCAATACGTGAGGAGAACGGCGATCACCACGTCCAGCCCCATAAATTTCTGCCCACATTCACATGCTCTCACACCTCATACACTCACCCACACACACACACACACCCACACACAACCCTGTACCCGTAAGTGTAAACAAAAAAAATACTCACCCCATAATGTGATCAGATCCCCATCTTTCCGTCTCGCTCCTCCTAGTTCATCATTATAATTCAGTCAGGATAATCGTTAAAGTACTCCAAAATTACTCCAATTACTGACTCGTCAGCTGACCGCTGTCTTTCCGTTATTTCACTAAACCAACAACTTAACGCAAATCCCGTCTTATACTAGACATGCCCATAGAATCTTTTCACTCAAGACTAAAGCCTTCTAGTGACACACCATATATCTCACGTTCCTTGTTACTTGATCCTGGGGTGACGATACCGGATCCGTACGTTTGACGTTATTATTTTGGTAGGTTTGGGTGATACGAACCGAGGAATTTTCGTTCAAGAGCTTAGACAATCAGTTTAAATGGTAGTGACCATTTATTACCAGGGTTAGCATACTCTCCGTCTACTAACTCCGGTTAGTTAATAATTTAATTTTAATTTTAATTTAATTTATGTCGAGACATTTATTATTTTAATTAGAATGATCTACGTTTTCTAATGTTATTAATTAATGTAATTTAGTTTCTGACGAACAAAGTTCAACCATATAAATGGCGTAAATTTACTTTTAATAAGTTAACTAATTTAATTTTAAGACGAATAATGTTCAACCATATCAATGGCGCAAATTATTTTTACTGTTTTGATTTAATGCAATTTAATTTATGACGATGAACATTTAAATATTTAATTAGAATCATCTACGTGTACTAATGCACTTTATTTATCATTTTAATTAAGTAAATTTTTTTTTTGACGAACGAAGTTCAACCATATAAATGGCGTAAATTCTATTTAATAATTTAATCATGGATAATTTGCACATAAATGTCTACTCACTACCCATGGTGATTCACTTAATTTTTAAAAAAAATTGAAAAGGTTAATGTTCCCAAGAAGGGTGAATATAGTTCCTTGATAAACGTATACAACACCATTAACAACAAAAAAGTTCTTTTAATTTTGTTCGTTATCCGAAATATTCTACATACTATTAATTGACAAACTATCGGTATGCCTTTCAGATCTGATCCACTATCCGTATATCTCACCTCGTAAAAGTCCAGCGTAGTCGATTTGCTTCAAGAAGGAATCTTCGTTCCGCACCATTTACAATCTCCACCGGTCAGAATACTTTTCCAGCAAGTACTTTCCATTCATCTGGTTTTAAACATGCACAACGGGCTTCGCAAACAAAATTATTTTCGCGAGATTTTAATAAAGAGGTCCGACTTACAAATCAACACCACACGTCAAAACAAGAAACATGAATCTGATAGGAAAATAATAATAGACTAAGAGAGAGAAGCCATCTGTCGGCTTCTATTTATAGTATATTAACGGCCGTTTGTAAACAATAACAAAACGATAAGTTTGTTTCTTGGGTATTTTTTTTCGTTAATTACTGTACCCACTAAGGAGTTTGCATAACTGACTCGTATCAAACATGGAAAAAAAATTATGAAAAAAAAAATGATTGCGAACTGAATGTAAGAAATTGTGTTTGAAAAGGGTTAAAATAACTCTGAAAGTTCTTGTTAATATAAATTTAATGCGTGTGAGAAAGTAGTGCGACTCTAAATTACGAAGATTGGACAACAGCAGCATAACACACTGTGTATTGTTATTCAATTATTTGAAGAGACTTACATTTTGTAGAGTATGGTTCTAATAAACTGGAGTAAACTTACAACTAATATAACTACGAATGAAAATAATTTTAATTATTATTAGTAACATTGTTGATTTTAATTAGAAAATTGTTAAAATGTATACGAAAAAATGAGATAAGATAGAATAACGGACGAAACCTTTCGAATAATCGAAGTACTTAGAATAGTGTTGCTTGAATGTAGCTGGAGTATTAGATTATTTTACCTCAGAAAGCAATCAATTCCAACAGCTGACAAAGTGGTTAAAGTTTTTTAAGACCAATGATGAGTACCGTGGTATCACTATAATTTTCGCTTTGATCGAGTAAAGTTTTTGCAATTTGTCATTTAGATAACAAGGTTCACCAGACTTCAGTGTCTTAAATATATACGCACAAGCTCGACTAGATTAGATTATATTAGATTAAATTCGGTGGTGATATGTTGTATTGCGACCAAAATCATAAATTGTTCCCCAACCTACTATTCCCAGGTGAATACCCAGTTAGAGCACCTCCTCCAATCCCGTCTCCCTTAGGAATTTCAGGATATGGAGAGGGTTAAGTTTATGCAGGTCATACCCCACAATATTATACTCCCCCAGATACAACCTTCTCGTCTAGATTAAGGCTCCACAATCTGTGAGAAAATGGTCTGGGGTCTCTTCTTCCAATAGACAGAATCTACATTCATCGCCAATGCTTTGAAGGTGTATTTACAGTTTACAGTGTGCTGTAAGAACCCCTGTCAGTATATTCAGGTTGTTCGTATTCATCCTAGAGTACATTACTGATCTCGTTTGATTAAACTGTCCAATCAACTCCTTGGACTGAATTAAGCCCGCGGTGTTGTTCCTGGTTTTGGACTACTTCATCATAATTACTTCCCGCATCCTTTCGTGGGCTTTTGTCACCAATCCACAAAAGGGTTTCAGACCGACAAAAGATGTTAAAGCACCTCACCTTGCCAATTTGTTGGCTTCTTCATTACCAGCGATCCCCGCATTACCAGGTATCCAGTAAACTGTAACTTTGTTACTATTCTCAAGCTTTGTTATTATTCCAAAGCTTTATCCAGCCGAGCCAGTACAGGCGTTGCAGAGATATAATCACAGAATATTCTGAAGCTTCCTCTTTTTGCCCTCCTGATTTCTTTATTGTAGGTGGTAAGCACCCTTGTATTACTCTTCCCAGTTTTCGTATTGTTTAGCTCTATTAAACAGCCTCCGTACTTCTGTTCTTAATTTTGATAACTCCTCGCTCCACCAAAACGCGTCTCTCTGCTCTTTTACCTTAGTAATTGGACAGCTGGCTTCGAACGCCTTGGTGATTGCCGGGTCTACCTCCGCTACAGCTTCTTGGAAAGAATTGCTGAGAAACGCTTTACCATTGTCGCTGTGAAGAACAGTCACAATAGTAAATTTATGACCTTCCACTTCTGAATTTCTTCACGCTGAGAATTGCTGCAAGACACTCAAGCTCAGACACTGAATAATTCCGTTGGGCTTTATTCAGCTTTTTAGGCATAAAAGTTATCGGGCACTTATGGCCTTCATCATCTAGCTGATACAGTACACTTCCTACACCTGTGATACTAGCATCATCATCTAATAAAGAATTCTTTTTCGTAGTTCGGGTTTATTAAAACTGGGGCCACTGTTAGAAGATGTTTTAAATTAATAAAGGTGGTTTGGGCTTTATACCAGCCATACCAGCCGTTTAGGTCCTTTTTTTAAAAGGTCTGCAATGGGTGAAACAACGCTTGCATAATTAGGTATAAGTCGTTGATACCACCCTGCCATACCTAGTAACCGACGAATATGTTTGACAGTTGTTGGAGCTGGATGTTCCTCAACAGCTCGTACCTTATCCGGATCCGTTTTCAATCCACCTTCACCAACCAGAAAGCCCAAATATTTGACTTCTCGAAGCACAAACTTGCTTTTTTGAAGATTGATGGTTAATCCTGCATTAGATAAAAGAGTAGACACTATAGACTGCAGTTCCATGTGTTCCTCGAATGTTGAGGAGACTACCACTAGGTCGTCTAAATAGACGAAGACACTCTCATGCTACTGATGAGGTATCACTTTATGCATCAGCCGACACATTGTCTGGGAAGCATTGCACAAACCAAAAGGCATAATCTTGAATTGGTACAATGGTCGTCCAGGCACTGTGAAGGTTGTTTTATCTCGAGATGTTTCTGTCAAAGGAATTTGCCAGAACGCATCTTTGAGATCAATACTGCTTATGTATCTGGTACTATTTAGACGGCCCAGCAAGCCATCAATTAATGGAAGTGGGTAGGCATCCTTTTTGGTCAGTGCATTGACACGTCACGAGTCTAAACACAAACGGTTCTTCCCTGAAGACTTTTGTATCAGAACCACTGGCGAGCACCAAGAACTGTTAGAACTCTCCTCCATCACTCCTAATTGAAGCATCCGGTCTAGTTCAGCATAAATGTTTTATTGAACTGCCGGCGATGTGTGCTAATGCGTCTGTTTCACAGGTGCACTATCCCCAACATCGAGGACATGTTCATACTAATGCCTCAAAAGAAGGGAAAGAATCCTTGACATTCACCAGTTCTTGTAGCTGGTCCGGGTTGAGATCGTGTGTTAAGATTTTGTTAGAAGGAATTGATTTGATTACTTTTAGTACTGCTATCGTGAAGGATCTTCGTCGGTGGCGGTTGATGCATCTATTAGATGTACTCGCGGACTCAGAGATGGGTTTGGGGGCACAGTTAGCAAACTCTGTGCTCCTGTCCGAGAGATTAAATGCAGCGATGGATGGCAATTGGTACATCTGGTATAAATGGTAGCAGTACGGCTTTTGAGGACAATCGTATATTTCATGACCAATATCTTTGCATCTCTTGCAGATTAAATGATCAGTTCTAGATGGCGGTGGTGGTAGGATAGATCTATTAGCATTCGTTGGCATGGTTAAAATTCTTGGTGGCGCACTGTGGGCGTCTACATACGGCGCGTAATCTGAAGAACCTGTTGGATAATTTAATGGCACCGTTTAATAATTTACTGGATCTGGTTGGAAATTTGATGGTCCTGTTACATGACTACATTGATCTGCTTCGCCTTCCTCCGAAGGTGTAATCTCGCTGATCCAATATTGCCCGGCTGTTCTCGATGTTTATGGCAGAGGTTGCCCACCGGTTCTTGACGCTGCGGGTGTTGAAGCTCAAAATTTTTCCCATTTTTGGCACATCAAACGCAGGTCTTCAAGGTCTTCGACAAACCGTCCCAAACTATCTCGATCAGTTCACGTGATTTGTATGGCCGGATCAGTCTGTAATTTAAATTATTCATACAGATTATGTAGTCATAAACACTTTCCTTATTTTTCTGCTTGCAGCTTAGCAGTACTTTTAACACCGCTTTATCGTCGGTGATGGTACCAAACGTGTTTATTAGAGCTTCTCTTAATACGGGATAAGTTAGTTACAAATATAGTATAGCCGAGCGTGATGCAAAAGCTACTTGTATGGTGATCTGTTGGATGTAAAATCACAGTAATGCACAACATGTAGGTTGTTAGTTCAAGGTGGGAAATTATAGGATGAATTGACGAAGATCTAATCTTTGCTGTTAATGCAATTGGTTTAATTGTCTGAACTGTCCAGCCTTAGATTCCCGTCAATACATCCTACACAGTTGTGCTGAACTTGAATCTACCAACACTACATACTGAACAGTACCAAATTGTGAGCATAACATAATATGAGTTTTAAATAGGTTGAAATGTGGTCAAATTTACATTTATCATATTACAACGAGCACAAGCATTAAATGTTAACTGGATTTTGTTTAGGTCATATTCATGCTTACCAAAAAGTGTTGTATTATCATAGATGAAATGAGGCAGAATGTAAGAAAAGAACAGCAGACTTTTAAGAATCACATCCACTTCTCCAGCTGCACTCCACACAAGGTTGTTACCAACCAAAAATTTGAACATCATCTGCAAATAAAAAATATTTAAAACATTGAATCATCGTATGAGGATCATTTACGAATAAAGAGAAAAGTAAAGCATCCAATCCAACTGTTATGAAGGGTAATTCAAACTCCATGATTGAAAATCGAACCGCTGTCCAACCCACATTGGATCTGCCTTGACAGAAACTTTCATAGTTTCTCGTACTCAACCCGTGACCGTCATTCGCACTGGTTTCCGTTGGAAGATTGTCATAAACCAGTTGTGTGATATTTCCCAATGTAATTTCCTATATTGAATTTGTAATCATTAATCGCTATAAAATTATCAGAAAACGGTTGTGTAATATCATTAATCCATAATCGCGATATTTACATATATAATTCGTACAATCGTTTCGTAAACAATGTTTTTTTTTAAATCTTTTCCAATTTCTATTACAAACAAGCAGTTCATACTCTTTAGTGGGTACAATAACTAACGATAAAACAAAAATAAAATATCCCAAGAAACTAACTTATCGATTCATTATTGTTGAATAAACAAAAAACGGCGTTATCTGACTATAAATAGAAGATGACAGCTAGCTTCTCCCTCTTAGTTTCATATTCTCTGATGAGAATGACATTTTTTGTTGTTGTTATCATTGTCATTAACTTGAGTAATATATAAAAAAACAAAAAAAGATGGAAGAATTCCTCATTTTTTGCTAATTCATGTGCCTATATCGTGCATTAATTGTATATAATTTAATAATTGTGATTTTAATGTCTGAATTAATCCAATAAAAGTAATAAAATATTCGTGAAAGAAAATTTAAAATTAAAATATATTTCATGTTTGTGTTGTTTAATAGATAAAATTTGAAAAAAAAAAATAATATAAAATCTAATTAGTGCGTTCCACAAACGGGAAACAAGAACAAAAATGGACGGGTAGAAAAAGAACCAAAAATTTTCAGATAAGCAGCTTACACTTTGTAGTATATTTTGTGTAGGTAGCATGCTATAGATACCATTTGTAAATTCAGTATTTCGTTTTTTATTGTGTATAATTTATTTTGTTATAAAGTTTAAATTAATTCTGAATGTTAAAAACAACGGTCAGCTGACAAATTAACGAAGTTGATGGTGAATTGCTGCACCGCCATTTTTTTTCTTGATCTATGAACTAGAAATAATTAGTTAGATCATTTAAGTACTAGTGAATCGTGTAATAAAGAACGAGGAACAACTTTCTTTGTTTAAGATTTTTTTTTGTATACCGTTCTATTAATTTATACAACCAAATTACCTTAAATTAAAATAAAGGTCATTTGCTCATAACGTTCGGTTTTTTTTGCTTATACCGTTCCGTAACTCATATATAGCGGCGAACCATAGCTTCTCGATAGTATAAGGCTAACTGACGTTGAATTATACCAAAGCTTATAATCCTGCCATTGGTGTGACGTTTTTTTTTGGGTGATCAACCAACTTTTCAGTAAGTTCATCCAATGCTTATATTCGCATACAACGCTTCCGGATACCGTTGTAGATTCAGCAATAATAATCGATCATTACATACACTACGATTTGGGATTGAACCACTGCCAACCTTTGTCATTCACACAACGATTCAAATATTCGATTCTGCAACTACATCTATACATATAAACTTTCAATTATTCAACTTTCCATACGCCTGGGTTGAATTTGAACATTGTGGAACCACATCGATATTTAATCCAGGGTAATTGGTGGAAAATGATCTGCTGAACATTCGGCAAACGCTAGAGGAGAGCTGATCACGTCATGAGGTGAGTCATATTCTATTTTTACTTGATGTATGAATGATTACGGTTATGTGTGTGGGTATGTGAGTGCGTGGATATGGACGTATGGTCGTGAGTACGTGTGTGTGAGTTCATGGATCCATGCGTGTATGTTTGTCATAATCTGACATGTGAACGATAATTTGGCCGCAATATAAAAACCAAATAAATAAAATTTTTTCATAAAACAAAACCAATAAAAAAGATTGAGTTGCAAATTAACGTTATAACACAAATCACATTTTATAAATATATGTGGTTTTTTATTCTTTATTATTATTTTGAAATTTCCATTAGCATGTTATTTCATGTGATTTAATCATTATTAGAAATGATTTAGTGTTGGAAAATATGAGGGACAACCAACAAATAAAAGTAAAGGGTTAACAGCCAATGGTTCCAAGGATCCTGATAAAACAATGAATGATAATGAAAGCTGAACGGGAAAAACATGCAGTACTACAAATAAAAAAACCAATAACGATGATTTATTAGCCAAATTGAAAATCAAGAGTAACCAACGGGTTAAACTGAAGAAGTCGAAGTCGTTTCATGACCATAAATGGGTCGATCGTTAGTACATCGAACGTACTTCCATGTTGACGACTATGCGGGAAGTGAAACATATAATAGCAATTTTTTTTTTTATTTATTTTATTGCATTTACAGTATTTTTGGGCTGTCGTATACGGTTTGTCATAATCTATCCGAGCAGGGAGAGTTAAATTTTCATTTTCATCAGTTGCCAAATAAATTGGAAAAACTCGTCATAGCTTTAATGATATGGCTCCCATCGTTCTCATTAACATTAATGGTCCAACAGTTTTTTTGGACTAAACTGTTCTCTTTTCTTCTCTATTTACATGAACTATTTTATATTGGTGGGTTACACAATAACCAATGAATAGGTTGTTCATAATCACCCATTGGTAACATCTATTGCATTATTAATGAAAATAATCCGACTGTGGATGGTGAGTTATGCATTTATGCGAACAACCGCCAGTTGTATAGTGGGAAATAGGGATCGACAATATCAACCAAAGTTTTTTTTTGGAATAATTATATGTTATGTTTGCTCCAGCTTTGATTTATCGCGATAGTTATATACAGTCGATCGTTGGTTTGCGATTCACTTTCTAGAGGGATATTGTATCGATTTTGGAAAGACCGAAATGAAGCTCATCATTATTTTTATTGTATCTAGGACTATATCAACAATTACAGTTATATATATTCGTATGGATTTTATACGTTAGAACTGTAATGAAGCGCTTTTTTTGTTGACGAATCAACGAATAGGCATAGCAGGTCGCGTAGCTGATGAGGTTATTTATTTGCTCCTGACTAGCGACAGCATTGGGATCGAGTTGTAATTCCTGCTACTCCAGCACAAATACGGAAATGTACGGGAAACACGATTTATACGGAAGTGAGAAAAAAGGACAAGTGAAAAAAATGAGACTCTGGCGACCCCTATTCGAAAGAACCGCGATCAGCACGTCCAGCCCTTCGTTGACTCACATACTCTCACACTCTCACACCTCCTGCACTCTCGCACACACTGACACACACACACACACACACACACACACACACACACACACACACACACACACACACACACACACACACACACACACACACACACACACACACACACACACACACACACACACACACACACACACACACACACAGGGCTGAGCTTCAGGCTACTGTGGGGGTCACAGGTGGCGGATAGTGAACGGCCTACATACTGACATGATGTATGTAGGTGAGCTGCGAATACGCGAATAAGCAGTCCCCGACCAAGAGCGCAACATAAATCCACGAGCGTCTGTCCCACAGTGGGCGGCTCACTGGTCAGCGTCTGTCTTCATGTTAGAAGCGGCTGGTTATTTCCACCTGGCAGTAGGTATAAAATGCTAAGAGAAGAAAAACTCCGAAAATAAAACAACATGGAGGGTCATTTAGGATCAAGACTTACGGTGCAGGGATTAGGTACCCCAGTGCCGGCGACTGCAGTGAGTGAGCAAGCAGGCTCCCAGTCGTCGATATCCAGCGACTGCAATGATACAGTGGTGGCAAACTTGGCCGCTGTATCAGCTAGTACTACAAGTGACAAGAAGAAGCAAGAGCAGGTGTTTGCCAGGAGCAGTAAGATGGCTAGGTCACCATTAAAACGAAGCAATAGTTTGAGCGACAGTCCATGCACTTCCGCTGGATTGCAAGCCAATAACAATAAAATGGTGCCAAAAGTGCCTCCTGTACCATCTGCTGCGAGAAATGCACCGCAAAATGCTACCGAGCGCCCGGATCTAGGTAACGCGAAAACAATAAACGTCAGTGGATCACCATCAAACGTCACGATGAAGGCAGTTACACCAAAACAACCAGCGACAAACCAGGTGATACCAGTAGGAGGTACACAGGGTGTCTATAGCAATGGCATAGAAACCTTATTGGTAGTCAGCTGTAAAATTGAGCAGCTGCAAAAAATGATGTCGAGCACACGGTCCATAAATCTAACATTTAAGAACCTTGTGAACGAAATCGAACAGTTGCACAAATCGGCTGTGAATGACCTCACTGTTGTCCAAAGCGTCAGGCCACAAGTGAACAAAGTGTGTCAAACTTCACCGACCTTAAAACCAAGCGTCGATGAAAAATCAAAAAGACGACGAAGTGGAAATGGTGAGGACATGAAAGGACAGCTGCCCTCACCGAAAAAAACTAAAACCAGAAGAAGGATCTTGAAAGAACAAAGATCAAGATCCGAGCAGAGCGTGATCAGGTCAAATGAACAGCAGGTCGAGCCCTCGAATCAAAACGCGCTCCCTGTGGAAGCACCCGAAACGGAGTGGCAACACGTGAGAAAACGGAAAAAGAGGAGAAAAAAAACGCGTCCTGTTGAGCCTACGCGAAACGAACCACGCAAACCTACGAAAAGAGCACCACGGTCGGATGCTTTAATAATATCTAGGTCCGGTGAAAAAAGTTATGCGCAAATGCTAAAAGAAATGAAAGAGAACCCGGAACTAAAAGAGCGAGTGTTAGGTCGGTGTGCCAAGAAACTCTTATAGAGTGTCGCGACTTAGACGAGATCACAACGAGAGAAGATATTTGCATTGCAATCCAGGCACAATTTCCTACAATTGGGTCTGTCCAAACAAATGCAATCAAATCGTTAAGGACATTACGAGACGGGACTCAGACGGCACTAATCAGCCTCCCTGAACGATCAGCGCATGCGCTCGTTGCGTCTGGACACATCCGAATAGAATGGGTAAGATGCAGACTGCGCGAGCGAATCACTCCAACACGCTGTTTCAGATGCCTTGATTACGGTCATGTAGCAAGGCAATGTAAAAGTGATGTGGATCGAACGGCGATATGTTTTAGATGCGGAGGAACAGGACATAAATCAAAAGGATGCAAAGAGCCCCCAACATGTGCTCTTTGCCTGCCAGGAACCACAGGGACTAATGGGCATTCTACAGGAGGCAGTAGATGTCCAGCCTACAAAAGAGCGCTAAAGCCGACTTCTGCCCGTCATGGTTAAGTGTATCCAGATAAATCTTAACCACTGCGAGGCAGCACAGGACCTACTGACACAAACCGTTAGAGATCAGCAAGTGGAAGTGGCATTGATTTGCGAACAATATCGAACCCCTGTTGGCGATTCGAACTGGGTTGAAGACAGGACGAGCAAAGCTGCTATCTGGACCTGCAATGCTCTCCCTTTTGGACGCAGATCTAGTCGTCAGCATGAGAGTTTTGTCTATGCCAAAATCAAAGGTGTCCACTTCTATAGCTGCTACATTCCTCCTAGCACCCCACTGGACGAATTCGAAGAGACACTTGGCCGACTAGTAACAGACGTCAGAGGTAAATCACCCATCGTAATTGCGGGTGATTTTAACGCTTGGGCCGTTGAATGGGGAAGTAAACGTACTAACCCTAGAGGTAGGGCATTACTTGAGGCATTTGCCAGACTTGATCTGGTACTGCTCAACCATGGTACCACAGAGACATATAATAAAGGAGAAGCAAGTTCAATTATCGATATCACTTTTGCAAGTGGGACACTCTCGAGAGGAGCACAATGGAGGGTGTCTGATTTGTATACGCATAGTGATCATCGTGCTATTATATTTGAAACCCAACCCCCACAGCGGTTTGAAAGGCGCCAAGTCAAGCGGAAGGCGCAGCAAAATGGGTGGAAAATCAAAGAGTTGGACACGGAGATGTTGGACTACATGGTTGAATGCATGCCAATACCGGAGAGTGGTGCCAAGATAGGAGCAGAATTTATTGCGAGATATCTTAAAAGCACCTGTGATGCATCTATGCCGCGTAAAAGCAACGGTAATGGACGGTCCCCAGTCTTCTGGTGGACCGAAAACATTGCCCGTCTGAGAAAAGAGTGCCTCAAACTCCGGAGGAAATGTACACGAAGGAGAAATCATGAGCACTATGAGCAGTTCCAAAATGATTTTCGCGAAAAGCGGAAAGAATTGCGGAAAGCAATTGCTAATAGTAAGAGCAGATCATTCCAGTGTCTTATAGATGAAGTTCAGAATAACCCATGGGGAAGTGCGTACAAAATTGTGCTTACTTAGCTCAAGGGTGTTCAATCAGCTGCACCATTGTGCCCAGATATAATGGCTGAAATTGTGTCCGGCCTTTTTCCACACCACGTTGACTTCTCCCTACCTCGTGAGCTGCAAATGGACGAAAATTCAATTTCGGCTGTCACCACCGAAGAGATCCTAAACGCGTTGCTCAGATTATCCGTTAATAGCACGCCCGGTCTAGACGGCATCCCAAATATCGTCTTAAAAACAGCGATAAAGAAGAAGCCGAATGTATTCGGAAATATCTACACTGCGTGCCTAAAAGAAGGGATATTTCCTGAGGAATGGAAGCGCCAACGCCTTGTGCTTATACCGAAAGGTGACAAGCCACCAGAAGAACCCTCATCCTACCGCCCACTGTGCATGCTGGACACAACTGGAAAGATCTTTGAGAGAATTATTAGTACTCGACTTGAGCAACATACTGAAGGCGAGTGGGGCCTTTCTGACCGGCAGTTTGGTTTCAGAAAGAAGCGCTCTACCGTTGATGCAATATCTGCAGTGTGTGAGATAGCGCATAAAGCTTTGAGTGGTAAAAGATGGCTAGAAGGTGATAAACAGTATTGTGCTGTTGTCACTCTGGATGTTAAAAACGCCTTTAACTCTGCCAACTGGAACCAAATCATGAGAGCCCTAGACAAACTGCATGTACCTGACTACCTGCTACGTATAATAGCCAGCTACTTCACGGGAAGAACTCTGGTCTATGATACCGAAACAGGTCCTAAGAAGTACAATATAACAGGAGGAGTACCCCAAGGATCGGTCCTTGGACCCCTGCTGTGGAACATCATGTACGATGGTGTTCTCAGAGTACGTGTGCCGGCACAAACAACGATTATCGGCTATGCAGACGACATTGCCATAGTTTTCGTAGCCAAAAACCTTACGGACATTACGAACAACTGTAACCAGACCATAACCAGCGTTAGAGCATGGCTGAACAGCAAAGGACTAGAGTTGGCCGATCACAAAACGGAAGCCGTACTAATGAGTAGCAGAAAAGTGGTGGAAAGTATCGATATCCAGGTTGGTAGACAGATCATAAAATCTGGCCAGCACCTGAAGTATCTTGGAGTCGTTCTAGACCACAGACTCAACTTTAGAGACCACTTGATGTACGCTGACGACAAGGCCAAACGAGTGGGGGCTGCTCTTGCAAGGCTATTGCCAAACATTGGCGGCCCTAGACAACCGATCAGACAGCTTCTCGGTAGCGTTACCACATCAATATTGATGTATGCGGCACCCATATGGGCCTCAGCGGGGGAAACGCCATCTTATGTTAGACCTATCAAAACGGCCTACAGACTGACATCGTTGCGCATTTGCTGTGCTTTTCGCACGGTGTCTGACGAGGCTGTAAATGTTATTGCGAGTAGGATGCCGATTGATATTGCAGCAAAAGAGGTATCGGCTCTGCGTATAGCAACACGAAATGATAGGGACCGACGAACACGTGAAGACTTCAACATGGACAGTCATATAGAATGGCAAGCGAAATGGGAAGCTTCCACCAACGGACGATGGACCTTTGTGATGATCCCTGACATAAAAACATGGACATCAAGAAAACACGGTGATGTCAACCATCATTTGACGCAAATGATCTCAGGCCATGGATGTTTCCGTGAGTACTTATACAAGTATAAGCACGTAACGGATCCGTATTGTCTCTACTGTGAGGGTAAGGCCGAGAACGCTGAGCACGTGCTAATCGAATGCGGAAGGTTTGCACATTCGAGAAGACTTATTGAGCAGCATATGGGAGAGTCAATCACTCCGCATAGCCTCATGCAATTTATGCTGAGCTCAAAAGACAACTGGGACATAGCGAATGAGATCATCACAAGTATGATGAAACGACTGAGACAAGACGAACGAAGAGCAGCCATGCTCAACACTACACAGCGAAACCACGACAACACATAATAATCGAGAGAGTACTACACTCAACCCCTGCCCTGCGAAGGAATGCCTTAATTGGTGGTACCGCAGGGATACAACAGGACTACAAGAGCAAGGGAGATGTTTTTACCCGGCAAGAACCCGCGGTCGCCTGGAAAGTCGGGTTCCAGGTGGATTTTTGAAACGTTTCATCTTCCTACGAAAAACTAAAAAAAAAAACACACACACACACACACACACACACACACATACACACACACACACACACACACACACAAACACACACACACACACACACACACACACACACACACACACACACACACACACACACACACACACACACACACACACACACACACACATACAGACAGACACACACACACACACACACACCTAAAACCAGTCCCACAGTCATACATACTTGAAACTAGCCACTATTTATACTTGTTTCTATATTTTGTTGATATGATTAATATGCGATTATCGACAATGAATTATTTTATTGGCACAATTAAATGGAATCATAAAAATTGTAAATATTATTATTTATTATTTGGGGTTATTATTTTAATGGAGATACTCCATGAAGAACATATTATTTTAATATCTCGAACATGGAATCAATCAAAAATAAATTATTACCCAGAATATCGTATTTCTATTGTTGGTGAGTCATTTCTTATTTATTTATAATAGGGCACAATTTGGAGAACTATAGAAGAAAAACTGGTGAAATACTACATGTTTAATTCCTTGATCCAGATATTCTTACAAAACTATTGAGACAGATAATAAAAAGAAATTGTAATTAAATGTGTTCAATTTCCTTTTTTTTATGCTACGAATTTTTTTGACAATTATCATTACCATTCCCCTTTCCACATTCTAAGTAAGTTAGTAAAATATATCGGAGCGATTATGTGCAATGTTTGTCCTAATACGATCAACAATACAGTTTTATATGAGCTATAAGAATCATCCCGCTGATACAGGAGGGTGGACAATAGCATAAAATCAACACCACGATCAGATCATTCTAGATTGACTTGGAATTTAAGCTGAAAAAAAGGTGCCAAGTAGCAATGGAATTAATTATTCGATTAAGGTTTTGATAGTTTAAACCTCGGATATAAATTCCTGTAAAGTAAGTCAACAATACACAAAAAAATGGTTCCGCATATTGTAAATTTAAAATTGAATTAATCGTCATAGCATATTTCGGTTGTAAAGTATAGTACAAATAAAATTGGTATCACACCTATAACTCCATACATTCACACGCCCACATACCTATACACGATCATTCATACCTAAAAATGAAATAACAATAAGACTCACCGCATGATTTGGTCGGCCCCCTGTTCTCCGCAATAGCTTATGGTTCAGCTCTCCATCATCGGTACATCCCCAGTACAAAAATTATATCAAAAGTAGGCGGCAGGCAAATGAATGTTGATGACACGCTTATAACCAGTTGATGTGATCAGCGCAATTGGCATTACTCTGAAGCACTAGTATGTCTCCCCCGGTCTTACTACTTTGATGTGATTCCAAAAAAAAAATTAAAACGGTAGTTAGCTCCTATTCGCATCAACAATCAACTCAAATCCAAGTCTCAACACCCTTCACTTAAAAATTATTATTGTTCCGTTTGTTATAATCTTCCTTGGCGTTAAAAGATCATAAGTGGCGCTGTCAAATCATTAGCAATGATGGTGGAGACTGCCGATATCTCGAGAGTCAAGTAAGACTCCGGAGTTTCTTTTGAGGTTATGCAATCCAGGAGGACAAAACAAACATTTACAATTATTTTCTTTATTTTACGTTCTTTCTATTTCTTGTAATATTTTTTACCACTATATATATCTTTTCCTAAGAGCTCCACACCCTTCATTCGGCGGTGTAGGTACTACTCAACATGAACACAAACAAAAATCAGGCGGATGAAAAAAGAAAACAACTACTTTCGATCTCAAACGTCTTAATTATTTAAGCCAACAAAAGTTTAACATATGGTTAAATGTACAAAGCTTTTCCGGTTTTTTTTACACAATCGAACAATATAAAATCAATATTTAATTTACTTTGTTTTTCCAAGTCTATTGGTTTTTTAGAATTTAATTAATTTTTGGTTTACTCTATATTTTTCTATTTACTTTTCCTTTTTTTACACTAAAATTACACTAATAATAAATAACGAGAATTAAGCTTACTTTTTTTATTTAAATAAATTTTCTAAGACGACAGTCAGTCTATTACTAATTTAAAAAAAAAAACTCACATCAGTATTGCGGTTTATAAGATTGTTTCTAATTCTGTTCAGTGAGGTCGTTAATCTCAGCTTAGCCGACTCTTTCGTTTTCTAATAACCGTAATCACAATTTATGTAACTGCGTTATAAACAAGGTTCGCAATCCAAAAAGTTGGTTTTGAGATGATTAACGGATACTTGTTTCGTTACACCAAAAATAATAACACTACAATGTTCACACCCTAATAGGTGATCCGCATCCAAAACTGAACCGAGGTTTCAGTTTAATTTATTAAACAAACGCGAGTCGTAATCTAAACCTGCAGACCGTATTCAGATAACAATTCAGTCAAAACAAAAGACCATGGGCGGCTGGCCACCTTTCGATTTTCTCAGTTTTTTCCGGCATTCAATATGGAAGAAAGTTTCTTTTCTCTATTTTTAATTCATTTACGTCATTGCACTTTTATATCATTACACGAAAAAAGATTAAAATTTGTTACCTTGGTTATTAGTTGTAAGCGTATCCTCAAGTAGCCACCGGAACATTTTCATAGTTGTAACCAAACAAAAAATACGGTAGTATTACTTGCCAAGGTCAACTTTCTCACCAGTTGTTCTAATTCATATGTTTCTGATCTTATTACCTTAATCGTGGTTTATTTCCATCGGCTTCGTTGATAAAAATTAAATTCCACCAGCTACCGTGGATGGTGGGATTCCTTTTTTGTTCGATTTTCTCTAATTAGTTTTTACGTTTTTATGACAATCCATCACACGAGAAAAATAATAATCTCAGATGTCAAAGCAAAAACAATCAATCCAACGACAGCAAATATCCAATCGAAAAAAATAAGTAGACTAAAAAAGGGCATCTACACGTCGGTAGAACTATTTATAGCCATGGAAACCAACCGAATTCGATCAGTTTGGTGTGGAATTCACCACAGTGGTGAAATCAACCACAGTAGGGGTTTAATTTATAGCATCATTAGAAATTTGCGAGGAGATTGAAAACACCGGGAAAAAAACTTAACAATCCAAAAGTTTGAAAATTAAATTGAGACGAAATATTAGAATTCTAAATGAATATAGCGAAATTATGCATACAATTTGGGAAAAAGAAGATCACATTAAAAGAATATTACACAACTATTGTATGTCAACTCTACACCATTCCATGACTACAATTCGCATATAGGAAATGATATGCAAAGGGTAAAACGAAAATGATCATGGAAGTTTGGTCCAGGCAAATCTTATGCGGGTGGGAAAGTAGGGCGAGAACCACTAAAAAGAACAAAAAAAAAAACAAAACGGATCATCAGCTGTACAACTGTCATGAAATTAGAGTATCGCTTCGTTACAGAACTAGTATGAGTGTATGCGAGTGGGTGTGTGTGAGTGTGTGTGCGTGAGTGAGAGAATGAAGTGTGAGAGTGAGTGAAGGTGGAAGTGTGTGGGATGCGGGAATGGGTCAATGTGTGAGTGTATTAAAATAAAGGGGTTGGACGTGGTGATCGTTGTTCTTGCATATATGGGGGTCGCCAGAGTCTGGTTAGTTCACTTGTTTTTTTTTTCTCACATCCGTTCTTATCTCATGTTACGCGTACTAAATCGGTATTTATGTTGAAGCAGCAGGATTTCTTTCTTGATCCCATAGATTGCAGCTAGTCTGGGGCTATAAATAAATTTCACTAGGTACGCGACCTGCTATGCCACTTCGGTGTTATTCACCGAAGAGCACTTCATTACAGAACCTTGAGGTACACCTGATATAACATTAATGAATCCGACGTGGCACAACCAACAAATATTTTTTGTCTTTGATTTGATAGGTATGCATGGATTAGCATACAAACTGGTTGTGGAAGTTTGACCTCTTGAAAAAGTTTCCTAACTAACCGATTGAAGTTAATGGGGTCAAAAACCTTGCTAAATTCGATCAATACAAGTACAATAGCTTCTCCTTTATCAATATTTCTGCGTATATCATCAGGAATATTAAAAACTGCAGGATTAGTATCTCCCATATGAATACTTTTAAATTAATTGAAAGGTATTTAGTAATATGTTGCCATCCAAGTATTTATTTATTTGTGCTTTTAAAATGCGCTCAAATACTTTCGATAAAATATACAAAATACTAAGGTAGATAGTTGGATGTCGATAATGGATCAGATATTTTTGCCACTGGAATTACTCTAACACATTGCCATATTCAAGAAAAACTGATTAATTAGCATATAATAAACAAACTTTTAAAAAGCTTTATTAATATCGCTGTTGAAAACCCAATTCGTTCATTGAGATTGGCAGTGCAATAAAAAGGGGTGGATAAACCATTCTCAATTCTAACACATTTCAAAATTAGTTGACCTATCAAAGACATATTTTGTGTTTGACTAATGAAAAGTTATAAATATTAGCATATTCCAATATTTCTACGATGTTTGGTGCCATTACTTTTTCATAAAATTCTGTTTTTGTGTATCACGTTTTTGTATGCAGTGATCTTAAGTGGTTCGGCTAGTAAGCCTAATTCTATGAAACACATTTTAAAGCTAGGCTACATTCATTTCTATTAAAATAATACCTTTTAATTATTTCGTGTCACATATTATATGGTTCATAATGAAAGATTTAAATTCACAAAAACAAAAGAACTCAACAGGCGACGAACCTAGATATTGTTATAAAAATTACATTAAATTCAAAATCAATCGAATTTTTTTCTTAATAAAATGTGTTCTGTATTAGTAGTATGGGTCACAACAATGCATCAAACACCATTTAAGACCTAAGTCCCACAACAACATGAGTTTTAAGATGTTGATGAGCGAATATTTTTGTTTTTTTTTTTCAATTTCTTTACAAGGAGGGAAGACTAAAATTTAAATTGAAGAAAACAAATAGCAATGACAGACAAAGTCGTGGTAAACATTATCCAGACTTCAACCCCGATTAATACTGAACAAAAAAAAAATCATTAATGATTATATAACTTAATTGTTTTTTGTGTAAGACAACTTTAATGCATATTGGTGATTTGTAATCTATTAAGTTTCATACATATTTTATACAAACAAAACATGTAACCTTTGGTTTAAAATATTAATCACAGATTAAAGATAACATCCGGTATATATTAAAGTAGGAAACATAAGTTTGATTAACGTGGTAAAACCTTGAATTACTCAAAAAATAAGTAAAAGTATCAAAATCTAAATGGAATATGTGTAACACGAAAAAAATTTCTTGAACCCTATTATTAACACAGCTAGACAAAATAATTTTACAAACTCATTGATTGCCTTGATTGAATTTTAAAAGTAAATGCAATAGTAATATTTATAAAAAAAATTTAAATAATTTTTATGGAGTCATCTTAAAAGAAAGGATCGAAATGACTGGACCGGATCGAGTTCAATTTTGTTGTTTCGTTTAACCATTATTCTGTAGATGATCTGTTTTGTTCTTTAAAAAATAGACATTGGATATTGTCATCTTCCATTGTATTTAAATTAATCATAAACGAGTGTTTTTTGAACTCTTCATATGGCTGAATTTCTAATGTTTGATTTAAAGGGGTTCCTCGTTCTTCATAATTTTAGACTTAGTTTTAAAATTTAACCTTTCAATTTTAGGTAAGCTTTATTTTGTAGTTTGTCGTGTTTTATAGATTTGTGTTTTGTAATCTTACTTTCTCGACCAAAGAATTCTAACATTATATATTTGCTGTTTTCTATTAAAAAATCTGAAGATATTATTTTTATTGGTTGACATATTAAAAAATAATTAAGTGTAAATTGATTGCTTAAAGAAGTTGTGTAAACTAGTGAAATTCAACTCTGTCTAGCTTCACTCACAAAATAATCTTTGTTGCAATTATAGCGCGCAATTAACATTAATTGGAATTTATATTGCTGATTAATAATTAAAACCCTTCTATTTAACTTTTGATTTTTGCTAATATATATAAATTATAATTAAAACAATGATACAATATGAAATTTGAAATGAAAAATTTTATTTAATTAGTTTGGCTTCAATCAAACAAAATATTTAATTTTTATGTCTTAAACTTTTAATCATCCGTTATATCATTTGAATCGCTTTCTATTATTGAAGCTGTTTCTGATTTATTTTGGTAAAAAATTGCGCAATCATAAAATTTAAAATCTAGAACTCTCCTCCGCAACTTATTTGTTATTTTAATTTTCTATTTGTATTAAATAATTGCTTCATAATTATTGAAATATTTGGTTTATATGGCTCAATAAACTAATTAAAGTTTACGATCTCCAATTAAATATTACACTAGATGTATACACAAAATTATGTAATCATAAGGAGCAATAAAATTTGACAACGATTTACACTTAAGAAAGAGTAATTATTAGGTGAAGGATTAAATTGTTTTATATATTTTAAGTAGCAATATTGACAGCGCAAACGATGTCAATAACGTACGATTTACAACATTTGAAGTAATTTTTTGAAGCAAGATTAGGAAAACATTCAATTTGTTTTAATGAATAGAAGTTGAATGTGGTTTACAATTTAATGTAGTGGTTTACAATTTAAAAAATTTATTTGCAACTTTGTTGAATGTATATTTGTGCTAGAAAGCATTGGTGAGCATAACCAGATTTGCTAGTTGATTTCAAATAAATTTGTTATTATAGATGACGAAATAAAAACATTCTTAAATGAACATCGAGATACCAAGAAAACAAACGGTTGCGAATGTATGTGCTCCACTTCATTTATTGTTTAGTGTACATTCAATTCAAGTTCCTATATTAAGCCAATCTGCATTACCCTGATATAACACTAGTATAAAAATACAAAGGAATGGGCCAATTCTTGCAAAAATCTAATTACCTGGTATTCATTCAAGTTTAAAATGTGAAATGTAAATGCATTCAGGGAACTGAAGTAAACATTTTTTATTTAAATATGCAGTCTATAAAACGCTTCAGCCAGATCTGTTGTTAACTCGGAATCTGATTTACAAAACAACAAAGATCAGTTCTCCATCTATAATTGGTTTCTATTGTTTAAGCGAGTCTCATCCATTTTGTTTATTTTTATCAAAATTTTTATCAGTTTATCACTACATGTCAATAAAATCATGTTCCAAAGATTAACCAATATAATTCCAAAACCGTTCCAAAATGCTTGCCATATTTTAAATTTTTATTAAGAAACACAAGAAACAATCTTGGAAGCTAACTTCAAAACTACCTAATTACATTGAACTTACATAAAGTAATATTAATCACACTATCATATGTTTGTAATGAAAGATATCAACGAAGCCCAATAAGAAAATAAATTTTCTCATATATTGTAATTATTTATGTATGTCAAAAAAAATTGCAATTAAACTGCAATAAAATAATTCTTTAATCACTTAAATCTCTTGATATTTAAATTTCGTACCAACGAAGATATGTAAGAAAAGAAAAGAAAAATAAACTGATTAGAAGAAACTGAAAGCTTGTTCGATTTTTTTTTTGTCAAAGATCAAAAATTAATTTTATGCAAGTCGCCAATACTTTCAGTTTTTTTTAAATATCGATTGCGTAATTGAGTTCATTGATATTTTCAGTTTTCTATCCATGTAAACTTGTTCCGAATGATTAATACGTTAAATTCATATTTGCAGAAACTACAAACCAGATCTGTGGAAAATTCAACTTTTTTTGTATTGTTAATGTAATTTAGGTAATAACGATTACATATGGTGAATATTTGGAACACTTTACTTGCATGTGTAATGTAGGTCTATAAAATATAAGTGGTAAGTAAGAATAGAAATCCTGAAGAAACCACCCTTCTATTCAACGGTGGCATTAAACTAAATAACCGTTTTGCTGAATAAATATAATGACTTGATCGAATAAATCGAATGAACCGAATGAATTTAATGAATTGAAATGAATTAAATGAATTGAATGAATTAAATGAATTGAATGAATGGAATGAATTGAATGAATTGAATGAATTGAATGAATTGAATGAATTGAATGAATTGAATGAATTAATGAATTGAATGAATTGAATGAATTGAATGAATTGAATGAATTGAATGAATTGAATGAATTGAATGAATTGAATGAATTGAATGAATTGAATAAATTGAATGAATTGAATGAATTGAATGAATTGAATGAATTGAATGAATTTAATGAATTTAATGAATTTAATGAATTTAATGAATTTAATGAATTGAATAAATTGAATGAATTGAATGAATTGAATGAATTGAATGAATTGAATGAATTGAATGAATTGAATGAATTGAATGAATTGAATGAATTGAATGAATTGAATGAATTGAATGAATTGAATGAATTGAATGAATTGAATGAATTGAATGAATTGAATAAATTGAATGAATTGAATGAATTGAATGAATTGAATGAATTGAATGAATTGAATGAATTGAATGAATTGAATGAATTGAATGAATTGAATGAATTGAATGAATTGAATGAATTGAATGAATTGAATGAATTGAATGAATTGAATGAATTGAATGAATTGAATGAATTGAATGAATTGAATGAATTGAATGAATTGAATGAATTGAATGAATTGAATGAATTGAATGAATTGAATGAATTGAATGAATTGAATGAATTGAATGAATTGAATGAATTGAATGAATTGAATGAATTGAATGAATTGAATGAATTGAATGAATTGAATGAATTGAATGAATTGAATGAATTGAATGAATTGAATGAATTGAATGAATTGAATGAATTGAATGAATTGAATGAATTGAATGAATTGAATGAATTGAATGAATTGAATGAATTGAATGAATTGAATGAATTGAATGAATTGAATGAATTGAATGAATTGAATGAATTGAATGAATTGAATGAATTGAATGAATTGAATGAATTGAATATAAATTGAATATAAATTGAATGAATTGAATGAATTGAATGAATTGAATTGAATTGAATGAATTGAATGAATTTAATGAATTGAATGAATTGAACGAATTGAACGAATTGAATGAACTGAATGAATTAAATGAATTGAATGGATTGAATAAATGAATTGAATGAATTGAATGAATTGAATGAATTGAATGAATTGAATGAATTGAATGAATTGAATGAATTGAATGAATTGAATGAATTGAATGAATTGAATGAATTGAATGAATTGAATGAATTGAATGAATTGAATGAATTGAATGAATTGAATGAATTGAATGAATTGAATGAATTGAATGAATTGAATGAATTGAATGAATTGAATGAATTGAATGAATTGAATGAATTGAATGAATTGAATGAATTGAATGAATTGAATGAATTGAATATAAATTGAATGAATTGAATGAATTGAATGAATTGAATTGAATTGAATGAATTGAATGAATTTAATGAATTGAATGAATTGAACGAATTGAACGAATTGAATGAACTGAATGAATTAAATGAATTGAATGGATTGAATAAATGAATTGAATGAATTGAATGAATTGAATGAATTGAATGAATTGAATGAATTGAATGAATTGAATGAATTGAATGAATTGAATGAATTGAATGAATTGAATGAATTGAATGAATTGAATGAATTGAATGAATTGAATGAATTGAATGAATTGAATGAATTGAATGAATTGAATGAATTGAATGAATTGAATGAATTGAATGAATTGAATGAATTGAATGAATTGAATGAATTGAATGAATTGAATGAATTGAATGAATTGAAAGAATTGAATGAATTGAATGAAATGAATGAATTGAATGAATTGAATGAATTGAATGAATTGAATGAATTGAATGAATTGAATGAATTGAATGAATTGAATGAATTGAATGAATTGAATGAATTGAATGAATTGAATGAATTGAATGAATTGAATGAATTGAATGAATTGAATGAATTGAATGAATTGAATGAATTGAATGAATTGAATGAATTGAATGAATTGAATGAATTGAATGAATTGAATGAATTGAATGAATTGAATGAATTGAATGAATTGAATGAATTGAATGAATTGAATGAATTGAATGAATTTAATGAATTGAATGAATTGAATGAATTGAATGAATTGAATGAATTGAATGAATTGAATGAATTGAATGAATTGAATAATTTGAATGAACTGAATGAATTGAATGAATTGAATGAATTGAATGAATTGAATGAATTGAATGAATTGAATGAATTGAATGAATTGAATGAATTGAATGAATTGAATGAATTGAATGAATTGAATGAATTGAATGAATTGAATGAATTGAATGAATTGAATGAATTGAATGAATTGAATGAATTGAATGAATTGAATGAATTGAATGAATTGAATGAATTGAATGAATTGAATGAATTGAATGAATTGAATGAATTGAATGAATTGAATGAATTGAATGAATTGAATGAATTGAATGAATTGAATGAATTGAATGAATTGAATGAATTGAATGAATTGAATGAATTGAATGAATTGAATGAATTGAATGAATTGAATGAATTGAATGAATTGAATGAATTGAATGAATTGAATGAATTGAATGAATTGAATGAATTGAATGAATTGAATGAATTGAATGAATTGAATGAATTGAATGAATTGAATGAATTGAATGAATTGAATGAATTGAATGAATTGAATGAATTGAATGAATTGAATGAATTGAATGAATTGAATGAATTGAATGAATTGAATGAATTGAATGAATTGAATGAATTGAATGAATTGAATGAATTAAATGAATGAATTTAATGATTTGAATGAATTAAATGAATTGAATGAATTTGAATGAATTGAATGAATTGAATGAATTGAATGAATTGAATGAATTGAATGAATTGAATGAATTAAATGAATGAATTTAATGATTTGAATGAATTAAATGAATTGAATGAAGTGAATGAATTGAATGAATTAAATGAATTGAATAAATTGAATGAATTGAATGAATTGAAATAATTGAAATACATAATTGAAATAAATGAATGAATTGAATGAATTGAGTGATTTGAATGAATTAAATGAACTAAATAAATCAGATTTTATTCCTTGTTTCTGATATCAGCGTCGTTTGGATATATTAAAGCATTAGCTTAAACTACAAAAAAATTTCAACACCATTCGGACCTTTGATCTATTTTAAGCCAAGGTTTTATTTTAGAAGC
Source organism: Diogma glabrata (assembly GCA_963693315.1). Lineage (NCBI taxonomy): Eukaryota > Metazoa > Arthropoda > Insecta > Diptera > Cylindrotomidae > Diogma > Diogma glabrata. Next base: position 408,720,866 of record OY856187.1, on the reverse strand, counting down.
AAATCCAGTTTTAATATGAAAAACAAAATGTTTGAATGAATTATATGATTTTTACGGTTTTATGTTGTTACAAGATTTTATTATACAACATAAAAAGTATATCTTGCAAAATTTTGAATTTTAGTTTATAAAGCTTTGATTAGTTTATTGTAGTCAAGTTCATAGAAATTCAAGAGAATTCAGTTCTGAGTTTTTGAATTAAAATACCATGACATCCTTGAATAAATTTTATCAAACTCAAACAAAAGATTTTCATGTGCAATTAAAATTAAGTTACAATAAATCACACCAAACGTGAGACATCAAGCACTAAACGAAATTTCTATTCAATTTCCAAAGATCATACTTAAAGTAACATTGTTTAATTAATTCAATAAATCAAATACAAGATAACCTCAAATAAACAAGATATACAAATGTTGCAATTTCAAGAAAATAAAAATTACATATTAATCTTGATTCAACAAAATAAGAAAACACCAAAAACAATCAATTTCTGTTCCAACTACCAAACCGTGTTTTTGAAATTGCATTAATATATGAAAGTAAGTTTCAAAATTAAAAATTTCACAAACACTTGAAAAATGTAAGTTTTACATATTGGTCAATTGACAATTGATGATCACTTGAAAAAACTAATAGCCATAAACAAACAACTTGAAACTATGTACTTTGATTTTTTATAATTAAAACATTCTAATGACCTTAAACACATCATGTATGATAGCAAATTTTGAGTAATAGTTATACATTAAAGAATCGTCTGAGAATAATGTTGGTTGACCATCATTTTAATTTATTACACTTGGTATTAATATTTTTAATTTGACGGTCCGTTTTAAACCGGTACAGATTTTAATTGCTTGGTTTAAAGCGATTTATGTAACATTTAGGTTAAAAGTGAGATACAGTTAATTTGAAGCTTTCATTATGTTGTATGGTGTAATCTAGTGCACAAACCTTTAAAAAAAACACAACAACAACAATATAAACCCCTTTTCAATGATAATCCCTATCCTATTATTTCCAAAACCTTGCATAAACCATACTAAGAAAAATTTCTAAGATTGCTCATAAAATGACAGTAAAATAATTTTGGGTTACATTTAAATTTGAATTAATTATCATAATCGAATACTTCCGTATGCAAAAAATCATAAATAAAACTAGTTATAAATAATCTCTTTAGTTATCATATTAAAAATTAAATCAAAATTAAAAATATATGTATATAGATTATACTATTGACATGAATTTGCAATGAATCGAGATATTCAAATTCACCGGTTACGAATGCCTAAGATAGGTGTAACAAAAGTTTGAATTTTTGTTATGGTTGTGTATTTGGTATACGAAAATAAATGTTTTTCTAAATGATAAAATATGAAATTCCTGCTAATTACATCTTTGATACCATGAATGAATTCATCTGTAAAAAATTAATATTTCAATGTTTTAAAATAACTTATTCATGTAAATTTTTATAGCCTGAACCTTTTCTAAGCTTTAACTATGAAACACTTAGTTTAGCTAACCAATAAAACACGTTCAGAAAATGTTACAAATTAACATATCAAGGCCAAAATTAGTTTTAACTTATCTTAAATACGTAAACGGTTGTCTATAATAAATTATAAATAATTTTAGTTGGTTATAATTGTAATCACGTTGTATTGAAATTCATTATAAAATTGGTTGTGGCTTTTGAAGCAAAACTTCAATCAAAATGATTTAAATTTGTTAAAATTTTAAAGAAAAAACAACTCAAACTTTTTCTTATTCAAAAGTTCATATTTAAAATATTGTGAAATTCAAGCGTGGAAACTCTGTTTATTGCCCGCGATATGCAAATAACTAAGGAGATCACATGTTGAATTTTTCATCAAGTACAATAAACATTTTTAGATGTGTTGCAAGATTAAGTTGTCAACAAATCAAATCATAAATATTTTTGCACGTTCTGCACACATCTTTTTTCTATTAAAGATGAAAAATCTGTTCTAGACTGAGATGTAAAAACTTGGCCATTTTTGATTTTCCTGAAACTTGGCATATAATTAGTATAGATAAAATACAAAAAACACAACTTACTTTAGAATTTTTTTTAAAGTGGATAGTTTGAGCATAGGGTGCGCCCCAACATGCATGAAAAATGAAAATTTGGCAATGCAGTAGCTTTTAAATTAAATTGCTCAAGAATGGCTATACCGATTTCCCCAAACTTTGTTTGGTTTGATAGGTGATTAGTTAATCTTTAGAAAAGAAATTTATTAAACATTTTTTAATATTAAATATTAAAAAAACTTTTTTAAAGATGGCGCTAGGATCAAAGTTCAATTGAATTGATTGATCAATTGATCTTTGACCATGGTGCAATCTTTAAAAAAGTTTTTTTCAATATTTTAATTTTAAAATTAATTGAAAACAAGTTTAATTACTTTTTGTTCTTAAGATTAACATCAATTCATTTTATTTCAATAATCATCTTTGGTAATCTGTCTTCATTACTAAAGTCTTTTTAAGAATCGTTAAGAAATTTAGAAAAATCAAATCCAGAAAGAGTCCATTCTCCCCATCATGCCCCACCTAAGGGGCAAGATGAGGCACCCTTATGTGGAAGACAGTTACAACTAAGTCCTAAAACAATATTCACGGGTGAAGACTGCATCTTCATCCTCATTTTCTATACTGGCACAGCTGCAGGGAGACCATTTTCCACATTCCGAAGAAGCAGCATAGCCTTCTTTAGAGTCCAAATATTATGTAAGATGCAAACAATTTTGAGATGATAAAAATATTCTAAACAAAGTTCACTGTAATTAATTCTTATCTAATTCGATGAAATAGGCTAGGTAGAACATTTTCTGTAAGCTAATGCATCACTTAATTTGAGTAGCAATAGAATAAAGAATCGAGATGCAAACGTTGTAAAAAATATTTTAGATAACTAATTACTATTAGTGAATTAAACTCACCAATTTTAAGATACGGAATATTTTAAAAATGTATATTGAGAGATGAATATTCAGTAAAATGAAATTCTAAATAAAAAACTTTCTGCTATCCCAACCCATCTTGCCCTTACAGGCCATTCTGAATTAAAAAAAATACTGGATAAAATCATTGAGCAACACACAGAAAAACAAGTTCTTATCTGTTAGCAAATATATTGTTACATGAGAATAAATTTTAATCTTGTGATTGTTAGTATAATGAGATGTTAGTATACTTCTGTATACTCACGATGTTGGTGTTCATTCCTGACCCAGCATTCGAGAAACATCTTAAAAAATGCAAATTCAGGTTAAACTGAATGTTCGATGCGATTCATGCAAGAATTGCAAAGCTCAGATAGTCAAACCAACATAACACTGCGATACCGAAAGAAGTGCTACCCTGTTCTACCGTGTAATGAAGTAGTTTGGTGATCAACAAAGCAGTTGTGTAATTCCCTTGATTTGGAGATGCATTACTCTCTCACACGCATTAAATTTGCATTAACGGAAACTTTCATAATTATTTTCGTTTTTCTTTTAACCATAGTGTCTTATACTCAAACCGTAATCACCATCTACAATAGTTTCCGTTTAAAAATTGTCCTAAAGCAATTGTGTGCTATTTTCCATAGTAATTTCTTTTATTCAATTTGTAATCGATAATCGCTATAAGGTTATCATGGAACAGTTGTGCAATATCATTGATTCATAATCGCGCTATTTTCGTATATAATTCTTACAATCGTTCCGTAATCAATATTTTTTTTTTGATTTTTGAATAGATTCCTTAGTGGGTACAATCATTAACAAAAAAGGAAATAAAATTTATGAAACTACCTTATTCATTCGATATTGTTTGTGAACGACTGTTACTGCACTATAAAGAGAAGAAGACAGATAGCTTCTTTTTTTTATTCTGACTATTTTTTTCGACTGACATTTTGCTTTACCGAAAGCATTCTTGCATTATAATTCAATTCTCTAATTGGAAAAAAAATGACATTTTGTTTGTCGCGTGTCATTATAATATTAATAAGTGTTGTTGATTTTGTTTAGGTTCGTGTTTAAAGTTGTGAATTTGTATACTCTGGATCTTGATATAATTTTGGTGTCAATAGTCAGATGTTCAATACTTCTCGGTTATAAACGCAAGTAACAAAGTTTTTCCATTTTTTATACGATCGGAAGTAAAAATTTGAGATGTTCAGAATAGTTTAGTGATTTCATAAAATGTTTAGAAAGGGATAGCGATTTGTTTTTGTATATGGCGGCCGTATGTTACAAAACGAGCTAATCACTAGGAATCAAATTAGTTTGTGGATTTAACCACATTTACTTATTGCAATGCAAAATGTTACAGAATAATTTATTTAGTGTGTTAGAAAAATTTATTACATTAAAAAAAAATCTAGTCAAATAGACTATAAGAAAAATTTTTGAATTCATATATAATAATTTATTTCGTGTGTTAGTAAAATTTATTCGATAAAGAAAAATCTAGTCAAATAGACTATAAGAAAATTTTTTTGTGAACTTGAAATTAGTTTTAAAAATCTGTTGAACTGTAAATTAGTATAGCATAATTTTTCTCGGTGTGTCGGATTTCATTTGTGCTGTGAACTAAAATGAATAACTTACAAAATCAATAAATTACAAAATCAATAAGGTCAGACCTTGAGCTTGTTACGAACGTTACATCACTTGTACTACAACATTCACCAAGGTCATCGCTTCAAGATTGTTTAACCGGTAATTTATCTACCTACTACCACAGTTTTATGTCTGCAATTTGGACAGTTGTTATATTGACCAACTTAGACAATTGCTGTCAACATTTATTTTTGAGAACATCAATTGTATCACTGCTTATAATTTCAACGAATCTCACTATCTATTGGGGTGATCAACTAATTTGTTCCTGTAATTACAATAAGTAAAATGATCTATTGATTGGGGCTCGAAGGATGAGGGGAGCTGGATCTGGATTAATTATGGGGTGAGTGACTTGAATGACTATGGATGTGTGGATGTGGGTGCATGAGAGCGAGAGTGTTGACAACATGCACGTATGACCTTCAGAATATACTTGAAATAACATAAACAAGAACTTTGCCTAAATATTAAAAAACTCATTGATAAATAGAACCAAACAGAAAAACTTAGAATTAATTAAAAAAATTGAAAATGGATTGTCTCCTAATATCTACTCTAACAAGTATTTTTTTTTCTTGTCGATTTGAGGATGCAATGAAGAATGGAATTTGGGGATTAGCGGTCTGATAAACAAAGCTATTACAGAGGGACGAGGAGGACTTTCATCGTTCCATTGTCATTATACCGATGTTTGGTCTAAACATTTCATCTCAGCGGATAATGTTTATCCATTCGATAATTGTCATGCTACATTACAATGGACAAATGATTTCAATATCATTTTTTTTTATGACGAAATTTTTGTTTGGTATGTTTTATATTCGGAACCAAATTATAAATGTTACAACAGCATTTGGAGATATGCCTCTCGTTTGGTTGACGGTCTGTGTGGTCCCATGGCGACGCTATTAAAAACCATTCCAAAACTTGAAGATATATGGACATCGTTGATTGACTCACGGAATGAGTTGTATAGGTATGATTGGGCCATACTAATAAAAGCCGTTGAACATCTTTGGTAAATTCTGAAGTACGGGATGGTGCCTATGGCATGGACGTGAGCATGTGTGTGAGTTTAAGTGTGTGCATGTACTTGGAGATAGGCTAGTGTATATGAATGTGGGGGTGAATGTATGTTCATATATGTGAGTGTATGAGGAGCGTGAGCGTGTGAATGCGTTGAAATTAAAGGGGGTGACGTGGTGGTCGATCGTGGTTCTTTCGCAATAGGGGATCGACAGATTCTACTTATTCGCTTCATTTTTTGATTACTCCGTGTTTATTCGAATTACGCGTACATTATGTTCATTTGTGTTAAAGCAGCAGGTATTCTTCTTTCGATCCCATGGGCTGTAGCTAGTCTGGGGCTAAAAATAATCTCATCCAGGTGTGCGGCCTGCAATGCCACTTTATTGGTTAGCAATGAAGCAGCGATTCATTACAATCGATAAGCAACTGGTAGCCCTACTGGTAGCACTACTTCGGGGCTTTCAATCACAATGAAAGACCACAAATCCACATCTGCTCCTATAAGGAGTGTTTCTAGCTCGGTGTCTGCCAACCTGCTAACATCGACAACCAAATCCTCCTCAGTCAGAGTAAAACAATCACGTGTCAAAATCACCAACCTAACCCCGAACGAGCAAACTGTTGCGTCCAAGGGAACTAAGACAGCGCCACGTAGAAAACATGGCCTACCTAAGTTCCAAGCTGGACCACCATAGTCGTCTGGAGAGAGAGAAAAAAACAAAAATAAAAAAAATGCGTAAAGTAAGTTGCGTTTAAATTAGCCTGCACCGGTCAGCAATGCTTCAGCTAATTTGAGCCGCTTTATCCAACAGGATGCTCACGATATTGTGATATTCATCACGATATTCATCCAGGAACCATGGGCGGAAAGTAAAAAAATAAAAGGTCTATCGACCAACAAAAACCTATTACTGATATACTTCTAAGGCCAGGCGAGACCCAGAACTGCAGTGCTCTTCAACAAACGTTTAAAAGTATTTCCCTTAACAGAATTCATTAGCAGAGATCTAACAGCTGTGCAGATTGAAATCCCTCTTTCCCACAGCGGAGTTGGCAAGTTCATATTGGCATCTCCGTACTTTCCAGGAGATGTGGAGCTAATGCCACCTAATAAAGTAAGCAAGCTAATTCGGCATTGCAAGGACAAACACTACAACCTAATAATTGGGTGCGATGCCGATGCTCATCACTCCATGTGGGGTAATAGTAACATCAACACAAAAAGTATGTCTCTACTCCAATACCTATATACAACTAACAAGTTTAATGTTTATAGCTCGCAAAGGCAACAAACCCACCTTTAGAAATGCAATCAGAAACGAGGTCCTGAACCTAACTCTGAGCAACAACATCACCGAGAATTTTATCAGTAGCTGGCATGTCTTGGACGTAGCTTCTATGTCGGACCACGCATACATATGCTTCAACATATAACACCAACTAGAGAGTACTCTCAACCTTAGACACCCCAGGAAGACTGACTGGGACCTCTTTAAAGTACATCTTTGGGATAATGTAGGCGATTGTGTCAGTATCAACTCCACAATGGAGCTGGACTATGCGGCAAACCACCTGCAGGATGTTATCACCAAACATTACCACCGTAATCATCCAATTGCCAAGTCTAAAAGGACTAGAGATGTGCCTTGATGGAAAGGTAATTTAGAGAGGATGAGTAATAAAGTTTGGAAGCTCTCCAACAAAGCTAAAAGAACTAACACCTGGACGGAGCACCAATCAGCTCTTACCAACTAAAACAAAGAACTCAGACCATCAAAAAGCGATAGTTGGAAAGAGCTCTGCGAAACGATTGACAGTCTATCGGTTGCAGCTTAATTTCAAAAATTGCTTGCGTCTGATCACACAAACCCCCTAGGTTCAATCTGTAGGCTGGACGGTACCTACACTACCAGCTACAGTGAGACTCTAGAAATACTATTATAGACCCACTTCCCTGGTTCTACATGCATGAGCTCGGAAGAGGAAATATACCAAACTATGATTCGTTGGATCCTGAAACTAAGAAGCTTTCAGACCAACTGGCCAAAAAAAATTCTCCCCTAACAGAACGATTCTGGCTGTATGTATGTCTTAAGCAAAACCCTCTCAACTCATGCCAACATGCATACCAAACTGGGAAATTTACGGAAACCGCATTGCATAAAGTCGTGAAAGAGATAGATAGCACACTGATAAGCAAAGAGGCACTTGCCTGCACATTTATAAACATACAAGGGGCCTTTGATAATGTGCATTTCAAGCTATTGCTGAAATGGCCACAAAGAAAAATCTAAACACGCACATTTTGGCGGGGATCATTAACATGCTACAGAGTCAAAAAATTCCAGCTACACTTGAAAATACATCGGTAACTGTCAGAGCCTCTAGAAGATATCCCCTCTAACTCTCTCCGTTGCTCTGACTGATAGTCGCTGATGATCTTCTAAATAGGTTGAAAAGTTCTGGCTTTAACACTATAGGCTACGCCAACGATAAAGCAGTCATGGCGAGAAGTAAATATGACTCTACTGTCAGTGAACGAGCCCAAGCAGCCCTGTACCTCGTGATGAATTGGTGCAACGAAGTTTGGCTGTCTGTCAATACAAAAAAAACAAGTAACGTTGTCTTTACCAACAGAAGTAGTTTTAATTTCAATCCTCCTGAGTTTGACGGCGAATGGATACAAGTAGTCAAAGAGATTAAGTATTTAGGTGTGATCCTCGGCATCAAGCTCACCTGAAAATCACACCTAAAATATATCCCGGACAAAACAAATAAGGCTTTCTTCGCGTGTAGAAACTTGTTTGGGAAATCCCGGGAATTAAGCCCCAAAATGATACTTCGGTTACATCAAAGTATAATAAAACCCATACTGTCATACGCAACTTTAGTCTGGTGGCCAACCAGATATCACCAGACAGTGCTCACAAAAATACAGAAACTTGTGTGCCTGTGACACAGGTGCTTTTAAAACCACACCGACATCTGCAATGGAGGTACTTCTCCTACTTTCTCCATTGCACCTATACATCAGATCTACAGCAGTATCTAGTGATTATAGACAGCAGCTAGTCGAAACACTCAATCCTGGTAGCCTAACCGGGCATCTAGCGATCATTTTGGAACTGCAGAATGAAGTGGAGACTTACCACATTTCGAACTGTGTGCCAAATATCACTGATCTAGATAGACGGTTTATTGTCTAAATAGGGGCCAGGGAAGGAATCGAGAACTACTTACAAACACTACCTTCTAATGCCAGCATCTGGATGCCAAACTGATGAAGGCACACTGGTGCAAGGGCGTTTGGTCCCAGGGCCAATATTATTATTTTTAACGTCTGAAATAAATTTTTGTCGTCCCGCGCTGGAAATAGTTATTTGTTTAACTAGGCATCAAAGTAGTAGATTGACTGCCGTGGCTGATAGTTCATAGCCGAGCGAGCGAGGCTAGGAATTCAGCCAAGGCAGTCAATCTACCTTGCTGCCGAGTTGAACATATAATTTTTTCTCCGATTAATTACAATGATATGTAATTTAATAATTATTACTTTAAAAATAAAGCAAAATTTTAAAAATGAAAAAAAAAATCGCAATTGTTGGAAGGATTAGTTGTTATGGAAATGTCATAATAATTATAGTTTGACATATTAAAAAATTTCTGCCAGATTCGTGGAAAAATATCTGTTATTTTTATGAAGGCTAATTATTTTGCTGCCTAGGCAGGAAAAGTGCCACTTTGCTGACTGAAATAAGTCTGCAAAATTTATATTTGCTGTCAATCGGAGAAAAAATTAATTTATTTCTAGCAGTAAAACTCATTTCTCCATTAATTAAATAAACGTTTTAATAGAAAATTTTTTCGATATAAAGCCTCTACGAAAAATTTCAGCCAAATCCAAAATGTGTCAGTAAGAAAAGAATGGTGTCCGGTTTGTAAAAGAATGACCCATAAACATTAATCGTTCATTATACAATAGTTGTCCACTTCCACAACAGCATCTTCTATTTTGCAAAAAAATACAATCTCCATACCACATGATGTTGAATACCCTTTATGGAGCTTGGCGTTGTCGTTCTCGTCGATAAGGTCATTTAGATTGGGCTTCAATTTCTAGAATGGTATCGCTTATAATACTACTTAGCCACTTACCGAACGGTTCGAAACTGATTTTGTAGTTTTTGAAATAGTCAAAAAGAGATTTCGATTTTTTTTCTGTCAAAAATCAATTGCTTTCATGTAAAAATCAAAATACGTATGATATTATTTATCATACATGTAGTGAATACCTTAAAAAAATTAGTTTGTCTTCATAATTCAATACATAACGCCTAGGCGTTATATTTGAATAAAACGCAGGGTAGGCGTTCTATTTGTTAACAACGCCTAGGCGTTTTTTGGGGGGAAGACGGTAGCACTTTCTATACTAAAAAGTATTAGTCCAATCCAGCTAATTAACTATGTTAAGGAGCTTGGATTCGACCACATTGCACATTCTGCTGTGACATCGACGCCATCTGCATTATAACAACATCAGGGTTAAGCACTGTAGATCTCTAGGTCACAGTGCTACTCGAACTAGCTAACTAATTAGTTCAGCTTCAGGACCCACCAATAAAAAAAAATAAAATTAGTCGTATCTTTGGTATGAAGTTCATACATCTGTGGCATGACTAGATTTTGGAGTTACGTGAAATGAAACGACGTGTCCTTTAAAATTTAAAAATATTTAATTCAATTAAATACATCAAATTTTCAGTGACACTTATGTATGACAAAAAAATTAATGATTTAACACCCCAAGGACAATATATACAATTTTTGTGTAAATAATTAGTTTTTGCTTATCTTATTTTGGATAGTTATAATTAAAATCACGTTTTAATAGAACGAATTTATGTCTTAAAACCTATTTAACATCAGATTGGTTTTGCTCTTTTTGAATAGAAATAAGTACATATGTAATATAATAAATTGACTTGATTTTATGAAGAAAAAAAACAACAAAAAAACAATATTCTATTAAGGTCAATTCCGATTAGGTTCAATTTTTTTTCTTTGATGTCAAAAATACCGTTGTTCAGAAAATCCGAAAAAACTATTAACTATTAAATAGATACTTTGTTGGTTTGACCTGTACTTAATTGCAGTAGCTGGTAAGATGGTCAAATATAATGTTCTGCCAGGAAATATGGACTTTTGAAAATAAAGTGTGCAAGAGTTGATAGTTTATCTAGTTTTCTTTTTTCTAGCCCAAATTTTAGAAATAATTTAATTTTACAAACTTTATTTGAAAAATTTAGTTAAAAAATATACACAATACACTACTGATCATAACTAATCTTTTTAATTGCTGTTTACTTAATTCTCGATTGATTATTTCCAGCTAGAATTTTCTATCTTTTGTTTCTTTTTTATATACGTTGGTCACTCTCACGCTCAATACAACAATTTCATCATATAATCTCAAAATTATCATACCACAAAAAAATCAATCCGTAACACGAAAATTAAAAAATAAATATTGGGTAACCGTAATTCATTATGACTAAAGTTCATATATTCTTTAATAATACTTGCATGACCTTGTTTTTAATATTGATAGAAGTAAAAAAAAATGAAAAAAATTAAAATAAATTTCTTTAGGTGTATTCAGACTTAAAAACATGTATTAAAAATTGTGTGACGCAACGAATCAATCAACTTGCAATTGCATGAGCATACAACAATTTTCATACATTAAATGTATTAGGACATACAAAAATGTTTAAAGTATTGTATGAGAAAATGCTTACAAATTTGTTGATTGACTTATTGCATTTGTTGTGTTTGATTTTGATTCCCAATATAGAGAATGAGTTGAAATAAGGCCGGACCATCCGTTGTTGATAAGCTGTTAGACAAACATTGGTTCTCATACAACGAAATACACATACATGCACACAAACATCAACAGCTCACACACCAACATAGTCTAACCAGCTTCAGAACGTTTTATAAATAATCACACCCGTGCGATATATTTATTGTGCACCCTTTGTATAAATTATGCTATTGTATCAAATTTACAATCACTTTAATTTTTATAATAATACCCAAAAATATACAACCTTTAATTTATAATATAATACTTGTCGCAAAATATCATATTCTAACATTTAGCTCCCTTTCGACATTAACCTTTAATATGTTCAAGTTTGCAACCAAACCTTTATCTCAAAAAGCAGAAAAAAAGTAATTAGTAAAAAAACTTTTATCATTGCATCAAAGTATTTCTTTTTTTAATTCTCACTTGTTTCGTTATTTGTATGGCAATGTATCGAGTGTAACGATTCGCACAGAAAACTGTATTCGCATAATAACTATAATAGTATTTTGACAACATTATTGTTAATTATAAAACAATAACAGCTAATATTTATAACAATAACAAAAAATTTAAATCGTGTTAAATTTACAAATCAATTAAAACTCAACATCATTACAAATCGTGTAACTTTATTATTAATTGTTTGTGTTGGTAAGTTCATTAAAACAAAAAATTTATTCTATAGATTTTAGCTAATTATAATTAATTACACAATATAATCTAGTTAATTATTACGTTAACTAACTGAGAATGAATAAAAAAACAAGAAGGTTTCAATTTATAATAATAATTACAAAACTATTTGCTCGGTTAACAAGTAAAAGTGTTTGATAATTTGAATTTTTTACTATCAAAAATATTCACACAATCGAATTATCACACACAATTTATTTTTAATTAGAGGATAAATCATTCAAATTAATCTGTAATTTCATCATTGATATATAATCACAAAACAATGAATAACTACAACAATCTACTATCATACGAAAAAACAATAAATGTCAGTTTCATCTCAAAATTAATTACTTCACCAATATTTTATTTTTAATCAAAGTGAATTCGAAGTTTGCAGGCGTTGAACAACTTTCGTAATTACAGTTTCAAAAAGCTTATGAAATAGGTGATTGGTTTTTAAAGTTTCTAATTATTGGTTATCACCAACATTGTTTCATCCCCTATTGTTTGTATCACGTTTATCGTGTGAATTCTTCATGTGTCGGGCTATTGAGTTTTTTGAATAATTTGTTTGAGTGTTGAAGAATTATATAGCCTGTGCATTCAGATTCTAACTTTGGTTATGATTTTCTATCCAACCCATCTAATTTGATTAGTTTTACCAAATTCGATTACGCCGCAGCCTTCAACAAATTGTATGATTTTATGGCATGAAGAAAGATTGATAAGCGATGTGCAAACGCCAATAAAAACAAATTTGACATTCAGGTTTGTTTAGAACATATAGCAAATACGAAATCAAAGTTATGAAATGAAGCTGGGTAGTTATCCCTATAAATTGGAAGACGAAACAGTTTTAACTGTCTTAAAATCTAGCTAGATTTGACCAAAAATGCGGTTGATATCGTTCCTAACGAAGGTACGGACTCACAGTTATAAGCGTTCACGCCAATAATTTTTCTCTATAAACATAATCCTAATTTTTTTGTATTTACAACATTTTTACCTTCACTCTATCACAAACTAAAATAAACAATGACTTGCAAATTACAAATTACATCACTAAGATGCACCTCTAATAAAAAAATAATTAACGAAAAATGATTCGTTTATTATAAGTTAATTCAAATTCAATATATTAAATCTGAATTGATTTATTAGTAATAATGAAAGTGAAACTAACTTCTGTATTGTCACTTCATTTAATTCTTTTTTATGGATATTGAATAAAAATTTTTAATTAAAATGGTCAGCATAAATTTGTTGTTTTTTTATTAAAAGTTGACGGTGAGTAAGTATGTCTGGCATCGAATTATAAGAACCTTCGAGTTCTATTTATTTAAGTTACACTCAAGCAGTCTATCAATTTATATGACATGAATTATTTATTATCTCCTTACGCCGATTATTAAAACAAAGATAGTTATTGTACTATTGTCTAGGTACTGAGTGATAGTCTATATTGTCCGACATTAATTTACATATATATTCATTCATTCAATGATTCACAATTGACAACAAAGCTTATAATTAATTCTTTGCAACCAAATAATTGGAATTTCCATTTAGTTGATAAAACTAAATTTTAACAAGAATTGAGTCGCCTTTATGTATTTTTAGGTAGATTTCATATAAAAATCTACCTATTGCAATGGGCTTCATCTCGGAATTTCGGAAAAATTTTTGTGCCAAACGACTATTTATGATAAGCGGAGACGAAAAAACAAAAAAAAAAAAATATATATATATATATATATATTTTTTTTTTTTTTTTTTTTTGGTGGAGGGGGGAATCTTCTTTAAGACCTTACATGTGAACCATTTACTAACATGTAAGAGTGTCCGATTTTTGCAGACTAAACCCTAATCCCCATATCTGGACAGGATCAATCATGGAACCACCTTTCGGCATTACTTCACAATTGACCCCCTTTCAAGCTTACGCTACTCCCTCGCCATCACCTCCGTTAAACCACTCCTGCTTGCATTTCATGATCGTGGAGAAAAACACTTTTCCTGCATGCCAATTTTCCTCCGTGTCCATCATTCTATTAACAATGTTCTCAGGCGTTATCTTTACGCCGAGAGCACTTTCTACCGCATACCTTGCACTTTCCCACATTTCACATACGAAAAGAGTGTGGAGAACATCGTCATCTTCTTTCTTGCAGTGGTCGCAGATGCTGTCGCTACGTATTCCGAACCTATGCAAATATGATTTGAAACACCCGTGCCCCGTCAGCGCCTGCGTTGTGTAGAAGTCCACTTCACCATGTTTCCTCCTTAGCCATATTCTTAAATTTGGGATTAGCCGAAACGTCCACCGACCTGTCGTACTAGTTTCCCAACGCTCCTGCCATTTGTCGAGAACCGAGCTCCTTGCCGCTGCTTTGACTTGACTTTTGGTTACAGACTCTTCTTGCGATTTAACGAAAATTTCGCTTCTTTCTGCTGCGAGTAGGTCAAATGGTGGCGTTCCGGCTAACACGAGAATTGCGGTATCCGAAACAGTTCTGTATGCTGATGTTATTCTCAGAGCGGAACACCTGTGAACCGAACATGCATTTCTTCCATACGATTTTTTGCTAAGGGATTCTGCCCATATTGGTGCCGCGTACAGCATTTTTGACGTTGTAACTCCTGTTTGAATTCTTTTTTTCGTCTGCAATGGCCCACTGACATTTGGCATTAATCTATATAGTGTACTACACACTCCAGCACTATTTTCTGCTAACTTGGTCGTCTGTGCCTTGAAACTAATTTTCTTGTCTAGTTCCACCCCTAGATAGGTGATTTGATTCTTCCAGGGGATTATCTCACCATTCAGTTCTACCGTTGGTCTGATAAAATTTCTCCTATCAGTCAGACCCTTTTGGTCCAGCCATCTCTTAACCCTCTCCAGATAATCTGTCACACGGATCTGCAGTATGTCCAGATGATCAGATGAGCATACAGCGATGACGTCATCAGCAAAACCTACCAGCTTTGATTCTTCGGGCATGCTCATGTTTAGCAGACCGTCATATACTATGTTCCATAGAAAAGGACCCAGTTTGGAACCTTGCGGAACACCACATGACATGCTTTGCTTTATTTTAAAATCTTTTCCCTCGAAAACCACGAATCGATTACTAAGGTAGTCTTCGATCATTGTTGACGATGGACAGATTTGCCTAAAATAAAAAACAATAATAATAGTCGAAAAGGTCATATTCATAAATACTTAGCACTGTCCTTCGTCAAAGTATTCTCGGCGATGTTGTTCCAGTCAATATTGTTGCGGCTGCTAGTTTTAGTCTGAAAAAAGGAAAACAAAATCATTAATTAATATTTATCAATGTTTGTTAAAATAAAACTTAATTTAATACGCTCATTCGTCCCAAAAATCACGACAGGCAAATCAATCACTAATCTGAAAAGAAATCAATTTCAATTTTATTCAAACAAATAATTAAAATTCAAAATTTATTTAACTAACCTTAGGTATTTTTAACTAACCTTAAGTATGTCATTCTGACATTTAAACATAACAAACTTTTGTCGATGTAGCAGTCAACATCAAATAATTTTCACTCATCGATAATGCAGTCTTCTTCGAATTAATTCCAATAGTTGATGTTGGCACTGCTAGCGGGA
The DNA here is from genome assembly GCA_963693315.1 of Diogma glabrata. Classification (NCBI taxonomy): domain Eukaryota; kingdom Metazoa; phylum Arthropoda; class Insecta; order Diptera; family Cylindrotomidae; genus Diogma; species Diogma glabrata. The sequence goes on along the minus strand of OY856187.1, from coordinate 408,705,005 downwards.
AAAGGTTAAATTTATTTTGTTATTTAATTGGTGGTTTTTGAGACGGGGCGCTGTCTTCGTTTTTAGTCTTCTTGTCAAGTTGATCGAACTTGCTAGAAAAATCAATATGCATTTAAGGTTTTTGTTTAACTTACAATTTTTCTTTATACAAAATAAAAATAAAGATCTTGTGATCACTAAATTAAAAATAAACCTTGGATTTTCTATCGTTCGTGCTTTGGGATATAGCGTAAGGAAAAAGTCAGCTAGTATTGATCCTTATCCAAAGAAGGGTAGATGATTTAAAAACAGGGGAAAAGGAAGTGTGATTCAAGCCACGCCGTCGCCATTGATGGAAGGCAACCTCTGTGCCTTTTGGTTTGCCTACGTGTTAAAGTGCAAGGTCACATTTTGGGTGACCATTAATGTGTTTATTAGTGCATTACATTATTCTATTCTTTGCCTTTTTTAGGCAAACAGACGTAAATTTATTCATCATATGTGCTTTATGTAGGCATAACCTCATTAACAGTATTCATCATATGTGCCTTGTGTAGGCACGCATTATTAAGTCATCGTACATCAATTCAATGTATTCATCATATGTGCTGCATGTAGGCACGAATTAATTCAATATGCTCATCATATATGCTTTGTGTTGGCAATTATTAACAGTATTCATCATACGTGCCTGTTGTAGGCACGCATTATTAATTCATCGTACATCAATTCAACATACTCATCAAAATGTGCTTTGTGTAGGCACGCATTATTCAATACATTCATCATTTGTGCTGTATGTAGGCATAAACTAGTAAATATATTCATCATATGTGCTTTGTATAGTCACGCATTAACTGAACATACATCCATTCAATATACTCATCAAAATGTGCTGTATGTAGGCACGAATTATTCAACATATTCATCAAACGTATTTTGTATTGGCAATTAGTAAATACATTCATCAAAGGTGCTTTGTGTATCCACGCATTATTAATCAACGTATAATAATTCAAGATACCCATCAAAACGTGCTTTATGTAGGCACGAATTATCCACGAATTTCATTCAGCTTGTGACGCCTCTGACTTTTTATTGTAACATCGATCATCAGAAAAGTAAGAAATTAATACAGTCCACTGCCAGTCAGAGGCGCGAACAATCATGTTAACGAGATACTCTGGCATATATCTGTTCCTCAAAGCTTCAATAATGTCTTTCCATCCAATCGAGTTGAAGGCATTTTTGACGTCAATTGATACCAGTGCGGTGAATCCCTTTTCTTTATCTTTTCCTCGTTTTGCTGCTTTAACAGATTCTACTACCTCCTGTATAGCATGGATAGTTGATCGTCCTTTCCTGAAGCCGAACTGGTTCCCAGTGAGGCCACCTTGTTCCTGAATATGGTTCTCAAGTCTTTGGAGAATTAGGCCTTCTGAAACTTTCCCCATGGTGTCCAGCAAACAAATGGGTCTGTAGGATGATGTTTGGTCTACCGGTTTCTGCCCTTTCCTTAACAACACCAACTTCTGCGTTTTCCACTCTTTCAAAAAAACTCCTTGACTTAAACATCTGTTAAACAGTTGGAGTATGCCTTCAGGAAAGTGCTAAATGACCTGGCTCAGGACTTCGTTTGGCACCCCATCTAATCCCGGAGTTTTGTTGTTCTTTAGGCTCTTTCTTATTTTGATAAGCTCTTGTTCTGTAAACATCGTTTCTGTTTCGTTGCCAGTCATATTCCTTAGCCGTGTTGGAGTTGTTTGTGCGGTAATTGGTTTTTTTGGAAATAAATCCCCAATAATCTCTTCAACCCACTGAGGGTTGTTCAGCTCCGCAATGTTTTGTCTCCTGCCCAGTTTTTTTGTAACGATCTTGTAAGCAGCTCCCCACGTGTCGTTTTCTACCTCTCGCAAAAGCTTCTCCCAGCAACATTTCTTACTCTGTTTTATTAACTTTTGCAAATTTTTCTTTGCCGTTTTATATAAATGTTTCAGTTCCTCGTTATCTTGTGATCTAGACCATCTCCTTCTGCTTGCATTGCATAGTGCTCGGTGTTGTGCTATTTCAGTCGTCCACCAGAAAACGGGTGTTCGATTTGGTCTTTTGGGCGACTGCCTCGGCATTGATGCGTTGCAGGCTTCAGTCAGCATTTTGTTTGTGTTTCTCACAGATGACTCTAAATTCCCGTCCTCATGAACCCATCCCATATCCTTGATGATTTTGGCTTCTTTTAAGTATTTTAGTAGCTTGTTATTATCCAGTTTTTTTAGGTTCCAGCCTGGATTCCCCCGATCCTCTTTTACATGCGTTAAATTCTGGGTCTCAACGATTAGATGAAATTCAATATACATGTGATCGCTGAGTGTTGCTGCATCTACTACTTTCCAATCTATGACCTTATTTGCTATAGTTGGTGTTGCTATCGTCAAATCGATGATGGACTTTGTATTTCCTCGTCTAAAAGTTGGTTCGTGGCCTATATTAAGCAATGTAAGGTCGTTTGCTGCCACGAATTCGCAGATAATATCTCCTCTTCTATCAGTCCTAAGCTCTCCCCAAGCAGGTGATTTGCTGTTAAAGTCGCCGGTAATTATAAGCTCCTTCTGTGATGCCTTTATGCTTACTTCTAGGGCGTTTATATCCTTCTTTAATTTTTCAATTTTATCGTTTGTTGAAAAGTAGCAGCTGTAGATTCTAAAGCCCCTCGTTTCGACCCACACGAGCCCGTGCTCTGAAGAACCATCCTTCACTATGGCTAGTTCCGGGTTGCATATAGTAATACCGGCTCTGCCAGATTTGTCCTGATACCAAACTTTAGACTCGGGTTTTCTGCATTGTTCGCTAAAAACCAAGATATCCACCTTTCTTTCCTTTGCTACAACTGTAAGCAGATCCCAGGCTGCCCTGGATTTGGCCAAATTTATTTGAATGACGCTTAACATGGTGTTTTTTTAACCTTTATGAGCTCGGCCTGGAAGGTCGTACATCTTCTGCTTCCCTGAGTGTGGTCACTTTTTCCTCCTTTATCCGCACATATGACGCATTTAGGTGCACCCTTGCAGGTTTTAGCTAAGTGACCCATAGTACCACACTTCCAACAGGCACCCTTCCTCTCCACACCAGTGCAGGTATTTGCTCTATGGCCGTAGCCGTGGCATTTAAAGCATCGAATGACTTCCACCATCTCCTTAACTCTGCAGTTTACCTAACCGATTTTTATCTTTCCCTTCCTTAGCAGCTTTATTGCCCGCATTTGAGAAAGTTTCAAGCTTGCTACTTGCATATTGGCGAAACCTTTAAAAAGCCTACAGGTTATGTTTTCAGGCTTCTCTTCCAGAGCTTCTCCTAGACACCTCTTTACCTCTTCCATATTTGTCGATTCATCGATGTCTCTTATTTCGACAGTGACCATCTTGGCGAGACTCGTGACTTCAGCTTTATTTTTGATTGTCTCGGTCAGAACATTGCTGAATCTGGTTGAATCTTCAGCCGTAAGAACCAACAACAGTTCCTCGTTTTTGGTGCGTCGAATTTGTTTGATCTTCACTCCAAAATCTTCAGGTTTTACCGATGATTTAAGATCATTTAGTATATCAGCATACGAACTCCCTTCTTTTGCACAGATTTAGATTGCATCAGCGCGCTTTCTGTTTTCCCTTTTTGCTGGTAAAGAGGGGTTATTGTCTTTTTCCACTTTCCCTTTGCGGCTCCTTTTTCTCCTGTTTCCGGCGGTTTTCCATCCACCATCGTTACTCGTAGGTAGTGGTTAAGCTGAGCTACCCTCCTTATTGTTATCCAATGATATCATTTCCATTGGTGCTCCCCTTTCTGTTACGTTGTTTGTTTTTGGAGTCATTATTGTTGGACAAGCTGATCCGCTACTCCCTTCATTTGATGGTGTACTAGCGTCTTTTTTCCTTTTTTCGCGTGTCTCTTGTTGCTTTGTTGGTATTGATCGCTTTCTCTTTCCTTTCGACTCCACCTGGACAGTTTGGCATTCGCGGGAAACCTTGAGAGTTTCAGTCGCCTTGCTCATAGCTGTTTCATACAACGCCTGAACTACGCCGATTCTTCTTCTGATCTCGGCATGGATGTTAGTTCTTGATTTAACAAAATCTGACAACTCCGTTATTTGTTTTCCTAGCTTCACCAGTACTTCATCTCTGCTAACAGCTTGTATTTTTATCGTTTCCGTTTTACCTACTATCGAAAGCGATGGTAATGAAGAAGAACGCTCCATTTTTGCAAATGTTCCTCGTTTTAATGGAGATCTCGGTGTTTTCCCGCTCTTCTTAAAGCAATCGACGAAAAATACTTCATCGTCTCTCCCTTCATTTATTCTTGTCACTTTATCTGTTACCTCAGCCAAGATTGCCACCGAGGTAACATTGCAGTCGCTTGATATCAACGGCTTGGAGCCTGCTTGCCCACTCCTTGAAGCCGCCGGTACTGGGAATCCGTCTCCCTGCAAGTAAGTTTTGTAAGTTTTGACCCTTTCTTCTCCTCCATGCCAATTTAGTGTCGAGGTTTTATTCCCCGAACTAGGTTTCATTATAGTCTACCACCTAGAGTAAAAGACTGTATTGCGACGACTCCTAACATGGAGAACAGACGTCGTTTTGTGCCGCTCCACCAGGAGTACAGACGCACATTTTATTTGCTAGTTTTGGTCCACCCTGGGTATTTGATTTCCCCGATACCAGTCATATCTGACAAGCTTGCCCCTATCCGCCACTCAGGGGAGGCGACCCATGGAAGTCTAGCAACTCCACAGAGGAAATATATATATATATATATATATATATATATATATATATATATATATATATATATATATATATATATATATATATATATATATATATATATATATATATATATATATATATACATATATATATATATATATATATATATATATATATATATATATATATATATATATATATATATATATATATATATATATATATATATATATATATATATATATATATATATATATATATATATTATTCAAATATTTTAATAACTGAAGTGTTTATAGTCGAAAATGTTGTTTTTTTAAAAATTATTTAAAACAATTTTTATTTATTTCTATAAATCCTATATTTCGACTGCTAATTACAGTCATCTTCAGGGATTCTATAAACATACAACAACATTTTAAAATTTTTAAAATGTTGTTGTATGTTTATAGAATCCCTGAAGATGACTGTAATTAGCAGTCAAAATATAGGATTTATAGAAATAAATAAAAATTGTTTTAAATAATTTTTAAAAAAACAACATTTTCGACTATAAACACTTCAGTTATTAAAATATTTGAATAATATTAAAAGTCGAAGAGATATTAAATATAAATTGATTATATATTTATGATCAAAATTTGCATATATATATATATATATATATATATATATATATATATATATATATATATATATATATATATATATATATATATATATATATATATATATATATATATATATATATATATATATATATATATATATATATATATATATATATATATATATATATATATATATATATATATGTATATATATTTATATATATATGTATATATATATATATATATATATATATATATATATATATATATATATATATATATATATATATATATATATATATATATATATTATATATATATATATATATATATATATATATATATATATATATATATATATATATATATATATATATATATATATATATATATATATATATTTATATATATATATATATATATATATATATATATATATATATATATATATATATATATATATATATATATATATAAACAATATGAGATATAACGAAAACGACCGGCACTCTCACGGTCGCATTTGTTGAGGTAGATCAAAAAAATTTTCTGTATATGTGTGTTCTATTAATATCTCAGACGATATCGTGAATCAGCAAAATCCAACATGTGGTTAAGGAACAGGAGCCTTTTTTCTAAAATAAATTGATTTTTTAAAATCGTTATAACGGCCGGTTGGATACTAATATTTTAAAAAAGTTAACAAATTTAGAATTCTTTAAATTTTTTTCATTAATTTGATTTAAAAATGGACCTCCTTGTTAGAGGTTCCTGAGTAAGCGGCTCCAACAAAAAAGTTTGTAAAAAAAAATTTTTTTTTTTAAACACCCGGCCCTCTCACGGTCGCATTTGGAAAGCCAGATCAAAAAACCTTTTTTTAAAATGTGCGTTTTATTAATATCTTGGACAGGTTTGTAAATTAACCGAATCCCCGACACATGGTTAAGAAACTAGAGGCTTTATAATAGAAAAAAACTCTGTTTTTTAGATCTGTTATAACGGCCGTTTAGATTCTAATATTTTTAAAAACTTCATAAATTTAGAATCTTTAAAACCTTTTTAATCAGTTTCTTTCAAAAAAAAGACCTCTGCAGTTGGAGGATTCTGAGTGAGCGGCTCCAACAAAAAAGCTTGTAAAACACAATATGCGTTTGAATCAACCGGCACTCTAACGGTCGCATTTGTGGAGCCACTTTAAAAAACCTTCCGTAAACATGTGTGTTTTATTAATATCTTGGACAGGCTCGTAAATCAGAAAAATCTTACGCATGGTTAAATAACTAGAGGCTTTATACTAGAAAAAAAAAGTGGTTTTTTTAATCCGTTATAACGGCCGTTTGTATACTAATATTTTAAAAATCTTCATAAATTTAGAATCTGTGGAAACATTTTAATCCGTTTCTTATAAATATAAACCTCTGCAGTTAGAGGTTTTTGACTTGTTGGCTTCAACAAAAAAGTTTGCAACAATCCATAATTACAATTTCCAAAAACCTTATAACAGTCAATGAAAAAAAAAATAAAAAGGTTTGAATAGAAGAAATTAATTTTTTTTCTTAGTTTATATTTTGATATTTTGCAGTAATTTGACGACATATGATATAGCGTAGGTTTGTGTCATAAATTGTCACACACATGTTCTGTGGTAGATTTGATATTTGTTTGTTGCAAAATTGGATAGATATAGTTTTGCTTATATGTAGCTAATTTTCTTTTTAAAATTTGTTCGATATCTGTTTGAAATTAGTTTGTGTTGTTTAAACTAAACATCAGATTCTATTGGCACACAAAACTATCTGATCTCGAAATCTACCTATTTTTTAATATTATAACTTCTCCCACACGACTAATAACCACTTCAATATGCAAAAATTTTCACAAGACGTTTGTTAGATTTTACAAAAAAATAAATGAAATAACTAAATAAGATTCTGACTAGAGCAACTCTAAAATAGCTACAGAAAGGCTCAAGAGGGGCATTTTACAAACCGTTGTAAAAACTTCTTAATATCACACAAAAAACCTGTTTACGCATAACCCATGATAAAGTTCGTGTTCTGCACAACTCAAATATTGAAAATTTCATCCGGTTCATTTTTGGTCGACTTCATACTTAGCATACAAGGAGCATAAGTGAAATAAAAAATGTGTGTTTTTAGAAACATTTTAAAGTGTTTAGTTTGAGAACAGGGTAGTCCGAAACATTTCTAGAAATTCAAATTTCATGGTAGTTTGAAATCAAATTGCAAGAGAACGGCTCACTCGAAATGAACTATGTTATGTGCGTTGGTAAGGTAATTTACTTACCTATTGAAAAATGTTCACCATAAACTTTTAGCTTACACTTATAAAAATATTAGCCAATAATTTTTTAAAGATGGCGTTGCTGCTGTAGGTCAAGCATTTTTTGAATTTTTTTCTCAAAAAGTTCATTGTGTATTTTTTGATCGGCAAGTCTATTCTTTTTTCAACTTAAAATAGTTAATATGTTTTTATTTTATTGGACTATATATTATAGAATTAATTGTTTTTTATGTTGTCCAAATAAATATATTATTTGGTTTTTTTATTAAATATTTTTATTTATTTTTTATTTAGTTTTACGACGCGTTTCTTTTTATAATATAAATTATCATCATTCAACAAAAAAAAATATGTGATAAAAAAAATAAAATAAATAACAACAAAAAAATGAAAATAATATAATTTAAAAAGGAAAAAAAAAATTCATAAGCCAAATGTTCCCATCAAATGTTTCCAAATGTTCCCATTAATTATAAAACAGCACCTTCTTACAAAGTATCAAAATTTTTAGTCAAAATTATTAATAATAATATTATATTAATGAATAACCAATCGGTTAATTTGAGCTTAATTGAGAAAATTAATAAGATCAAATTCTTATCTCAATACAAGATGTTTTCGTTAGATATAACAAATATGTATACTAATATACCTATTAATGAAACTGTAAATATTTTAGAAGAAAACTTAATCAATACTAGCACTTTAGATATTTTAAGAATTAAAGATCTAATCAACTTAATTCGAATTATTTTGAAGTAAAATTATTTTAACTTTGATGATAAGTTTTTCATTCAAGACGGGGGGTTTTGCCTTTTGGCAAGCTTGCCTCTAAGGCTTTTTATTCGAATTTTGATTCATTTCAAATTTTCACTGCTAACTGATATTAGTGTAACTTAGGTTGTAAAGATTTTTGGGATTTTTCGGATCATAAATAAAAAAGTTATAGACGAATTGAAAAATATTTTCGAATTTAACGGCCCCTGCTATACAATATCTAATGGAATTGCCCAAGTATATATTTTTTTTCACAAAAACGATAAGCAGGCTACAGACCTTCAATCAATTCAAAAACGAAAACAAACGAAAATTTTAATTTCGTTTATTTTCGTTTTCAATTGATTGACAAATTGATTGAAGGTCTGTAACCTGCTTTAAGAGAAAAAAAGCACGAAACATCATAAACGAAATAAGAAAATTTGGTTTATGAAATGCTTCTGGAGGGGATAAACGTATTATTTGTCTTTTTTTTAAATATTATTAGAGACAGCAAATTTTTCTTATATTTTCAGTTATTATTATTTTTATGATTTTCGAAATAAGAAAATTTGGTTTATGAAATGCTTCTAGAGGGAATAAACGTATTATTTTTCTTTGTTTTTAAATATTATTAGAGACAGCAAATGTTTCTTATATTTTCAGTTATTATTATTTTTCTGATATTTTCTGTTGTGTCGGTATGTTTTAGGAAGAGCGAGATTAAATTTTTGAGGAAAATCAATAAAATTATTATATAAAAGTATAAGTTTTTTGTTGTGTCGGGAAATTTCAAATAAGATGAAAAATTATTGTTGTTGTTGTTTTGTTTTTGTTAAATAAAATGATACAGTTGTTGTTGTTGCGTAAGGTTTGAGTTTTAAGAAAATACAAGATTTATAAGTACTAGGAGGGCCCGGCGTGCTTCGGCATTTGCTACATGCATTTGCTACGTGCTAGCATTTCTCACGAAAAGTACGATCATAAGTACGACAATATTTTAATGGTTGACACCCTTGACACCCTTAACAATCTTGACGCCCTTGACAACCTTGACACCCTTGGCACCCTTGACACCCTTGGCACCCTTGACACCCTTGACACTCTTGACACCTTGACACCCTTGACACCCTTTGCACCCTTGACACCCTTTGACAACCTTGACACCCTTGACACCCTTGGCACCCTTAACACCCTTGACACTCTTGACATCCTTGACACCCTTGGCACTCTTGACAACCTTGACAACCTTGACAACCTTGACACCCTTGACACCCTTGACACTCTTGACACCCTTGACATCCTTGACACTCTTGACACCCTTGACACCCTTGAAACCCTTGACACTCTTGACACCCTTGACACCCTTGACACCCTGAAAAATAAAATTTTATTACAATTCCTTCAGTAATTTTTTTATTTTCTATTGATTAGAAATTAAAGAAACAATTTCCCAAATTTCCCGAATTTCCCAAATTTCCCGAATTTCCCAAATTTCCCAAACTTAAAAAAAAAAAATTTTTTGTTACAATCATTCCTTCACCAATTAATCGAAAGGAACTTCGTTCCATCCGGGTGTACCTTAACGTGTGAAAATGAAATGATTAATAAATACTAGGAGGGCCTGGCGTGCTTCGCTACGCTTATAAATAAAGTTATTGCGTAGACATTTTGTTGACGTAGAAGCAATGATTTTAAAAAGTGGTAATGAGATATGCTAGCATATAATTTTTAATTTTTCTTTTTAAATATATGAATGAAAAATAATCAGAACTCTAGCTGATCAGTTCGGATATATGAAAAATTAGCGATCAAATAAGGTTTCAAGTAAGCTTATTTGATCTCTTACTTATTTGATCGCTAATTTTTAAACTGATCAGCTAGAGTTCTGATTATTTTTCATTCATATATTTAAAAAGAAAAATTAAAAATTATATGCTAGCATTTCTCATAACCACTTTTTGAAATCGTTGCTTCTACGTCAACAAAATGTCTACGCAAAAACTTTATTTATAAGCGTAGCGAAGCACGCCGGGCCCTACTAGTTTTAATAATTACATAAATATTACATGAATAGTATTCACCCAAACATAAAATTTACCCTTGAAATTGAAGAAAATAATTCAATAAATTTTTTAGATATAATTATTTTAAAAATTGATAATCAATTTGAAAGTATAAAATTTTTCGAAAACCAATTACTATCATTATAACAATATATAACTCGTCACATCATCCAAATTCACAAAAAGCAGCAGCATACAACAATTCACTCATTTATCGCCTTCTAAATATACCACTAAAAATTTCAAATTTTCAAGATGAATTGAATACAATAAAATTTATCGCTTCAGATAATGGTTATGATTCAAAATTTATTGAAAAGTTATTATCTAAATGTTTAAATAAGTTAAAAAATTCAAATAATAATAATAACATCATCAAATATAATTCAATGGAATATACTAATTTATTCCCTAACATTTTAAGAAATCATTTCAAAAAACATAATTACTCGATATCTTTTAGAACAAAAAATAATTTAAATAAAATTTTTAAAACCAAAATCTAAATTCAATTTGAGGTCATGTTCTGGAATTTATAAAATCAAGTGTGATACTTGTGAAAAATTTTATATTGGAAAAACAGGAAGAAGTTTCATTGATAGATTTAAAGAACATATTCCAACGAACCAAAATAAACAAAATTTAAAGTCCATTTTCGCAAATCATCTTAATGATAATAACCATAACTATAACAGTTTTGAAAAAAATTTTGAACCATTGCATCTATGTAGTAAAGGATTTTTAATGGATTCTCTTGAAGAGTTTGAAATTTATAAGGCATTCAAAAAATCTCCAAATTTAATTTTAAACGAACAATTATTATTTAATTCAAATATTTTGTATAATTCGATTTTGTAAATTTTCATTCTAAAAATTCAATTCATTTATATTTATTCATAGTATTTTGATCACAGTATGTCATATTTCTTTAAAAAACAAATAAATTTTATAGGTATGAAAATTATTTTAAACTATTTAATTCATAAAATGTTAGTATGCCATTTTTTCAATAAATAAATATTTATTACAAAACTTATTTTTAAACCCTCCATAAGCTTCATTTAATGTACATAGTAATAAGCGATTTTGTGGATTTATGCTGAAATTGCTCATATTTTCTTTATTGTACATATATAATTTTTATAATATTTTAAAAAGTTTATCTAATAATAAAACATTTGATATTTAACATAAAAAAATCTCTTAGTTTATAACGCCATTTTTATAATTTTCCTTCAGAACAAAAAAAACTGATTCCCGACAGTCATATGCACAACGAATTTTGTCTTTAAAACAAAAAATAATGCGTGTCCTAAACTTTCACAAGTGGTTAGATATAAAATAAGCTTCAATTTAGTTAAAAAAAAAAAAGGCTATGCCATCTCTTTTTCAATTACACCGTTTTTTTCTTATGTTACACCGTTAAAAATTATTTCAAAAAATTAACATAAAAACTTTGTTCTAATACCTATTCAACGACATATCATTTATGAAAATCGATTAAGTAGTTTTTCTACAATCGCTCGTCAAAATGCACTCACATCACAAAATAACAAAAAATTGAGGGGCACCCTGTGAAGAAATAAAATTCTAAGAGAACTTGTATTTTTTATTTATGAAAGATTATCTATAAACAAAAAATAATCGAAATTAAAAGAGGTCAAGCAAAACGATGTTGAATCTTTTTGAAATTCCTTATTTACTAAAAAGATTGTTTTGTGGATTCAATTTAACAATAATTTATTAATTTAAATTATTGATTTCATTTAAAAAATATTTTGATAAGAACTTACAAAAATATATTCAGATCAATAATTGTTATTTTTCTTCCAAAAACATAAATCAAAAAAAAATTATTTTATTCCATATATAATACAAATAATTCGGGTCGGGTTCAGCATCGGTCATCCTCTAATAAATCTCGATTTATTACAACAATGGACAAAAAATATTAAATTCTGCTATAAAGCGTAATCTCTTAATCTCTAACATCTCCTAACATTTAAATAATAATCTGTTTTATTTATAAAACCTTATCCCTCACCATACTCCCAGTCCCAAAATGGGAGACGGCACTGATATGGTGACTGTTGAAAGCTTGTAATCTGACTGAAGCATTTAAAATTGTACTATCCATGTGTTTTATTCCGCTTCACAAGATGCATAAAACCTTTTCCATTTTAGTGAAGATTCTATATCTACAAGTGTAGTGTGCTGGTTATCGAATATTAACTGGAGATAAACAATTACTGCTTAGCCCACCACTTGTCAGTTGTCTCATAGTTTAATTAAACTATGAAAGTCTATATTCCATTCATCTTCCATAAAATTAATTTATCTATGACAATAGTTCACAATACATAATCCACAAAGCAAATATTCAAATAAATACTTTCGTTTTTTGAACTTGATTTTGCAAATAATTGTATGGCAAATTAAATTGCTAAAACAAAATTACAAAATCTTTCATTCGTTTAATAGAGAAATTGGGAATTTCTAAAACGACCAAAATGTGCAACAAATTTAATTTAATTTAATTAAACAAAAAAATTTACAAGATGAAATTCAATTATGGCAGTACCATAAACGTATACCAAATATTTAACAAAATTAATTTTAATTTATTCTTTTTTAAATCCTTGCACTTATAAAAAGCCAAAAACTGCAGATAAAAACCAATTTTTTTTAGAATAAACCAATTTTTTTGCGTGCAAAACATACATTTTTTTAAAAGTCAAGGTATAGTGGTTGCAACAACAACAAACACAACAAAAAAATTCATTCAATATTTTGTTTGATTAAAGTTAATTCAAAATTTCATACTCAAGGTACAAAAAATTAATTTTTAAGATAAGTTTGAATAATTTACAAACGATTTCGAATTCATAAATCTAATCAAAAATAATTAATGCAAAAATATATAAAACAACAAAGGTGAGGTATAATTTCAGTATAAAATTACCAGTAGACAATATAGTCCAAGAGCTAGTGAACCTTTTGAGTAACGGTCGTCCTGTATGGCTAGAATTTTTTTTATTGATAGTTCATGAAAAGTGAAGTACGGAAATCACAACCTGGCAGGCATCAGCCGTGCACGTCATCATCCCCTATATGTTTAAAAGTGTAAAAATGAAAAAGAAACTTGGTCCTGTAAGCTTGAAATTTTTATATGATTTAGCTCACTTATTGTAGAGTACAAAAACAAATTGACAGGCGATTTGAAGGTGCACAAGTTTCTGCCAGGCGAATCGAAATGTGTTAAAATTTGCCGGCCGGCCGTCACAAGCGACGAAATCTAGGAAACCGCTGAACGGATTTCCAAAATTTTTGATTTTAAAAATAAGTTTACTCAATGGAAAGAGCTGAAAGGACGATGTGTTCAATAACTGTACCGGAAGTGTGTCAAAAAAATCGTCAAGTGTGTCAAAACAAGGAAATTTGCATATTTTTGGCTTAAAAAACGTTCATATTAAGTCATTCCTGATATAAACATTGAATTTGAAGAAATCTTGGTAGTCGGGATTGGTATGTGATACCAAAAACTAGATTGTTGCATTATAAGTTTGTCAAAAAAATGTTGTCAAGTGTGTCAAAAGAAAGATTTTTATTTATTTTTTTACCAAATTTTTTGGAAAAAAATAAAATAAATTATTTGTATGACATGACATTTTATTATTTTTATAGATAATAATGGAATTATAAGTTTGTCAAAAAAATGCTGTCAAGTATGTCAAAAAAATTAACTGTTTGTACTACGAAAATGTGGCATGGAAAATTTTTGAACTTGTTATAGTTTTTGAAATATTTTTTGAATTTTGAAAAAAGTTTGTATTTTTGAATTTGTAATAATTTTTGCAATATTTTTAGAATTTTTTGAAAAAGTTTTAATTTTTGATATTGTTATAATTTTTGCAATATTTGTAGAATTTTGGAAAAAGTTTCAATTTTTGAATTTTTAAGAATTTTTGGAATATTATTAGAATTTAGAAAAAGTTTAAATATTTTATTTTATTTTAATTTTTGGAATATATTTAGAATTTTTAAAAAAGTTTGATTTTAATTAATTTTTACAATATTATTGGAATCTTGAAAGAAATATGAATTTATGATTTTGTAATTATACAAAATTTTATTTCATACTGGAAATTTTATAAAATAAAAAGAAATGAGTTTTAAATTTTGCTCAAAAAGTTGAACTTTAACGTCCTAGGACTTTATAAAATTTTATAAAGTCCTAGGACGTCAAAGTTCAACGTTTATGGTACAAAAAGTTGAACTTTAATGTCCTAGGGCTTTATAAAATTTTATAAAGTCCTAGCACTTTAAAGTTCAACTTTTTGTACCATAAATAATCCGAAAAATATCGTTTTAAATATCAGTATGAAATAAAATTAGTTAATCTATCTATTACCGTACCTATTTTTAATTTAATATTTTTCACCCCCAAGAAGGGGTGGAATCCACCCTTAGGATTTAAGCAACCACCGGTCAACTTTGAAGGAGAGGGCAAGCATAATCTAAATTCGAATTGGTGTTGTGCAATTTGTGCAAATCGGTATTGCTTGTAAATATTATACGGGAAAATGATCATTGACTGGACTACTACAGTTTTTATCAGCCTCGCTAAGAAAGTATTTCGATGTTAGTTAACGATTGCGTAATATCCAATTTTCGGTTGATGGTAAAATTAATGTACCACTTAACGACGATGACATGTAGAAACTTATTGGTGAAATTGGTACAGTGACAGTCACAAATTTCAATAACGACAATACAAATTAAAAAACAGGTTCGACCGTATAAAAAAGTAAAATGTTTGTACAAAATTAAAATTATAATTTGAGACAATTAGTCATTCACATTTGGTTGAGCAACAACTCGAGTGTAAAAATTTATAGACCAAATGTAAACCCAATTCAAATTAAAATTTCTTAATCTCAAATAAAAGTGAATTTATTTAAACAATTTTAGCTAATTGTAACCTACTTTTTTGTTATAATTTATGAACAAATTTATGTAGATGATTTAAGCACCCGTCAGGAGGTGACCTCGACATGATTTAAAGTCGCAACTTTTTCATCTGGAGTCTTGAGGGGTATTCAGAATCATGATAATTATCAAAAATACACAGACACACTTTCAACTGGAAAATTTTTATCATCAAATTGGAGATTTGCCAATATCCACATTGTCATCTTTGTGCCATTGCCGCTATAAAATACAGCTACGTAGTATATAGCTACAAATTGAGTTCAGTAGCCCACTTCTCGCGCTAGCCAGAAACATCCTCCATAAATCCAATAACAGCAAGTTCCACTGCATAGGAATACATCTCTTTAGATTTGGTACTCCTTCGGTCATAACGACATACCGTAATGAACAACTCGAATCCAATCTGTTCACAGAACTAGTGTATGATTAAACTTTAAAAGTCCCCGGAGAGCCTTTTTCTACTCTACAACAAACACAAATTTCAATACTTCTAAATTTATTAAGATATTGCAAAGTAAAATGCAGGCCTTCATCCTTACGTCTCTTAGGTAATTCAATCAAATCAACATTTTTATCCCTAATATTTCGAAAACAGCTTACACGTTTTTGTCTGAATGACCAAAGTATTTCGATCTTACACCTTACGAAGGATCGTTTAAAGCTAAACACAAACTAGATAAACGTTTCGTCGCGATCCTAACAAAAAAAAATACGACGGTTGTAATTAACAAGCTAAAACCAACCCCTCTTTTCGGCATACAAACACACAACAGAAAAACACGCACATTTTAATTTGTAACCGACCAAAATATACCATTCTTAATCTGGTTGGTGAGTACTTATAGTGGCGTAAAATTGGTACAGCGACAAATTTTAATAACGACGGAAGTCTAAAATAAAAATATTAAATCTTTTTGCAGACATACAGTTGCGATTGTTATTCAAGTGATCTTCCAATAAAATAAAAAACAAAACCTTTATTTTTCTTCCTTGGTAAATAAAATTTGATATTGTTAACTGCAACTGACAGTCCATATCGTAAGTAAACGTAATGCACTCCAGATATCAATGTAGCCCAATTTTTTGGTTTTCGTTTGTTAACGGCTACTCAAGTTTTCTTCATTTTATCCAGTACATACTAGCAGCCGATTTTAACTGGTAATGAAAAATTAAAGTTGATTTACGTCAATCTGTAACTCGAATTCCAGACAATCGTAACTGTATTGTCAAAAATGGTCCACCAATCAAAAAAGTTAATATTATGACGATGGTGTTCCCATTTCTTCGCAGTTCAGAATATGAACTCTTATCCCTCTCTCAATCAATGTGACCACATGGTATTTAAAATGTTTAAGCTATGTTTCATTCCATCCGATTTTATTTGAACGATACTAACAATACGTTGAACGACAAAAACAATACGATGGTGTTGAACGAAATCAAGTTTTAATGTCAAATTTAAACAGGGCGATATTGCTTCGGTTTTGAAAAAAAACCCAAGTATTGCATTCATGAGCGAAAAGTGAAAATCTTACCCCCACTGTTTTTTGTCATTTCTCGACGTTTTGGGACCTACTGATTCTAAAAAAAGCAAAAAAAAAATGCATGTCTGTCTGCCTGTCAAAACAAGGAAATTTGCATATTTTTTGCGTAAAAAACGTTCATTTTAAGTGATTACGAGTAGAAACATTGAATTTGGAAAAATCTTGATGGTCGTGATTGATATATGAGACCAAAATCTAGACTGCTGCATTAGGAAAAAAATGTTGTTAAGTGTGTCAAAAGAATGATTTTCATTTTTTTTACACAACTTTTTGGGAAAAAAATTAAATTAATTATTTGTATGACATGAAATTTTATTATTATTATTGAGAATTATGGCATTATAAGATTGTCAAAAAATGTTGTCAAGTGTGTCAAAAGAATGATTTTCTTTTTTTTTTTTGGACAAAAATAAAATTAATTATTTGTATGAAATGTTAAATGTAATTGAACATGAAATTAGATATGGAATATGGTTTAATTCAGATTAATCTCCTCCCAGTTCATAGGAACAGTTGGAAAATAAGTTTGAATTTTTGATTTTGTTATAATTTTTGCAATATTTTTGGAATTTTAATAAAGGTTTCAATTTTTGATTTTGTCAACAATTTTTTTCTTGTACTTTTACAAAGAATAAACGAATAATCGTTTAATATACATCGCTGCCCAAAAAAAAAAAATTTTCTCATAAAAACCTTTTGCCGAAAACTATATTAAAATCCTTAACCCAAAAAGAAGTTTTGGTATCTCAGACCCTTGAGATTTCAGCCCCTTTATATTGGGTAGATTTCATATAAAAATCTACCTATTGCAATGGGCTTCATCTCGGAATTTCGGGAAAAATTTTGTGCCAAACGACTATATATGATAAGCGGAGAAGAAAAAACAAAAATAAAAAATATTGCGACGCTGATGCATAGGCTGACTTCACCACAGCTCTGGAAACATAGTGTTCTGGATATATAATGAGCTAATATCCATAAAATACTTTAACTAAAAGCTAACCAATATTATGGACTTCGTAGTTCTAATAATAAAAATATTAAAGCAGGCAGTATTATCCCAACAAACATAAATTCTGTTGTACGAGAAAAAGTAAAAAAAAATTTTATCGGAAGTGACAAACCGGAAGTTAGGATGCAGAACTGTTGTAAACCGTACTAAATGTGTATGTACCAAATTTTATCCAATTAGATTATCAGGTACAGAAATTATTGAGCTTCCAAAATAACAGGTGCTTGGAGGACCCCCTACCACTTTGTTCACTGTCGCTAAAAAACTAATCAGTTCTTTGCCATACATATTTGCATCTTTTTGCAAAGTGTAATCAAAATTACTTAACGAACGAATGTTGTATGCTTCCAACAAACATTGAAACAATAAACAGGTGCTCGGGAGGACCCCACCACTCATCCCGATATTGTCCAAAAACTAGTCAATTCTTTGTCATTAAAGTCTTCATCTTATTTTAAAGTGCCATTAAAATTGATTAATGAATGAAATCTGTATGCTCCCAACAAACTTTAAAAACAAACTGTGAAAAGTCAGCATTTGTATGGTAGACCCCCCACCACTTTGATCAATGTGTCTCAAAACATGATAATTATCTTCTTACACTAATTGAAACCTTTCCATAAGTTTTATCATAATCACTTCATTATTGTAGGCTGTAGTGTGCATAAAGATACTGAAAAAACAATTAAAAAAAATTATTTTTCCCGGAAGTAAAAAACCGGAAATTTTGATGCATAATTTTTGTAAATTATACTAAATGCTTATGTACAAAGTTTCATCCAATTCGATTATCAGGTACAGATGTTATTGAGCTTTAAAAAAAACAGGTGTATGGGACACCTCCCACCACTTTGTTCACTATCGCTCAAAAACTAATCAGTTCTTTGCCATACATGTTTGCATTTTTTTCCAAAGTGTCATCAAAATTGGTTCACGAACGAATGCTGTGTGCTCCCAACAAACATTGAAAAAATGCTGACACATTAAACAGGTGTTCGGGAGACCCCGTACCACTTATCCCAATATTGTCCAAAAACTAATCAGTTCTTTGTTACTTAAGTCTCCATCTTTTTTCAAAGTATCATTAAAATAAATTAATGAATGAAGTCTGTATGCTCCCAACAAACTTAAAACTCAAAGTGTGAAAAGTCAGCATTTGCATGGTAGACCCCCCACCACTTTGATCAATGTGTCTCAAAACATGATAATCATCTTTTAACACTAATTGGAATCCTATTCCATAAGTTTCATCATAATCACTTCAGTATTGTAGGCTGTAGTGTGCATAAAGACACTGAAAAAAGTACAAAAAAAATTTTTTTACCGGAAGTGAAAAACCGGAAGTTGGGATGCAGAACTATTGTTAACCGTACTACATACACATGTACCAAGTTTCATCCAATTCGCTTATCAGGTACAGATGTTATAGAGCTTTAAAAAAAAACAGGTGCTCCAGGGACCCCCCACCACTTTGTTCACTATCGCTCAAAAACTAATCAGTTCTTTGCCATACATGTTTGCATCTTTTTCCAAAGTTTTATCAAAATTTGTTCACGAAAGAATGTTTTATGCTCCCAACAAACATAAAAACTTTGTGGAAAAAACCACCTGTTGTATGGTGGACCCCCCAACCCTTTATCCAATGTGCTCCAAAAGCTGATAAAATCTTTCTCATGTTATATAAAAGCTGTTAGCAACGTTTTATGAAAATCGATCAGTAATTGTAGGCAACAGTAGGGATTAAAACCTGAAAAAAAACTTTTTAACCGAAAGTGACAAACCGGAAGTTGGTATGCAGAAATATTGGAAACAGTACTAAAACCTTATATACTAAGTTTCAATAAGATGATAACCCGGGATCAGAAGTTATTCAAGATTTAAACTTAGAGGTGTTCGGGAGACCCCCCGCCATTTTGTCCAAATTTGAAATGAATCCAGATCTTCCGTTTTCAAGTGAACCTGTATCATTTGCCAAAGTTTCATCAAGATCCTACGCAGAAAACTCACCCACCCCAAAAAATTGATTTTTTAAAACCGTTATAACGGCCGGTTGGATACTAATATTTTTAAAATGTTAACAAATTTAAAATCTTTGAAATCTTTTTTATCAATTTGTTTCAAAAGTAGACCTCTGCAGTTAGAGGTTCCTGAGTGAGTGGCTCAAACAAAAAAGTTTGCAAAGAAATTTTTTTTTTTAAACAATCGGCACTCTCACGGTCGCATTTGTAAAGCCAGATCAAAAAACCTTTTCGAAAAACGGGCGTTTTATTAATATCTTGGAGAAGTTCGTAAATCAGCTAAATTCAACACAGGGTTAAGAAACTAGAGGCTTTATACTAGGAAAAAACTCTGTTTTTTATATTCGTTATAACGGCCGTTTAGATTCTAATATTTTTAAAAACTTCCTAAATTTAGAATCTTTGAAGCCTTTTTAATCAGTTTCTTTCAAAAAAAAAGACCTCTGCAGTTGGAGGTTTCTGAGTGAGCGGCTCCAACAAAAAAGCTTGTGAAACCAAAATGCGTTTGAATCAACTGGCACTCTCACGGTCGCGTATTTAGAGCCAGATCAAAAAACCTTCCATAAACATGTGTGTTTTATTAATATCTTGGACAAGTTCGTAAATCAGAAAAATCTGACACATGGTTAAATAACTAGAGGCTTTATACTAGAAAAAAAAATCGATTTTTTAATCCGTTATAACGGCCGTTTGGATACTAATATTTTTAAAAACTTCATAAATTTAGAATCTGTGGAAACATTTTAATCCGTTTCTTATAAATATCAACCTCTGCAGTTAGAGGTTTTTGACTTGTTAACTTCAACAAAAAAGTTTGCAACAATCCATAACTACAATTTCCAAAAACCTTATAACAGTCAATGAAAAAAAAAAATAAAAAGGTTTGAATAGAAGAAATTAATTTTTTTTCTTAGTTTATATTTTGATATTTTGCAGTAATTTGACGACATATGATGTAGCGTAGGTTTGTGTCATAAATTGTCACACACATATTCTGTGGTATATTTGATATTTGTTTGTTGCAAAATTGGATAGATATAGTTTTGCTTATATGTAGCTAATTTTCTTTTTAAAATTTGTTCGATATCTGTTTGAAATTAGTTTGTGTTGTTTAAACTAATCTGATACATCAGATTCTACTGGCACACACAACTGTCTGATCTCGAAATCTACCTATTTCTAGCGGATATACGTGCCGCTTGGACTTTTTTGCTTCACCACAATTTTAAATTGTGTGAAGTAATGCAATCTATCGTGAAAAAAAAATATCTTACATACCCCAAATTTTATTTTTTCTTTTGTTTTGGACCATCCTCTATCTAAATAGCCAAAAAAATATTTGGTGTACGTCTGTGTGTGCGTGGGTGGGTGGGTGGGTGGTTGGGTTGGTGTGTGGTTGAGTTTTCTGCATAGGATCTTGATGAAACTTTGGCAAATGATACAGGTTCACTTGAAAACGGAAGATCTGGATTCATTTCAAATTTGGACAAAATGGCGGGGGGTCTCCCGAACACCTCTAAGTTTAAATCTTGAATAACTTCTGATCCCGGGCTATCATCTTATTGAAACTTAGTATATAAGGTTTAAGTACTGTTACCAATATTTCTGCATACAAACTTCCGGTTTGTCACTTCCGGTTAAAAATTTTTTTTTTCAGGTTTTTATCCCTACTGTAGCCTACAATTACCGATCGATTTTCATGAAACGTTGCTAAAAGCTTTTATATAACATGAGGAAGATTTTATCAGCTTTTGGAGCACATTGGATAAAGGGTTGGTGGGTCCACCATACAACAGGTGGTTTTTTCCACAAAGTTTTTATGTTTGTTGGGAGCATAAAACATTCATTCGTAAACAAATTTTGATGAAACTTTCGAAAAAGATGCAAACATGTATGACAAAGAACCGAGTAGTTTTTGAGCGATAGTGAACAAAGTGGTGGGTGGTCCCTGGAGCACCTGTTTTTTTGAAACCTCTATAACATCTGTACCTGATAAGCGAATTGGATGAAACTTGGTACATGTGTATGTAGTATGGTTTACAATAGTTCTGCATCCCAACTTCCGGTTTTTCACTTCCGGTAAAAAAAGTTTTTTTGTACTGTTTTGAAGTTTTTTCAGTGTCTTTATGCACACTACAGCCTACAATAATGAAGTGATTATGATGAAACTTATGGAATAGGATTCCAATTAGTGTAAAAAGATGATTATCATGTTTTGAGACACATTGATCAAAGTGGTGGGGGGTCTACCATACAAATGCTGACTTTTCACACTTTGTTTTTTAAGTTTGTTGGGAGCATACAGACTTCATTCATTAATTTATTTTAATGACACTTTGGAAAAAGATGGAGACTTAAGTAACAAAGAACTGATTAGTTTTTGGATAATATTGGAATAAGTGGTGGGGGTCCTCCCGAACACCTGTTTAATGTGTCACACTTTTTTCAATGTTTGTTGGGAGCACACAGCATTCGTTCGTGAACCAATTTTGATGACACTTTGGAAAAAGATGCAAACATGTATGGCAAAGAACTGATTAGTTTTTGAGCGATAGCAAACAAAGTGGTGGGGGGTGTCCCATACACCTGTTTTTTTTAAAGCTCTATAACATCTGTACCTGATAATAAAATTGAATGAAACTTTGTACATAAGCATTTAGTATAATTTACAAAAATTATGCATCCCAACTTCCAGTTTTTTACTTCCGGTAAAAAAAATTTGTTTTAATCGTTTTTTCAGTATCTTTATGCACACTACAGCCTACAATAATGAAGTGATTATGATAAAACTTATGGAAAGGTTTCAATTAGTGTAAGAAGATAATTATCATCTTTTGGGACACATTGATCAAAATGGCGGGGGATCTACCATACAACTGCTGACTTTTCACACTTTGTTTTTAAAGTTTGTTGGGAGCATACAGATTTCATTCATTAATTAATTTTAATGGCACTTTGAAATAAGATGAAGACTTTAATGACAAAGAATTGACTAGTTTTTGGACAATATCGGGATAAGTGGTGGGGTCCTCCTGAACACCTGTTTATTGTTTCAATGTTTGTTGGAAGCATATATTATTCGTTCGTTAAGTAATTTTGATTACACTTTGCAAAAAGATGCAAATATGTATTGCAAGGAACTGATTAGTTTTTTAGCGATAGTGAACAAAGTGGTAGGGGGTCCTCCAAGCACCTGTTATTTTGGAAGCTCAATAACTTCTGTACCTGATAATCGAGTTGGATGAAATTTGGTACATACACATTTAGTACGGTTTACAACAGTTCTGCATCCTAAATTCCGCTTTGTCACTTCCGATAAAATTTTTTACTTTTTCTCGTACAACAGAATTTATGTTTGTTGGGATACTACTGCTTGCTTTAATATTTTTATTATTAGAACTACGAAGTCCATAATATTGGTTAGCGTTTAATTAAAGTATTTTATGGATATTAGCTCATTATATATCCAGAACACTATGTTTCCAGAGCTGTGGTGAAGTCAGCCTATGCATCAGCGTCGCAATATTTTTTATTTACATTCAAGCGAAAATTCAAGTAATTTATTGAAATGTGGTTACATTTGGCTAGATTCATAGACATCTCTGATATATACAATTGTGATATTGATAAACTACAAAGAAACGTTGAAGACTGCCAAATGTAAACCTTTGTCTGTCGAATGTATGGATTTAAAAGCATCAACGACGTAAATGTGGCACGAGTTGCTGCTTTTACATAAACATTTATGATTCAAATTTATAATCTCACATTTGAATAGATAGAATTAATTATAGTTATATTAAGCTATAGAAAGTTACTTAACTGCCACCTGCCGCCGTAAAAAAGAAGAAAATAACGTCACTTTACAGCAACTTTGATTATATGTCAAAGAAGTAAGACTTTAGCCTTCGGTAGTTTAGATTAGTTTTACAGCTGTTTGCCGAAAAAAAATGTTGTTCCTCACTAAGATTCAATGGTTTTACCCCCGATATACCTGCAGCTGATTCTTGCTTTCATACTTTTAATAGTATTACAATTTATCAGTATGATTTTCATCTGGTATCAAATGACTTGACCATATCACATTTTGATACAGATATATACGAGTAACTGGCCTATAATCCCTTATCCGCTGATGGGGGATCAGCTAATCACCCTATTTTTCAATTGCTATGGTATAAACATGCATCATACAAATTTTGAAGCAGCATCAAATGACTTTTGAATGAATTCGTTTTTTAACCAGTTTAAAACACCCCTACAGCCACACCCCCCGCAAGTCTGACGGCTGACTCTTATTTTCTACATCACAAAAAATTAATCAATTTAAAAAAATTAAATTCAACCGGCATCAAAACACTAACCAAAATGCAACGCTGCTTCGTCTATTACTTTTTTAGCCAATTTTTGGAGAAAAAAATGTAATTATTTGTATGACATTAAATTGGATGAGGAAATTTTTGAATTTGTTATAGTTTTTGGAATATTTTTGGAATTTTGAAAAATGTTTGCATATTTGATTTTGTAAGAATTTTTGGAATATTTTTAGAATATTGGAAAAAGTTTGAATTTTTGTTTTTTTTAATTTTTAAAAGATTTTTGAAATTTTGAAAGAAATATGAATTTTTGATTTTGTAATATTTTTTCGAAACGCTAAATGGAGAGGTTTTTGAGTAGTTTGCTGATTGTTGCTCTTTTCACTAAATTATGTTAATTTATGATGAGTTATAATTTTGCGGCAAAGTATTGATGTGTTAGTTTTGTGATAAATTTCTAAACAGAGATAAAAAAATACATGTACTTTAACAAAGAGTTTTATGTTTGATATACATCGCTGCTGATAACTAAAAACAATGTCTTCGTAAAAGTTTTATGCCGAAAATTATATCAAAATCCTTAACCAAAACCGAAGTCTTGATATCTCAGAGTTTGGGATTTCAGCCTCTCCATATATTGTCATTAAAAAGCTTCTATAGGTTATCAAATAAAATGAGCTTAAGAACCGTCATACATATAAAAATTACATGCAAATTTAGTTATCTAAAATTTTAATTAATGTCTGCTTAATGAGTTTGCTTTATTTGGCAATAAAAGAAAACATGTTTAACGTGATGGCTAACGTCTTAGGGATGTTGTTAAATTTATGAAATAAATTAATAATAAAAATTAATACAATTTTATTGAACTTTGTTTCTTATTTTGTTGTACATTATTGTTGGGTACATAAGTTACAGAAGTTTATTACATTAGATTTTAAAACAAACGATATACGGTGGTCAGTAATTAAATGTTTAAATGTCAGTTTAAGGTTTAATGCGGTAATACTTTAACCTTAATATTACATGAATTTTTTTTAAATATTAGTAAATTTTAAAGAATTAATAATATTAGATAAGATTTAATTAGTTATCCCAAGGGAAAGAGTAGCATAATATACACAATTGTTAATTAAGATACTTCTAAAAAAGTATTGGGGTTACCTTCTAAAAAAATATTGAATATTGTTCCTATTAACAGCATAATGTCAATCTCTTATTTAAAAAGTTTAATGAAAACGCAAACAAAAGTTTGTTTGGCCATTTTCTGGAGTAATTTGAATTAGTCCAAAAGATGGCCTAACAAGCTGAAATTTATATATATTCATTTAATTATAAAAAATGTTGTTTTCTTTGTTTTTTTTCATTAAACTTAATTAATAAGTTAGTTGCGTAAAGTCACAAGAGTTTGACATTATGTTATTTTGAAAACTTACGCAAATTCTCAACGGCAAACAGTGTTAATTATGTTGTTACTATCACACAACTAATTTTTAGTTTCTCGAATGATTAAACCAGTAAAAATATCCAGTTTCTTAGACTTGACGGATATGTAGATATATCAGAAAATATTTGGAATTTCATTTATAACTGCTTTTTTAACCATATATGCACAGAGATTATTGTAAGAGATACGAGTCTTAAAATCTTCATCTAATGACATAGAATAATTTTTCTGATGATTTATGTAGCGATTCTCAATAGATAAATTTTTTTGTAGTGTTTCTTTTTAGTACTAGGCAAATATATCATATGTTTTGTTGTTGGCAAATGTATTATTGTGTAGCATAATGGACAGTTAAAAGAACTTTAATTCAGTGGACGCAGACTCAACTTTAGGACAAACAAAGTGTTTAACATTTTTACAATAATCAACAACCCAAATTTTAAACTAATCATAAGTCATCCAAAATGCATGCATAAACTGAAAAAGCACGACGACCAAATTAACTAAGTTGCTAAAACTAATATAAGTGATAAGAATATTTCATATTGATTGGAGTCACCTTACAACTGTCACCAACTGTTACGAATTCTCACAATTTTTTTGATGTTTTACATTTTATTTCAGTTAAATGACAAATCCCATCCAAAATACATGCTTTCATCTATATTTTTGTTTACTTAAGTTGGCTTTGCCACGTACAAGAGGTCAGTAGACCAAATACACTGTCCATCCACTGTTACTAGACCAAGCCAACTGATATCAACCATTAATGTTTTTTTTAGAAAGATTGTTTAGAAATATAAGACGAAACCAAACGATTTTGGTTAAATCCTTGCCTTTTATGGTTCAGTTTTTTTATTAGGAACATTACATAAGGAACAATATATCACATAATTATATTTCTGCATTTTAAGGTGAGATTGGGGAAGAGTAAAAAAAATCTTATTTGACCCAAATTATGCTCAACATATGACACCCTACATATGAAACTTATTTTAAGAAACATTACCATTTCTAGAAATTTGCGGTGCATCCGGGGTAGGAGCGACGAATATAGGACTTATAAACACGGAGCAATTTGTATGGAGTGAAAAACTTTTTGCATCTATATAGGAGGCCGAATTTTTTAGACGTGCTTTTTGCCATCACCATTACATGGTCGTTCCAGAGTAGGTCATTTAAAACTGTGACACCCAATAAACGAATGTTTTTACATTCACCAATTGGTTCTTCACACATACTGAATAAAATATCTTTGGGGAACTCGGTCTTTGATCTGGGAACAATCAACAGCTGTGTTTTGGTAGAGTTAAAATTGACCAGGTTTTAGTCACCCCTATCGGTGACTTTTTTATGTCTTTATTCACGTTTATGGTAGCGTTTCGCCGGACAGGATTAATTCGTTCGTGCATTTTACCTTTTGAAGGAAGGGGCTCGAACGACTTGTGCAGAGTACTATCATCTGCAAAACTATTTATTGGGTTGCTGGTGATTTTCAACAATTCGTTGATATAAATCAAAAATAGGGTTGGGGACAATACTGAGCCTTGAGGTACATCAGCGTTAATTTGTTTTTTTATGCATATATTATTTATTTTCTAATTTGAATAGAATTTTATTTTTTTTATACAATTTATAAGCGAATGTCAAGATGATCTATCCATGATTTTGCATCATCAGTTAGTTGGAATAGTTCCATCAGGTTGCCATCAAATCATCTGATGAGACGCAATATATGTGAGAAACGGTTTGATTGACATTGCCACAGTCACATGATGGTGAAATATTTTGGTCATATCTATGAAGTTCTGCATTTGTTACTTAATGATTGCATCGGATTCTATTAATTGTAATCCATCGTCGACAAGGTTCCTTAAATCCAGGGACTATAGCATGTGGTTCAAGTATTAGCTCTTTATTGACAAAATTTAAACTTGAGAATTCTTCTAGCCATCTATCTTGTACTGAATAGTCGTTCAAATTTCCCAAGAGATTGATTTTAGTCGAGATAGGACATCTTGAAATCAAACGATTTTCATTTCTACCAATAAGGTCTTCATGAATTGATAGATTTGGGTTGTCGAAAATTTTTTTGAATTCTCATATTAGTGCCACTTCTCGTCTAAATTTCGGTGGAGCAATATTCGGTAATATTGGGAGCCATGGTAAAGGTGTACAAGTATTCAACTTTTTATCTATATGTCGTGTATGTGTACTGTGACTCCATACAGGTGCACAATACTCAGCTGAATAGACAAGTGATAACGATGATATACGGAGTGTGTTAGCATGAGCTCCCCAATCTGTTCCAGATAGCTTTTGAATAATATTGATCCTCGATTTTGGTTTTTTACTCAGATTATCACAGTGGAAACTAAATGTTAATAATCGGTCCATGGTAACTCCCAAATATGTAGGTGTTCGTTTAAATTTGAATAAAGTTCCTTTCATATAAGTTCCTTTCATTGGCATTATGAGTAGATAAATGAAAATACGATACTTCCGTCTTATTTAGTCAGTCAGTATAGTTATATCTGACGATAGTGTTGCTTCAGCTTTCCTTGTTGCAGATCGATTATATAAGAACTGCACGGCAATTACCAAGTTATCAGCATAAATAAATGTTTTTGAGATTGTAACTGGGAGATCCGATGTATACAAATTAAAAAGCATCGGTGCGAGAATCGAACCTTGTGGTAGGCCATTAAGGACATGTCGTATTCGACTTTGTCTATTCCCCAAATGAACAATAAATTTACGATTGGATAGAAGTGATGAGATGATATTTATGGTTCTTATACACTTTATTACTTTTGACAGTTCATACAGTAATCCCTTTTTCCATACAGTGTCATAGGCCGCGGTAAGATCAATAAACGCCACAACAGTTTGTTTCTTATGCTGAAAACTTGATTCGATATGTGTGACCAACGATAGCACTTCCACCAAATTTATCCATTTTTCGGTGCGTGCACGATTTAACTCATTAATTAGTTGATCAGCAATATCCGATGATTCATTTTCTTGATATAGATTCCATAGGCGTTCACATTCAGTGTTCCATTTAGGGATGTAATTTTTGCGATATCCCTTTGGAATATACTTTTTTGCTGCTCCAATTATAACACTACGAAAACGATCATAGTTTTCTATTTTGGGATGTATCCACCGAATATTCATATCTGCAGAAATGCAGTCCAATTTGCCTTTTCGAAATTCCATCTCGGTTTTATCGACACTTAAACTAACTATTCGGTGTTGACTCCTTGGGAACTTATTTTCAACAATTCTGACGGCTGGTGAAGCTGACATGGAATCATCTGTTGAAACAAAAGAGAGATCTGGATTGGTGCCACTATTCCAGTGACCAGAATGGAACGTTGGTTCATCTTTTGCATCAAATATTAGATGTATTCCATTTGTAACCATCCAGTTCACAAGGGATTCGCCATTTTCATCATCATCGTCATATCTCCACAGAATATGGTGACTGTTATAATCTCCCATGTAAACTGTTGGATGAGAAAATGTTGGTAGTATGAAATTAGGTTGCCCTCTCGGAGGTTTATACACATTTAAAATTGTAGTATTAGTTATCTTTACTACTAATATATAGCAATATTGTTTTCAAAATTTTTAAGTACCACTGAGCATTCATCGCTTATGCACTTCTGACATAAGTTGCAATTCCATGGTGTGGATGATGAATTGCATCAATAAAAGTAAAGTTCTCTATTACACAACATCTTCTAAAATGATCCATATCTCTAATGTGAGTCTCTTGTAAAAGTAGGACATCACATTTCTTTTGATTCATCAGCCTTGATAAAGATTCCAGTTTTGGCCTGGTTAATCCCTCAACATTGATTTGACATATCTTCAAAATCGTTCCAACATTTCGATACTGTTGCTGGATTTCTTCCTCATCTTTACCTTAAAAATTCTTCTTCATCCTCCAAATTTGTGGCATCGGGAGATTCAATATAGTTGAATTGGTCCGATGAATGGTTTTCTAACATTTCATTCTGCATTAGAGAATCTGGTGGACTTATCAGGTTGTTGGAATCCACATAGGCAGCAAATTTGACTAATTTACATTTTTAATAATAATAAAAATTTAAAATAATGAAATTTCTTCAAGAGAAAAATTCACAAACTTTTCAACTTGACAGCTAGCCTACTTAGGAAGCTCCAGCGTTAATTAGTTTAGACTCAGAAGAAAATCCATCTATGGAGACCGAAATATAGAAAATGGATAGAAAATTTTGAATCAACTTCACAACATTGCACAGTCCAACAATGCGCTACATAGTTTAATAGATCGGTAGTTGATTTTTTGTTTCGAAAATCGTATTGACTGTCGGCTATTAAATGATTTGCTTCCAGAAATTTTGAAATATGTGTATTAAAATAATGTTCGTAGACTTTGGATAGGACCGATAGTAAAGCTATTGGCCTATAATTTGAGATATCGGATTTTGGTCCCTTTTTGCGGACGGGCTGGACATTTGTCAACTTTCAGCACGAGGGAAATATACCAGATTTGTAGGATTGGTGGAATATTTTAGTTAAAGTTGGTGCAAGTTCTTTGAAAAAGGTTTTACAATAATGGGTGGATTGTCCATTCCTGAGGCTTTGTTAATGTTTAACCCCTTTAAAAGTTTAGCGACTATTTTGAGTTTGAAGTGAAGTTCATTCTTGTTAACACCTGAAGACTGGATTTGGGGTATTTCTTTAGGAGTTTCCAAAACAGTGGAGTCAAGAGCAGAGCCTTCAGCGAACAAGTTAGCTTTTCTTGCGGGATCATTGACGATTAAATTGCCATCAATAATAGGGGGAATAGAAAATTTTGTACCAGAATTTAAAAAATTAATGGCACTGTAGAAACTCTTGTCAGAAACAGACATAGACGTAAGTTTTGAGGCTTTCGCTCTGTCAATTTCAGACTTTTTGTTTGAGATAATCTGGTTAGATATTTTGTTGGCCTTTAGATATTGGGATCGATAAGTGGGAGTTTTGTTATGAATCCAAATATTAAATGATCTACGTTTGATTCTAAGTGCCGTTTTGGCAGCTTTCGAATACAAGTATTTTTGTTTGGGTTTTACTATGGAGAAAGGGACAAATTTATTGATAGCAAATTGAATGGTTTCGGTAATTTTGAGCAGAAACATTTACATTGTCAGTGTAAAAACAATAACGGTCGAAAGGGAAAATATGGAAAAAATGTGGAAGACCACTATTATCCATTTTTGAGAAGTGAAATATTTTACGGGGTTAGGGAGCTGAAGTTTTAAGTAAATCAGTTTTGATAACTGATGAGATTAAATAATGATCAGAATTTCCAATACTATTTTTCGCGACATCGACACTCGTAATATCTGGCATTGTGGTAAGATAGAGATCTAAAAGAAAACTGTTATCACCGCCATTACGAGGAGTGAAAGTCAGGTTTTTAACAATTTAGAATAGGCCCTGGGATGCGGCAAAAATTTCTGACAGTTTTCCACTATTGTCAACATCGTCGATTGTGTCGATTTGGAGAATTCCAACCATGATTTGTTGTGGACGTTGAATTCACCGGTAACGATAGCTTCACAACTAGGGGACTTTGCTCTAATCTCGTCCACAATTTTTGTCAGTAAATTAAAAAAGTTTGGGTTACGTAGGTTAGGGGACCGGTATAAAGCTATTGTAAAAAAAGTCATTTCTGGAAGACAAATCTTTAAAATCATTGTATTGAAGCCGTCACCATGTAGTTCAAAATTTGGAAAGCGCGTGTACGCAACACTCTCATGAATGAATGCGCACACGCCCTGATGGAGTTTGAAAGCTGATTCGAGCCTATTTTTGGAATTAAGCGATTCTATAAAGCGAAAATTTTCAGAAACTTGTGTTTCTGTAAGGAATAGAATGTTCAGTTTGTCGTGCTCAAGATGATGTTGCACGTGGTCATGGTTAGCGTTCAATCCGCAGATGTTTTGAACATTTATTTTAAAATTTTTTATTGATTCATATATGTTTTGTCCCTGCAAATTCCGTGGACATGCCGCTTTATGTGCGGGTGGATTGCGCAAATTTGCTTTACCACTTGCAGACTTATTTTTTTTCGGTTGTACTGCCATATATATATCAAAAGGTTTATTTTATTTTTTTATGTTTTATTTTAAAATGCATAACTAAGTAAAAAATCCGATCATACAATAAAATATGACATATGTCAATATTTCATGATAAGATGAAGAAATAATAACAAAATAATAAATGAAAAACAAATTGTGAGAAATTTGCAGAAAACAAAACAAAACTAATTGCCAATAATCCAGCTGATGCAGCGCACTCCAGACGCACCGCTCACCATCTCAATCAAGGCGCAAAGCCCACACATAATTACGTGTTGGTCTGATTCCTCGGAAGAGCTACTGAGCGGTACCACTACGGAGCGCTGCCCAGCCAAGACTGGAAGTGCTGCCGTTGACTAATTAAAGTTCGTCCGCCAGCTCCCTAAGATATCATCTTGGCTAATGACATCTCCTGCCCTTGTCAGTAAAATTTTTGAATTGATAATTTATATTTTTTAATTTAAGTTATCTACAAGTTGGTGTAATTAAATTTCTTTTTAGTTACCATAAGCCGCTATTTATAACATTTAACAATATGTATCATTTTGTGTATAATTTCGATCAATTTTGAATTTGCATTGCTATTGACATTTAACAGAAAAAAAATAATTTTTAAGTGGTTATGATTACCAGACCACAAACATTCTACATACAACATAAAGTTATGTAAATTACTTGTGATAGTTTGTTCTTCTATATGTTCACGGAACCCTCGGTGAGCAAATTTTATTCGAACCTGACCGACTTTTTTTTGTATTGAGACGACCACAAAAGTGAAAATATATCTGAGCAATTTCACGAAGATTCAACAACGTTTTGACTTGACCCCTTTTAATTTTGATTATTTTTTGTTTATAGTCTTTGATAAATAAAAAATACAAGTTCTCTTAGAATTTTTTTTTTCGACCAGGGGTCTTCACAGGGTGCCCCTCAATTTTTGTTATTTTGTGATGTGAGTGCATTTTGACGAGCGATTGTAGAAAAACTACTCAATCGATTTTCATAAATGATATGTCGTTGAATGTCTGTAAACTAAAAGTAAACCAAATTAAAAAGGGTCGAGTCAAAATGTCGCAAAATTTTGCTGAACTTGACTGAATTGCTTTTTAAAAAGTTCATTTAATAATAAAATATTTGATATTTAACATAAAAAAAAAATCTGAATCTAAAAATCGCCATTTTTATAATTTTCTTTCAGAACAAAAAAAACTGATTCCCGACAGTCATATGAACAACGAATTTTATCCCTAAAACAAAAAATGACGCTAGTCCTAAACTTGGATAAAATGGATAAAATTGATTTATATATCTATCCACTTTATTATTACCAGTGATTTTCAAAACGTGAAACAAAATAGTTAATAGACCTGGCATGTAATAATTAAATGCATCTTACCTCCATCGATTATGCTAATTGTTCTCATTAATTATTATATTTATTTGCACGAATAATATATTTGTTTGCTTTGTTTATAAACAATGAAAAAAAATTAATTCTAAGTTTAATAAAAATTGTAATTCATAAGCACGTTAGGAAATTACAAATTAAATTTTATTTGAAAAACTTATTAGATAACTCTAACAATAGATTCTTTTAGCCATAGCCCTTGGAAATTTTGTTTTTCTTTTAACATATTTTGAATAATTGGTCTTAGGGTATATATAGAAATATAATATAGAGAGAACATAATTTTAAAATTATATGAAGAGAGACATAAAAAATGGAAATGGCTGATATGTGATATTTAATTTTTTTTTTTTCTCCATTTTGATTTGTTTTTATTTACAACAATAAATTCTGTATTAAATTATAAATTGAAAACAGTTCTAGTATATTATGAAAATTTGCTGGCCAACTTTTTTCATTATGGACGAATTTATTTTTCATTGATAAAATATCAAAAACTATATTTTTCTCTCTCTCTCTGGCGTTTACATCCCATGGAGGGATTTTGCCGTCTGTGTAATCAGCTTCCTATCATTTCGTTCCAACTTTACATAGACCATAAATTGTTCGTATGACCTTTTCCTCTCGAATGTTGATAAAATTCTACAATCGGAGGAAGTCAGTGTTCAGTTTTCACTTCCAAATGTAGGCACAGGTCGGATTAATGCTTTGTAAAGTGAGAGTTTACACGATCGCGAAAGATGTTTAGAACCAAGAAGTTTGGAGAATGCGTAGAAAACTTTGTATACGGCAGAGAAGGGTGGTATGTTCTTAGATGTTGTTAAAACTTTAGTTTTGCCGGTGTTGATGCATAATCTAAGTCGTTTAACATTCCTTTCAAGCTGAGAGAGACTATCGTTAATATCGCTTGGTCTATACGTCCGAGAAGCACAATATCATCTGCATAGCCAAGAGCTTGACTAGATTTGTTGAATATGCAGTTTTGTGTCTCAATTCAGCTTTTTCTTATCGCATACTCAAGCGCCAAATAAAATAGTACGAGCGCGAGTGCATCACCTTGTCGAACACCCGATGTTATATCGAAAGGATCAGAAACTGACCCTTCGATTACTATTCTACAATTTCATCCCGATGTTGTGAGTTTGCACAGAGAAACAAGTTTCTCTGGGATACCAAGACATATGAGTGCGGACCAAAGGTTGTCGCGGATGATGCTATCATATGCTTGCTTGAAATCAATGTAGAGCTGGTGAATGCTGATGTTGAACTCCCAACATTTTTCCAGAATCATCCTTAATGTGAAACATTGATCTGTGGTTGAGCGGTTGGGACGAAAACCACACTGATAGTCACTGATGATAGATTCGGCGAACGGGATGAGTCAAACAAATACTACATTAGCCAATATTTTATATGCAGTGTTCAACAATGCGATGCCACGATAATTTGCACACTTTAGACGGTCACCTTTTTTATGTTGAGGAATCATGAGATCTGTATTCCATTTAGTAGGTAGTTCTTCTTGGTCCCAGATTGCAAGAATCAGATCGTATATACGTGAGACCAGAGCTGTTCCTCAATTTTTAAATAGTTCTGTGGGAATTCCATCGATACCTGGTGATTTGCCCTTATTTAGTTTTTTTGTAGCAGCTTCCAATTCTTCTATTGCTGAGTAAGTGACAAAAATCTTCTCACTTGATAGAGCAATTGCTCAAATAGGGCGAAATGGGAAAGCCGTATCCGGTCCAGATCTGAGCCCTTACATAATGCTAGTCGGGAAACCACAACTCTCCGTCAGTATTTTGAAACCTAGTTGTAATTGAAATGGATCTTCAATATTAATAAATTCAAAAATTTATTTGTAATAAATTATTGGTAATAAAATCCACAAAACCCACTTTTTATTTTATTTATTACGCGTTTCGAACGTAAACGCTCCTCGTCATATAACAAAAATATTAGACAATAATAATAAAATAATAATATTTTGTAATATTGTAATAATTTTGCTATCCGACGATGAGCGTTTACCCTCGAAACCTATAATAAATAAAATAAAAAGTTTGTCTTGTGAATGTTTTTTACCAACAATTTATTGCAAATAAATTATTTAATTTATTAAATAACAACAACTTGGAGACCAAAATTTTAAATATTTTTTGAAATATATTAATTTTTTTATTGAAATGCCTCTCCAAGTTTGATATATCACTTTTGTGGTGTCGCAGAAGCTGTTTTTCGGGTAAGATGAGGGATCTATTTTCAGTCAAAAGCTTTCTAGAAAATCTAGATCAAAGTACTAATCCAAAAAATTATCTGAATTTTTTGTCAGCATAAAGGATGCTCCAAAATTCACAAAAAAAGCAATTGAATCCGCGAGTAGTTA
This sequence comes from Diogma glabrata, assembly GCA_963693315.1. Lineage (NCBI taxonomy): Eukaryota > Metazoa > Arthropoda > Insecta > Diptera > Cylindrotomidae > Diogma > Diogma glabrata. The sequence continues at coordinate 408,669,293 of OY856187.1, read as the reverse complement.
AAATGTGTTTGGGCTGTTTGTTATGTGACAGCATTTTCTTGAAACGGCTACAAATTTATCTTGCAATTTAGACACAAAAACTGACGATCATGTCACGATAACGAGTAGTTGTTATTACCTGATCAGCCATATTTTACTTCAACCCAAAATCCACAGCAAAACGTTTTGGATGCATTTGCTTCTCAAAAAACATTCTTGGCTACTCTGAAACAATTTTGACGAGCTTAACTCGTTGACTGAAGACAATGATTGCCAACATATATGAAGGTAAGTTATCTTACTTCAATTACTAAATTAGTGTGTTATTTTGGTCTCTTCCAAATAAAAATCTAGTCCCAATTATGAGCGAGTTTCATGATTTTAAAACCGTATTTGTATAGTCAATATTTTTTAGAGGAGCTCAAGGACTTACTAATCCTTTTGTTTGAAGTAACAACAATCCATTTGATCCCAAGAAACTGTGTCATAAATTCTAAAGAAAAATATCGCTGATTTTAATTTCAGCATGATCATCATCACTGCTCTTGAAAGGCATTTATAATATTTGCCTGAAATCTTTACATATTACAAATATTTTTCTAAACAGAGATTTATCTCTACAATTAAACTAACAAATCTTAATGCCAAACTCACTGAAGTTTTCAACAATTTATTATTTTAACAACATAGAAAACTAGTTTCATAATCGACGATTTTATCGCACGCAATCTGTTTAGAAAACGATCCGCGCAGCGGGGAGTTTTCTAAAGGATAAGTGCGATCAAACGTCTTATGAAACGAGTTTTTTATACTATTTTTTCTATTTTGCATTTTTTGTCTTGAAATTTTAAAAAATGTGTATTTTATTAAAAAAAAAGTCAATTTGAAATTTTGTTATTATTACTAATTATTTTAATTAATTAAAATGTTTAACACTAATTTAGATATTCTTATTAATTTTGTTTACATAATTATTCGTTTTATTGTTCACTGACGTATGTATGACCAATGTGACCAACCTTGAAAAACAAAACTTTGCGTATCGTAATGAAGGCCATTTCGATACGCATTTGGGTATCAAAATGACTTTATTTTAGACGCAGAATAGAAAAAGTTCATTATAGTATCTGCTACCGGTTATCAGTGCCGGTTCTTTAAAGTAAACTTCTAAGTTTCTTAGAGGAATCTTTTCTCCAATATGAGATGTTGATCAATCCAAATTAAAGGTGCTTGGAAGTAATATATGACGATGTTTATCAAGCCACGTTGCTGTTCGTTTGTTTATTGAGATACCGAGAATTTCAACCTATTGTTGATAACCTACTTCTAAAATTTTCTAAATTGACTAAAGAACTGTTGAAGAAGTTCTTGCTCTACGTATATGTGCAAATTACCGTAGCATCGTTTTGCTAAAGACTGATTAAAGAATATTCACTGTTGTTGTTGTTGTATGTTAAGTGGCCTAATGGTTATCAATCTGAACTGCAACTCTACCTGGATTCGATTCCCACTTGCAGTTGCTCGATTCATCCCGTTTATCGAAAGAATATCATCAATCATCAACATCAAATTTAATCGAAATTGAAATCAAATTTGTGGTTAGTTGCATATGCCTTGGGTGAAGCTGCTCTTTTTTTATTAAAAAGTATTGTGTAATAGGAATTATAATATGTGGCACAACAATACATAGAAATCTTTTAAGACCAGAAGCAAGATAACAACATGCGTCCTTATGTGTTGATGGACGCAATTTTTTTTCTTAAAATAATGGACAACTAAACAGTAAATTTTATCACAAATGTAGTGAAGCGCTGCTTCGGTATAGATCACCGAAGTGGCATAGCAGGCCGCGTACCTAGCGATATTGTTTTAATAGCCCCAAGCTAGCTTTAGTCCGTGGGGACGAGAAAGAAATCCTGCTACTTCAGCAGAAATAACTGTATAGTACACGTGAAACATGATAAGAACGGATATAAAAAAAACAGACAAGTGAAACAGATAGACTCTGGCGACCCCCGAACGAACCGCGATCACCACGTTCAACACCATAACTTTAATCCAGTCACACACTCGCGCACTTCATCCACTCCCACACATACACACTATCCATATCCCCACACACTCATGCTTGCATACGCACTCACACACCTACATACATACGCACCCTCATCCATGTCCCCAAACACTCACGCATACATATACACCTACAGTCGTCTTTCATACCCAAACGCGTCCGGAACTCTCCGTTTACTGAGAGAATATTTAGCGAATGAATATCGTGGAAATAACAAATTATTGGTAAGAACAAGAAATGATCTAAATTGGTCGATTCATGAATTTTAATAATTGCTTTAGTTTAGATGTTTTGGAGTTATCCTTGTAATCCCATTGCTCTACTTTTATTATTATTTTATCGAAGACTACATTATTATGTGAGTTTTTATACAAAGTTTTACATGTAAGCATTAACTTTTTTTGACATTTGTTCATGATAAATATTGGCAGAACTTCACATAGATATTAACTGGAAGATCCTGACGTGATAGGGTCATTTTAATAAATATTATCTAATTTATGGTAACAATTAAAACCGCGCAATATAACAAACAATTCAATTTGAAGTGTAAATTAAAAATGAAATTATTTAGATTTGTACTACTTTTCTAAAAATACTGTAATAAATATCAAAGTTGTTTCTTACATCGTCCTGTTAATGTATAATGTAATCAAAACAATATGAAAGAGTTACTGTTATATTAGAAACGAAGGAGAACCCTAACACAATAAAGTAAATGATATACCACTTGATCGATGACTTAAACTAAATTACCCACACAAATGGTAATTCGATGGTCATGCTTTTTTGTTGGTTAAATTACCGTTGTACAACTATTGCAATAATATTTGTATCAGTAAGTAAAGACATATCCACACATTCACGCACTCACACAGATTCACACCTATATGTGTAAAAAAAAAATGTGACTCACCCCAGGATGTGATCAGCTCCCCCTCCTCAGCTCCATTAGGACTCTAGGTATCAAACGAAAAACCGCAAATAAATTGGTGGCACCAAATGAACAGAGGATATTCGAACAATGGTATTAAAATATGCTAGATCCAGTCAGGTGTTGCTTCAGATATTATTATGATTGTATATACGATGATGTATCCCGCCAAACTCAACGACCATAAATGAAGGAAGTGGCAATAATATTGAACAAACGATGTTATATATACAGCCAAATTCAATAACAATGTACGGATGTTGATATAATAGTATTAACTGAACGATGCTACGTCCAGCCAGATGTTGCTTCCGATGTTAGAGTGCTGGGGTAGAACCAACTTCCATAACAATAATGACCAGGATGTTAATGCAATAAAATTTAAATAAACGATGATAAATCCAGTCAGATGTTGCTTCAGATATTAGTGTGCTGGTGTAGTTAAGTTGAATAATAACAAGGGTAAGGTTGTTGTTGCAAGCACACTCAATAAACGATGATAGATCCAGCCAAATGTTGTTTCAAGATGGTAGAATGTCGGTATAGCCAGATTCTATTAATATAACCGCACGGTTGTGGTTGAACCAATAATAGTGAACAGTCTCCCACGTCACACAATCCCCGGATCGTGAATAAAAACGGAATCATGATCCTAGTAACCACCGATTGACCGCGGATACATTGCTACACACTCTCTACCAACGTCACTACAACCAACGTGTTAATAAACAAAATGCAAGACACCAACTTCATTATTTCGGTAAATTTTATTTTTACACATGAATATTAGTTCTGTGACTTTCTTATTCTATTTTAATTAACTGGACACTAATTAATTCTTATTTTAACATGCGCAATATTTTTTTTGTTTGAATATTTAAATTTAATTTTTTTTTTTGGTTATTTATCTTTTCTCACTATAATTTAAGTTCCTAGCACCAAGAAGAAAAACAAAAAAAAAATGGCTGAATGCGCCAATACATACACAAATTACAATTATAAAATTCTTCTTTATGGTCTATCCTTAAGTATACTAGCCGAAAAAAATTCACTGAGTGCAGTTATCATGGTTCTAGCCCCGAATTTATCTTTTCGTTGGACATTAGGTTTGGATATCTATTTGTTGGTTATACGAACATGACACATAGGCCATTTTATTATCGACATGCCCAAAGTTAATCTAACGCGCACTAAATTTATAAAAAAAATTTTTAACTAGGACAAGAATTCGGAATTCGTTACACAAAAAAAAAAATATTGTACTATTTAAAAAAATCACAATTGACATAGATTGTCTATTATTCTTTGTTTTGTTCCAATCACCATAAATGTTTTAGGATCACAAGTTATATTAGCAAAAGAAATTGTCATCTAACTCACCAATCTAAATCCAATCAGCTCGCTTGTCTCCCCGGCGATTTGCATTCCATCGAACTCTTTCGGTCATCAGCAGAAAAAACCCCCAGATTACACATTACCAGCCTCTAATCGAGAAACCAGCCATAAAAAAAACACACATCTGCAGATGTCAAAATTTAGTCAACCACCGAATAGAGTGGAATGACAATAATAGTCACTTCTATGTCTTCAACTACGTATTTATAGTTAAAGCCACGCCACTTGTAAACAAAAACAAATCGATAAACACGATAAGTTGTTTATCGGTAATTCTCTTTCGTTAAATATGTGTACCCACTAAAGAGTCTACACTATTAACTTGTACTAAAACTGGAAACGAACAATAAACAGAAATATTGATTACGAAATGATTGTAAGGAACCATATATAGAAATAGCGCAATTACGAATTAATGATATTGCACAACTGTTTTATGATAATTTTAAACAGAAACTATTGCGATAAACGATTACGATCCGAATACAAGAAATTAGGTTTGAAAAGGCGAAAACAACTACGAAAGTTGCTATTAATGTAAATTCAATGCGTGTGGGCAAGTAATGTGACTCGAAATTACGAAAAATTAATAACAGCTTCAGTACACAAAATAAAATATGACATAATCCAATGTTTTCTGGAAGAAATAAAAATAGCATAAGAGATAAAAAGCAGATTTGTTTTAAAAATTTGCATTAACAAAACTAAAATGAGGCTGCCAATAATCCAGCTAGTGGCTGGATCTTTCTCGATTATGAGACGCACTTCCTTCCTGAATAACAAGAGCCCACAAATACAGTTATAGAGAGTCTCACTTCTTCGAGAAAACAATTGTGCGGAATCATCAAGGAGTACTCCATAACTCAGACTGAGAGTGCTACTGTTGACTAAATAGAGTTCATCCACCACCACCCCTAAGATATTACCTTAACTAGCGAAAGCTTATGGATATTGGCAGTAGTATGCTATATATCACGTTAACTGGTATGCCAATTATAGGAACTGAACGCATGGTTGACATACCCATAGATCAAAAATTAAAAATACACAGAAAATATACAAAATAATTTGCATACAAAAAAATATTTTTACGATCAAAATATATACCGCAGTCATTTAAAGTCACACATTGTAAAGTGAAAAAACGACCGAAAGCAATGTGATAATTTATGCAAGCAACTGATGTATTACCATCATTTGTTGAGGCTTGAAAAAATTCAACAGGTATAGTTCAACGAATAAATAATGATTCACGTAAGGAGGCTTAAAATCAGTGTAAGATTCAAATAAATCATGAGATCACACAGCTAATTGGGAACTACGATCCCATTCAAGGTTGTACAACTGATCCAGCAATGATCCATTAATGGCGACTAGTAACGCAGCAATGGGCGAGTACTGGCAAGCATAACTGGGACGTTAACATAATTTTAATAGATATAACTTCAGACAATAAACGGCTGCCATTCATGAGCCAGCGACAAAATCAGCAATGGCCCATACAAGGTTATGCAGTGGGCCCAGTAATGGACAAATAATGATGTCCAGTATTGGAACAATGGCCGAGAGAAAATGGAGGGGCTGCAATGGAGGGGCTGAAATCTCACAGCTCTGAGATGTCAAGACTTCGGTCTGGGTTAAGGATTTTCATATAGTTTTCGGCAAAAAACTTTTATGAGGACATGGTTTTTAGTTTTGGGCAGCGATGTACATCAAACATAACTCTTTGTCAAAGTACAAGTATTTTTTATCTCTGTTTAGAAATTTATTACAAAACTAACACGAAACATCAATACGTTTCCGGAAAATTATAATCAATATTCCAAAAGTATTTTTAAATTAAATAGAATAAACTTTTTTCAAAATTCCAAAAATATTCCAAAAATTAGAATAAAATCACATATTTAATCTTTTTCTAAATTCCAATAATATTCCAAAAACTCTTAAAAGTTTAAACTTTGCCAAAATTCTAAAAATATTGCAAAAATCATTACAAAATCAAAAATTGAAAATTTTTTAAAATTCCAAATATTATAATAAAATCAAAAATTAAAAATTTTTCAAAATTCTAAATATATTCAAAAAATTCTTAAAATATCAAAAATTAAAACTTTTTCCGAAATTCTAAAAATATTGCAAAAATTATTACAAAATCAAAAATACAAACTTTTTTCAAAATTCCAAAAATATTTCAAAAACTATAACAACTTCAAAAATGTCCATGTCCAATTATTATTATTAATCGTATGAAACATAAGGTAAATTATAAGCTAAATAAATTAACAATATCAAGAACAGAAATAAAAACGAAAACAAATTTTAAAAATTAAAGGTCCAAATCTAAACTCTCCAACCATCGAAGAGCGCTTTCTTCATCCAAGCGGTTAATTTCATATATACCTCCCTCAAAAGATCTAATATGACATTCATCTGATATGTGTATCATGCTTTGCTCTTCTGCACCACAGTCACAAGCGTGACTGTGGTGCAAGCGTTGCATCTACCCTGACCAGTGCGTAATCCGTTTAATTTTGACCAATGTTTGCGAGACAAGTTGGTGCCAGGTACTCTTTGTGTTGGGTCAGTGACTAAACGGTGATTATAAACGACTGGATTACTGTTCCACATCTTTTTCCATTCTTCGTTTACAGAGAAATTTTCAACAGAATGTGATTCATAAATTGGACGTCTGGAAGGCAATCTTTAAACTGGTAAATCTGATAATTCTTCAGCGATCGGCAGACTTGGAAATTTATTCTTAATATTAGACCACTCTCGATGTAGAAAATAGTTACGTCTAATTTCTGGGGGAGCTATATGACTGAAAACGTGTAACCACCGGAGAGGAGTACTTTTAACAGTTCCTGTTACTAACCTCATATTTCTGTTTAATAAAGTATCGATCTTATTTATGTGATGGCTATTTGTAAAAACTGGAGCACAATATTCAGCAACAGAATAAACAAGGGCCAATGATGATGTTCTCAAGGTTGAGAAATCCGCACCCCATGATGTCCCTGCTAATTTTTGAATAATATTAATTCTAGATTTGATTTTCGCAGCAACATTATTTAAATGCGAACGATAAGTTAAACTTCTATCCAATGTGATTCCAGGATATTTTGGAGTAGGATTGTGATTAAGTAAAAATCCATCCAAATAAACTGATAGTTTTACATTGGCAAGTGAATTGCTAAGGTGATATGAGATTACTTCAGTTTTTGTAATATTCGGTCGCAATTACCAAATCAGATGTTAATATGTCCTCGATATGTTTGAATTCTGTGCTTTGGATTGCTATTGCAATATCATCTGCATAAATAAATTTTCTGGACTGAGTTTTTGGCATGTCATATAGATACAATGTAAACAAAAGAGGTGCCAGGACAGACCCTTGTGGAAATCCATTATAGATGATTCTTGATCAACTAGATTTTTCTCCAACAAAAACAGTTAATTCTCTGTTACTTAACATTGAATTCAGGAGCTTTATATAACTTTAGACATGGCATTACATCTAGCAATTTCTATAGTAGACCATGTTTCCAGACGGTATCATACGCAACAGATAAATCGATAAATACAACTCAGGTTTTTAATTTCTTTTGGAATCCAACCTCAATATGTGTTGTTAAAGCCATAAATTGATCGGTGCAGTTACGAGCTGGTCTAAATCCGGCTGGTTCAGGGGGTATAACAGCATCAATAACAGGAGAAATGCAATTACATATTAATCGTACTAAAAACTTATAGCACACACTTAATAATGCTATTGGACGAAAATTTTCAGGGCGGTCATTTGATTTCCCCCGCTTTAATATTACAATAACTTTTGATTTTAGAAATAAAAATGGTATGTTTCCAGATGCTAACACGTTCGAGAAAAATTCGGAAAACCATAATCTCATTCGTGGTCCTGTGTTGATCAGGAATTCATTGTTTAGGCCATCAAAACCAGCAGCTTTCCCGGGTTTAATATATTTAAGTGCTGCAGAAATTTCTAATACAGAAAAATCATTGGAGTATTCAGTGGCTGATCGACATTGTTTTTTCCTTCTTTTCAGTTTTTGCTTCAGATCTGAGAGGGGAGGAAGGAAGCTATACCGAGTTGACGAATAGTAGACCATGCCTTACGACTGGAATGGGTGAAATTCATATTTTCTGTTGTCTTTGTCCATTTATCACGACGACCAGAATCTAAGGACTGAATAAGTTGATCTGCTACGTCAACGTCGTTATTGTTCATATATTCTTCATAAAGCTTGGTAGTTTCGTTTGTCCAACACGGAATATATTCATCCCGAAATCCTCGAGGAATGTTCTTTTTTGCTGTTGATTTTACCATTTTAACAAATCTATCAAAATTCTTAACTTCAGTTAATATCCAGCGAATGTTTGCATCCATTTGTTTGACAAAATTATCCCATGAAGCACTTTGAAAGTTCCATCTTGGTTTTTTGACTGAGTCAACAGATTCTATACGAATACCGATTTCCAGTAATACTGGTTTATGTTGACTACGTGGAAATTTCTTCAGCACCTTTCGTTTCACTCTAACCGGATTTCCGAGATTATCTTCTGATACAAAACAGACGTCTGGATTATATCCTTGATTATGTCGCGCAGAGTGAAAGGCACATGGATCTTTTGCATCAAAATTTAGGTTCAAATTCTGATTTACTGCCCAGTCAAAAATAATTTCACCATTAACATCATTTGTGCGGTATCCCCAGGCTGAATGATGACTGTTAAAATCGCCAAAATATACAGCTGGTTTCTCTAGCAGTTGCAGTGGAGGATTAGGCCATAACACATTTGGAGGTTTGTATAGATTCAAAATTTTTAGACTTTCAATTTCAAGAACAATAGTGTGAATATTGTGATTTGTTGATATTGATAGACAATTACAGTTTGAGATGGAATCTCGTATATATGTCGCAGATCCATAAATTTGATCGTATATTGCTCCAGGCAATTTATATCCATTGATGAGTCCTCTTCTAGCCAACTCAACTTCACTATTTACGTGTGTTTCTTGAATTAAAATTACGTCAATCTCATAGTCAGCTGCAATTTGGGATAAGCAGTCCGACTTAGCCTGCGATATACCTTCTATGTTAAGTTGCAGAATATTAAAATTGGGTCCAATTTGTCTGCTATGTGACATTGTTTACTCCATTTATTCCTATTCTTAATTGATGTTTGAATTTCGGTTCGGAAAATCAGTTCGATTTTCAAGTTTCTCTTGATAACAATTTCAATTTTCACGATGAAAATTTGTTTGGACCGTTTTCGGTAACGGTTGTTATCACCCAAACTCGGTAGGATTAAATTTAGATTATCAAATTTGATTAAATACAAAAAAAAGGAGAAAAAGATATTTAAATTTAAATTCAGAATAAAAATATTACGACGCTGATGCATAGGCTGACTTCACCACAGCTCTGGAAACATAGTGTTCTGGATATATAATGAGCTAATATCCATAAAATACTTTAATTAAAAGCTAACCAATATTATGGACTTCGTAGTTCTAATAATAAAAATATTAAAGCAGGCAGTAGTATCCCAACAAACATAAATTCTGTTGTACGAGAAAAAGTAAACAAAAATTTTATCGGAAGTGACAAAGCGAAAGTTAGGATGCAGAACTGTTGTAAACCGTACTAAATGTGTATGTACCAAATTTCATCCAACTCGCTTATCAGGTACAGAAGTTATTGAGCTTCCAAAATAACAGGTGCTTGGAGGACCCCCTACCACTTTGTTCACTATCGCTAAAAAAACTAATCAGTTCCTTGCCATACATATTTGCATCTTTTTGCAAAGTGTAATCAAAATTACTTAACGAACGAATGTTGTATGCTTCCAACAAACATTGAAACAATAAACAGGTGTTCGGGAGGACCACACCACTTATCCCAATATTGTCCAAAAACTAGACAATTCTTTGTCAATAAAGTCTTTATCTTTTTTCAAAGTGCCATTAAAATTGATTAATGAATGAAATCTGTATGCTCCCAGTTGTATGGTAGATCCCCCGCCACTTTGATCAATGTGTCCCAAAAGATGATAATTATCTTCTTACACTAATTGGAACCCTATTCCATAAGTTTCATCATAATCACTTCATTATTGTAGGCTGTAGTGTGCATAAAGACACTGAAAAAACTTCAAAAAAGTACAAAAAAAAATTTTACCGGAAGTTGGGATGCAGAACTATTTTAAACCGTACTACAAACTCATGTACCAAGTTCCATCCAATTCGCTTATCACGTACAGAAGTTATAGAGCTTTCAAAAAAACAGTTGCTCCAGGGACCCCCCACCACTTTGTTCACTATCGCTCAAAACTAATCAGTTTTTTGTCATACATGTTTGCATCTTTTTCCAAAGTGTCATCAAAATTCATTTACGAACGAATGTTTTATGCTCCCAACAAACATAAAAACTTTGTGGAAAAAACCACCTGTTGTATGGTGGACCCCCAACCCTTTATCCAATGTGCTCCAAAAGCTGATAAAATCTTTCTCATGTTATTTAAAAGCCAACGTTTCATGAAAATCGATCGGTAATCGTAGGCTACAGTAGGGATAAACACCTGAAAAAAAACTTTTTAACCGGAAGTGACAAACCGGAAGTTGGTATGCAGAAATATTGGAAACAGTATTAAAACCTTATATACTAAGTTTCAATAAGATCATAGCTCGGGTTCAGAAGTTATTCAAGATTTAAACTTAGAGGTGTTCGGGAGACCCCCCGCCATTTTGTCCAAATTTAAAATGAATCCAGATCTTCTATTTTCAAGTGAACCTGTATCATTTGCCAAAGTTTCATCAAGATCCTATGCAGAAAACTCAACCACCCACCCACCCACCCATTCACCTACCCACCCATTCACCTACCCACCCACCCACCCACCCTCCCACGCACACACAGATGTACACCAAAATTTTTATTGGCTATTTGGATAGAAGATGGTCCAAAACAAAAGAAAAAACAAAATTTGGGGTATGTAAGATTTTTTTTTCACGATAGATTGCATTACTTCACACAATTTAAAATTGTGGTGAAGTAAAAATATTTGACTTATTGTGCCAAAGCCTACCGTTTTTGTCCAATTACATATACGTCATAAAAACAGGTACATTTTTTTCAAAAAAAATGGCTAAAAAAATAAAAGAAATTACATTTTCAAACACTTGACATTATTTTTTTTGACAACCTTATAATGCTATAATTCTCTATAATAATAATAAAATTTCATGTCATACAAACTATTAATTTTATTTTTTTCTAAAAAAATGTGTAAAAAATAATTAAAAATCTTTCTTTTGACCCACTTGACAACATTTTTTTGACAAACTTATAATGCAACAATCTAGTTTTTGATCTCACATACCAATCCCAACCATCAAGATTTCTCCAAATTCAATGTTCCTACTCGTAATCACTTAAAATGAACGTTTTTTAAGCAAAAAATATGCAAATTTCCTTGTTTTGACTCACTTGACGGTTTTTTCTGACACACTTCCGGTACAGTTATCGAACACAGCGTTTTTCCGGACCTGTCCCTTGAGTATACCTATTTTTAGAAAAAACAAATTTTGAAATCCCTCCATCGGTTTTCCCTGCAGCGTAGCTAATGACGGCCGGCTGACAAACAGACATACATTTTTTTTGCTTTTTTCGAATCAGTAGGTCCTAAAAAGTCGAGAAATGCCAAAAAAGTGGGGGTAATAATTTCAATTTGAGCTCATGAGTGTAATACTTTGGTCTTTCAGACCGAAGTAATAATTTAAACTAAAATAAAAATGTCTAATAAAAAATATTTAAATGGAGTACTGTTATCAAGTTTGTGTGCTGCTTCTGTTACCATCTTGGCTCTGTTGGACTCTGTTCAAAAGCGGGCTATACGAATTGTGGATGATCGAGCTTTGACATCAAAACTTGATTCCTTACAACATCGTCGCACTGTTGCTGACCTCGTTGTTTTTTACAAATATCGTCATCAGCAGTGCTCAGATGAAACCAACGGCATCATGCCTCAAACTTATTCTTACCCCGTTCCACTCGGCAATCAGCTACCGCAACCAGTGAAACGGTTGAGATCCCACGCTGTCATACTGGCAGATCGCAGTTAGACTTCTTTGTCCGAACTGCATACAAATGGAATAGTTTGTCAGAACACTTAGTCTCAGGTGGCTTCAACCCGCAGAGGTTTAAAAAAAGCATTCATCAACACCTTAGAACGCCAGTTGTTGTGGAACCTAGGTCTGGACCTAGGTCTTAAAAGGTATTTATGTATTGTTGTGACACATATTCTAAACCCTATTAAACAACACTTTTTATTTAAAAAAAAAATATAAAATATGTTAAACAAATTTTTTAACAACCATGCTGGTGCTCGCTGGAACGGAAGACTAAGATAACAATCCCGTCACTCAAGATTTTGGTGCTATCGTTGGTTTTGATTAGATTAATTTTTAAATTTGACTGCACAGACAGTAAACGATATCCAAAGGATGTAAACACCAGAGTGTCAAAAAAGGATGCAGGATCTGTTTTTGTAATGGGTTAGCTCAGAATATTTCTTTAGATGACACGTATGATTACCACGTAAGTATGTTTAAGATCGTACTGATCGAGGTCCCAATGAACAAACCATTAATTTTAATGCATCTTTGTAATTAAATTATATTAGGGGTCAAAACTTTTATTTTGGATTATGACCTTTAAACATCAAATTTAATTACTTAAGTAAAATAAATAATTTTATCGACTTTGCACATGCAAAAAAAAACTTACATACATTTTCTGAAAAATAAAATGAAAATAAATTAGTTTAATTTTATTTGCAATTACTTTAGCATATATTCAACACCAATCTATTAGCATTATCCATCATGAAAGATAATTATATTTTTTATGTTGGGTAAAAGAATCTCAACAGTAATTAAACACATAATTAGATAAACTTTACAAGTTTTAAGATTTACTTTTTAAATTTGCTTTTATAACAAACCACCAACAACAAACATTATCATGTAACATATATCGCCAATAAAAATAAGTTACTATCAAAATCTACATTAATTAATATCATCACTCAAAAAACCAAGAGGAAAAAAAAAGATAAAATTATTTGTTCAATCGGTATATAAATAATACCGGAATCCCCAATAACATCTTATTCCTATTTTAAAAGTGTGAGTATTACTATGATTGTTTAAACAAACAAAAAACAATATAAAAATAATAATCATAAATTGTAAGCAGTAGCCCCCCACTAAACTTTGATTACTATTGAAAGAGAAAATAACAATCATTAAGAGGTTTATTCGTGTCTTTTAGTCTACAATAACATTTATAGTCCAGGTGCCGAGTTATACACTGTTACTACATATAAGTAGCGAAAAACCAAAAAAAAAAAAAAAATAAAATAATAAAATTAATTAAACGAAAATTTTTTTTGTGATTAAATTTGTTAAGTTATACTAATTTAATTAATGTTTTAAAATAAAAGAAAACTAACGCAAGAAAAGTGTAACACTAAATTTTCTTTTGATTTTCATCAAAAGTAGAAAAAAAAAATACAAAAGTATGATCGATTTTTTTTTTGTGTGTTAATTTTAATTAAATTAATTTTTATTTGTGAACGTTTCAATTAATAAATTTTTTTGTTTCAAAGTGTATTTTTATTTGTTTTGTTTCCAATTTCATAATTTTTATGGAAAAAACAAGAAATAAAAAAATTGTTATTCAATATACGCGAAATCAGCGAAAGTTATTTTCTTAATTAATTTTTTTTTTTTGTATTTATGTTATATTTTAATAAAATTTTGTTTTTTTTATATATTTTCAGTATTTCATTGAATTTTATTAGAATATAAAAATAAAAATATTAGAAACAAAAATGAAGATTTTATTAGTACTATGTGTAACATTATGTGCCGTCGTTTATGGTAATCCAATTCCAGATGAAAAATCAATAGATATGTTAAGGATTCCATTAAATGGAGATAAGGTATGTTCAATTATTTTTAATTAATAAATACTATTACAATATTACAAATTTTTCACTTTCACTCTCTTTCTGTCTCTTGATCATATGTCAGAGAACTTTTATTGAGGAATTTTCATGTTATCGTGATTTTATTTTTATTATTTTACTTTCTTGTAAATTTGCATAAATTACATAAAAACTAAAAATTAGACTAAAGATGAAATATGTAATATAATATTATGATGTAATTTGATTGTCATTATTAAATCGAAAGAAGGTGGTCAATCGGTCGGTTAGACAGAAAGTGAAAGGGGAAATTCTTTCTTTAAATAAAAAACCAAAAACAAAATCGTCAACATAACTTTCATTAAATTATTTAAATGTATACAAAAGATTATTTTCGTTATGTTTTGTTTGATAAAATCACGTAATATGTTTGTATATTTTTTATGTAATGATCTACATAATCATCAAATTTTTTGTTCAAATTTACTTGTTTATAACAAGGCTATGGGTTAAATATTCAAGGTATAATAATTAAAAATTCAAAAACAATTTAATCAAACATTAAACCAATAAAAATAATAATTTTTAAATTTTGATTTTTTATTATATAGGAATTAGATGTATTAACATTATCAAATGGAGATTCACAAATAAATGAACGAAATAAAAGGACAATTGGCATGCTGCGCCAACTATTTCCAACACTCTCACAGGTAAATTATTTAGAGAATTAAATTTTTTTTTCTTATTTAAATAATTAATAACTGAAACATTTTCATTTTGTAATAATTTTTCGAGGACAAATTAAGTAACAATTGATATTGAAAAGCTCATTAAGAAAATCAACTTTTAAAAGTAAGAAAACCAAAAACTGATTAAATTGGGATTAATTTACATAAATGTTAGTTCAGTTGGAAGAATTTATTTTTATATCATGATTCTTGCTTTAATATTACTGTCAAGTTTGTTGACAGTTATAGACATTTTTGAGCTTTCACAATTTATTATAAACGTTGTTATATAACTAAATTTCAAATTTTACATATTAAGTTGTAACGACATGTTAAGCTAACCAAACACAAAAAATCATGTGCGTGTCTAAATATGGATCAAACATGCAAATTATCGGTTGTTTGAATAAATAAATATTTGAAAATAAATTTAACACGCAACCGTATATTGGTCCATCATCAAGTATATGTAGAACTAATTTAAAATTCGACTTTCCATTAACTAATATGCAATAAAACATCGTTTATGA
This sequence comes from Diogma glabrata, assembly GCA_963693315.1. Taxonomy (NCBI): domain Eukaryota; kingdom Metazoa; phylum Arthropoda; class Insecta; order Diptera; family Cylindrotomidae; genus Diogma; species Diogma glabrata. The sequence goes on along the minus strand of OY856187.1, from coordinate 408,653,639 downwards.
ATAGTTCAAACATAAAAATATGTTTTATAATCTCGTTTCGTAGCTATGTTGATGACCTTAAAGCTGTGCAAAATTTTTGAAAAATATTTGTTTTCAATTTTTTAAAATTAACAAGGCTGCATGGCTCTTGGTTAAATAGCACATTAATTTTCTAGGTCGCAAATTTTTATAATAATAAAAGCGTATGTAAATATTAAAATTTAAAATAAGTTTAATATTTTAAATTATTAAAAATTTGAGAACAGAATTTTTTCTATTCGAAATCATCCGTAACACATTTTGGTAGAATTGTTAGTTTAATTATTGAATAACAAATCCTACTTAGCCATCCTTAATCGACCAACCCACCGGCCAAATAAAATTTTGAAATTTTGTAAATTTTCGAAAACATTTTTAAAATTGAAAATCGTCTCTCCAATAACAGATGTGCAGTTAAAACTCATTACCCAGATGTTTCTATTCATATTTTAAAAAGAAAATTTAACTTTTACAAGATTGCGGTATTAATGTTCCTAATGTTATTTCGAAAGTCGTTTCAAATAATCATGTGGTTTTACTGGATCTCATGTATAAACTCAACTGGCCTTAACAGAACTTTTAATATTTTAATCAAATTTAGAGTTTTAAAAAAATGTTTTAAAAATTTCAATTTTGAAATTTTGAAACTTTTTTAAAACTCATGGTTTCACTAAACAATTTTGTAAAACCATATCTATATTATGAGAATTATTCACAAGCTAAACAAGAAAATGCAAGTTCAAGTGAAAATATTCACAGCTGCGCCATTTAACATATCTGAGATTCTTCGCTTTTTTCTTTGAATAAATTTATGATAAATTTTAATTTTAGAATTTGACAATACCCCCTAAAATTTATATACCATTTTCGAAGACTAAAAGTTTTAAAAAATTCAAAACCAATCAAATCTTTGAAGTTGCAATTCGCAAATTTAAAATATTTATTTTTTCGCATAAGCTTTTGAAATGTTCCTCCATTAATTTTGCATTGTAATAATCACAATGGGTGTTTTGAGAGACTCAGAAATCAAAGATTAATTCAACTAATAAAATTTTCACAACATATTCTGCTCTTTTGAATAAAATCCTTTGTAAAATAAATCCCATTTTTAAAGTTAATTTTTTTAAAATGTGGCCCCTTAGCGCAAAACAAATAATTTCGTTTTACCTAAAAAAAATTTATAGACAATCTCTGTTTTCAATAACAAAATTTTACTATGATATATAAAAATCAAAAGTATTTCACAAAAATAAGGGCATTATGCACATCATAATTTAACCCAACCAAAACCAGCACAACATTAGCCCACAGCCGGTACAGAAACATGTTGTTAAATCCGGCAATATGTCAACTTATAAATTTATTTGTATTATAGGTTTTTAAGAAATTGGAGTTGCATTTTTCCAAACAAATATTTAAAATTTAAAGGAATTTCAAATCATGTTTTTCAAAACAATGCCAGTGAATGCACTCGGGTTGTATTTTATAAAACAAATAATTAAAAAAATTCAAAACATTTATTTCAAAGCAATTTCAGTGAACTCATCACTCGGGCTGGATTTTTTCAAACAAATATTTAAGGGGGGGTATGGTTTTAAAGACGAAAAAAAGCATATATTTGTGATTTTTTTGGGGCGACATGAGTAATTTAATTTTATTAAATTTAATTACATATTATTGTACAACTTTTGAAATATGTCAGAAAAAAATTTCTATAAAAAATATCGATAAATAAGCTGGTGACGTTGAATCTCCAGAGGCGCCTTGAAAAAAAGTGGTTTTGCGGTGAACACTATAACTCGTTACCGGATCATGTGAAACAAAAAAATTGATATGCGTTTTAAAGGTGATGTATTTCTCGAGGTAATCCGGAAGAGTTTTTTTTTCTATTTGTTGCAGCACTTGGAAGTGAAAAACGCGATTTAGCTCAAAAAATCGCGTTTAATTTGTTATTAAAAAATAGAAAAATATAAAAATATAAAAAAAAATCTTCCTGATTACCTGTTGATTTATGTGAAGAAGTAATGTTCAAATTTTCAAAAGGATCGGTTCAGTAGATTTTGAGTTCTAATGTTCACGAACTTCAAAAATGACGTTTTAGGGAAAATGGGGTCAAACGGTAACCCTGTTGAAACGCTGTAACTAAGGTTACAGTTTTTACTCGGATTGACTTAAAATTTGTACACAATATTCTCGACATATTGTTCATTCAGAAAAAAAATGCAAAATAAATAATTTTAAAACCATACCCCCCCCCCCCTGTTGAAACGCTGTAACTCCGTTAGTTTTACTCAGATTGACTTAAAATTTGTACACAATATTCTCGACATATTGTTCATTCAGAAAAAAAATTTTAAAAAATACAAATAAAATAATTTTAAAACCATACCCTCCCCCCCCTTAAAATTTAAAAAAAAATTCAAATCCTATTTTTTAAAACAATTCCAGTGAATAACACTTCAACTGCAAAATCATTTTTTTTCTCTAAATATCATAAATTTATCCAAACTCAACGTATAATTTTTAAATTAAAAAAAATTTAAATTTTGATTTATTTTTGAAATTCAGTCGAATCAGCTGGCGGTCCTCCATGCTTATTTCTAAGGTGTCAGATTTTGAACTAAAGCTTATAGCCCCTGGGCTGGCACCAATTTCATGTGATGATTACCACATATTTTATACTTCGTGAGGCGCCTGTCCTTGACGAGCCCAAAAACATTTGTTCTGCGATTTTTCTTAAATCGACCGTTTTTGCGTTCGGCAAGCTCCAAAACATGCCGAAGAACAGGCGTCTCACGAAGTATAAAATATGTGGTAATCAACACATGAAATCGGTGCCGGCCCAGGGACTATTATACAAGTTTCAAAATAGCTAATTTCAACAAGGAAAAAATCTAATCTCTATTAAATTATAGTTTTGAGATTTTAAATTATAAAACAATATAAGAATAATTGTAATAAAGTGCTTTTTACTCTGTGATGAGATTTCAAATATGAAAAAAAATTGGTAAACATATTTTCTCTACATGTTCTATGCTTCAAAATTTACAGTTTCTAAAGAACTCAAAATTCAATCCTCCTTTTCCCAAAATTTTAAAATCAAGAATTCAACTAAAAGACTTAAAACCGTTTCTATCAATTTTGTCACCATTTCTGACAATTATTGATGCATTACTTCAAATAACGTAATTAAAATCTTCTCTTGTAACCAAAACCGTAACCGCATTTAATAATTACACAACTTTTCAAATCATTAATTTTTTATTGTTTTTTTATGAATTTAATGAAAAATAATTGATGAGAAACGTGATTAATCTTAAATGTTTTGAAACGTGTGCCAGTTAAATCACTTCATCTAACACGTTTCCACCTTCTTAGCAATAATTTTAAATTTCCATTAAAATTCACTATAATTAAACTATATTTCCCAGTATTTATATTTATTTGTATCTGATATACGAGATATAATTAAAACTACTTAAAGTAATTGAATTATAAAAATTAATGTTGCGGAATACAGATACAGGAAAATAAACTACAAAAAATGTTTTACAATTACTTTTTTATGTTTCTGCTATTTATTTTGTTTGCTTTTCAAATCAAACTTCAAAATTTCATATATTTCTTTCAACTTTATATATATTTATATATATTTTCACCTAAAAACAAAATCAAATTATTATATAACAAAAAAACAACTTTATTCAATATTTAAAAACTACAAAATTCTGCAATTATAATTTTTTAAAATACTTTTTAAAGTGGAAACCTCACGCGGTATGTCTCAAAAAAAAAAAAAAATTTAAGTGTGGCTAATTTTTTTATTTCTTTTACAATAATTTTATTTCATTTTATTTATTCATTATTTTGTGGTTTATATCTTTTTTTATTGAAAGAAAACGAAAGTTGTTTCAGTGAATTTTTTTTTTTTATAAGTTGAAATATAGAAAAAACGAAAAATGAGGCCGAGAAAAAAATTACATATACATATAATTAAATAACGATTGCAGTTTATAGTCCAGATTTTTGTTTCAAATAATTAAATAACTTAATGTCAAAACCAGATTAACAAACACAAAAAAAAAACAAGCAGACAAATTAATGATATACATTTTAGTATTGACATTATAACTATATGGATACAAAGTTTAAGAATTTCGTTTATTTTTTTTTTAATTTTACTATAAAACAAGTTTTTTAAATGGGATACGCATTGAAACGATCCATAATTTACATAAATTAGTCTCATACTAACTGTAAAGTAAAGCTGCGCCAATTTAAATAATTTTTAATATATTAGTCAAAATAAATTCAATATAACCTTCAATTGAAACGGCACTTGTAAAAAGCGTAAACTATTCGTAAAATGCTTTTCATTATTTCAAATTCTGTATGAATTGCAAAAAATTGATTCATAGAATGGTCATCGTTTTATAATTCAAGGTAAAATTCCATTAGAAAATCATAAATATACAATCTAAAAATCTCCATTACTTCTTCGTCTTAACATTCCAACTTCCTACTACTACAACCCTGGACAATAAAATTGTTAAATACAATTATTGCTTTACATTGTTTATTATTTTTGAAAGTTTTTTTTATTGTAATTGTATTTCAAAGTAATAAAAATATTCCATAATATTCGAATAGTTAATTAATTAATTGTATAAATAATATTGCAAAAATTCTTTTAAGTAACGATAAAATGACAAATTAAAAACCGTTTGAACTTTATGTTAGAAATAAGTCATAAAAAGTTTCTCCTTCCTTTTATGATGAGTAACGAAATATACAACAAGATAACGTTTTAACTGAGAAAAAGGGAAAATTATGCAATTTACGATTGTTAGTGACTTCCAACGCAAATTTTAAAAATGTATATACAATGTACTTTTTTTTTGTTATGTGATTTGTGGAATTTGTCTAGAGTCTAGACGGTGTACGGTAAAATTATTTTATGCTTAATAAACTTTTTGAACAAACTAAAACAATCAACAATAATATTGAAACAATGAATGTAAGTAAACCTAGAAGCATAATATCCGGTTTTCGATGTTTTGTTTCATTATTCATCCATTGTCCAATTTAGTTACGTAAAGTGTGACTACGATATTATAGTTAAAATAATATGAATGCATGATGTAATAAAATCCGATAAACCGTTACATAGTCCTTTTTGATTATGAGGGTTAAGTTGACGGTGGTCCACGGTGGAAAACTGTTAGGCCTAAAAACTAACTTTGTTCATTTCCCAGTATCGACTAAATTATTTGAATTTTTGACTTAGGGTAGAGTGACCAATATAAATTTAAAGCCATATTGGTATATTTTTCTATAACGACTTTATGGGTATTTGTCAATATGTTCTATATGCGTTTTTTTAGCAAATTAGCTTTTCGTGAAATTTTGAGTTGAAATCTTTGCAAGAGTCTTGCAGCAAGACAAAGCGATATTACATCTTTAAATAACCTTCGCTTTTAAAGCATCGATCTCTCTCGATTTTCCGATGTCCATAGATGCATTTGTTACGTGCAGGCACTAACATAGAATAGTTTTGGATATTTTAGAATAGGATATTTTTGAATAGGATGTGATTATATGCCAAATAGTCAGCCCATTTTGTATCAATACTCAAGTTGCTGTTGGTCCATTCTGTTAGTTTTTAGTTAGTTTTTCAGTTTACATACTGTTTAAGATAGATCAAATTATGGAATAAATTATTTCCTATTTCAGTAATTTCGTTCATATCAAAATATTTACGAACACATTTATATATTTTTTTCGATTGCGATGTCGCTCCATTTAACATCACTAATGAGTTTAATAATTCATTTAAAATGACAAATCGAAACTCTGAAAATTGAGTGCTTCAAAACTTTCAATATTCCACACAATTGGAGTAAAAATTTACGATATTGCCAATAAACCATTCTCGAGTTACAGTACCTCGAGTACCACAATAAGATCACGCATATCTTTTGAAACTTCCACTGCAGCCTTTTTCCTATTCAACACGTTTTACATCGTTATGAAAAATGGAGGCTTGATTATGTAGAAAAAAAAGCCAAAGCACAGACTTCTCATCTTAAAAAAAACTTGAATGGTTCTCGGCATTTTTCACGCCACCACCATAGCTCGTTATTGCAAGCACCTCTGTTTTAAGTTCAAAAAACTTTCACAGAATTCTTCATAATCATAACGTACCATCGATCGACCGAGTCAACTGTGTCTAAAACATTTATATTTTTTCATAGAGTAAAATAGTTATATATTATTACCTCAGTCAAATTTATTTCGTTGCTCGTTTCGATCCCTAACCTCATGGGGGGTTGATGGTTTACATACAGAGTAGCTGTATGTTCTACTATCTAAGAACTATGTCAGAAAGTAGTCTAACCTGAAGGGTAAGACCTGATTTGTTTACCTGATGTAAGCAGTTTATGAGCTTCAATGCAAAATTGTTTAAGCGCAATCATATTTTTTGTGTTCAGCAGTATACTAGGTGTATCTGCTGCTAAACAACCCACAAATTCATTTTTAAGTAAGGACGATTTAAGATCGTTACTTAAGGCCTCGTAATTAGTGCAATCCAGAAGAACAAGTAATGCATATCATCCACATCACATATTGTGCATAAAGCATTGTCCCTAACATCAACACGCTTCAAGTACTCTCTAAATTTGCCATGTCCAGCTATAAACTGGACCATAGAGCCTGTCAGAGCTACCCTATTCGTACCTAAAGCAAAAGTTGAATCGCTGATAAAATGAAATGTATACCTTACCGTATCTGAGACCTCCCAACGTGCCTTCCATTCATTGAGGGTCTCCTGGTGCAGTCCCTGTTTTATTTGCTTCTTTTCAACTCTGTTGTTTGTGTTGACCGCACGGTTGTATAATTTGGGATTGTGTCCGTAATGACCTGAGTTGGGGTTGTAGAAATGGATCTGTAACCTCGGATCATGCGGAGTAACATATATCTTTCAGCGCCTAGTAACTATGCATTATTCTTAACGTTGGTCCGCTCATACCAACCAGCTGAGCAGTACGACATAATCGATTTCACTACGATCTTATAAATAAGATGTATATATATTTCTATCAAGATCCCACTATTCATGAGATAACCTTGTGAAACTGCGGAAGAGGGACTTGGATTTCTACCATATTCGTGTAGCATGACTTGATACCCTCATCTTCTCATTCAAGTCAACACCAAGGTATCTGGTTGAGCTGAACATTTTGATTGTTTTTCCATTAACCTTAGTGGTTGGTAATCTAGCTCTGTCGTATTTTGGTTTTTGCTCCGACAAGCTTTGTTATGTTTCTTCTGCACCAGGAATAAAAAGTATGACTTTAACCGTTGAAATAATTGTAAAATTCTTTCTATTGGGAGCATAACCGACAACCATCTTGTTTTGCTTGGGCTAAGTAGTCGACGAGTCAAACCTATGAAATTTTCAAAATCAAATTTTATTGGATTTTTAATATTTCATAAAAATATTGTATGGTAATTGGTGCTAGAAAAACGGAACAATTCGGGACTTTTTTAATATTCCGGGACAATTTCCGGGACATTTTCAATGCGGGTCGGCAGACTTAAATCCGGGACTGTCCCGAAGAATCCGGGACGGTTGGTCACCTTAACTTAGGGTGAGGTATATACAGAGTACAGAGTGATCTCAACTCAAACTCTTGCATGACACAAACGTATTAGGCGAACTTAAAAAGGTTGATTCACATAATAACTATACCATTGATGTGAGTGAGTATGATAAATGCTTGACGTTAGTTAGATCAGCTCCCATGAGGCATAATCGTCAAACCAAAAATTTGATGTGAGTTGAAATTAAGGTTTTATTTATGTCTAGAAGATGGTTATGGTTAAATCATTTTCAATAATAGGTCACTACCCCACCTGTCAGCACTGTCCAGCAACACTCCAAAAAAGTAGAATTTAGAACTGGCCATCCAATGGGTGGTGGCTAGTGTGAGTCTGGTGCAAGATTTGAAAAATGCCAATATCTTTGTTGCAAACTAGCCGAAACTTTAGCCGAATGTATTACACCGAGATTGACATGAACAGATAATTTTTCACTCAAAGATAGGATACGTCTTCGCCTGATCATCGAAGTTACGTAAAATTAGGCGTGATTAGTACTTAGATGGGTGACCGCTGGGAGACGCCACTAGTTATTGCCTCTTTTATATTTTTTAAATTAGTCCTATTAACAATGTTTTCAAACACGTTTAATTTATAGATTAAATCTTAACGGTGAAGGCTGAAACGGTTATTTTTGATAAGTTTTAACGAAAGATTTGAATAAGAGATGAAAATTCACATGAACTTTAAAATACTCAAAATTAATGTTGATTAATTAAATTTTATGAGGCAATAAATCTTTTGTGCTATTCGTCAACCAATAAAACCACTAATAATCAGCAGATGTTCAATTTATTTCAATTTATAAAAAAATGTGTGATAAAGGTTGATAAACCATTAGATTTTCTCAATAACATATGAATAATTAAATTTATAAAATTGACTAAATTACAACACATAATTCAAATGTAATATAATTTGAATTAATAACGGATTACAATCACATAATGTGATATTGCCTATTGACAATTTGTAAATATATGTAAATATGTATTAGTCAACTTATAAAATTTTGTAAAAAATAACTAATTTATGTAAGAAAAAAAATTACATTTTGTAAATATTTAAGCTAACCAATCAAATTATTTTATGCTTGTTATCATAATTAATAGAATAGAAAAACAAAAATTAATATACTTTAAGTTAAAACAGTTTTCCGCCCGAAAATTTTATTGTAGATAATCGAACAAAAAATTCAAGCAATTGTACAAGCTGTGATACGATCAGTTGGACCAATACTCCTACGTGGTGTTCTTGGCGGTGGCAATACAAATACACAAAGTCGTTCAAATTTCGATGATGATTTTGACGACGATGATGATGATGATGATAGTAACAATTCTGATTCTGATTCAGGTAGTCGCGTTAGTGTGTCATTACCAGCATTTCCGGATGATGATGATGATGATGATGATGATAAAAGTAATCAAACAGAACTACCAACAACGCTATCAGCAATCGAATCAAATGATGACGTTGATACAGAAAAATTAACAGAAAATGAAACATCGTCAGAGAATAGTGATAGTGAAAAAGAAACGTCTACAGAGAAAGAAGATGATCAAAACTTAATTCGCTAAAAGATCATTCATAAACTTTATGTGTTCATTCATTTAGATATTATTTTTTGTTCTTTTCTACTTGTGGTGAATGTTTATCTTTAGAAATCATTCATTAAATCCTAATATTTTTTTCTTAATTTATTAATATTTGAAAAATCCATTGTGTTGCATATATTTTTAGATTTTCTGAATATAATTTATGTATTGTAGATAACTTCGTTATGTAATGCTTTTGGTTTGATGTATTCGTTTCTTCGTAGATTTTGTCTTAGAATAGTTTTCTCATGTATTGCCAACTTTTTGACCATTTTCAAAAACAATCATGATCATCATCATTTATGTTTATTAAAATATAAAAGATCCTAAATATGTAGGACATCAACCGTCACTATTCATACTTATATGTGCTTGCATTTTTTTTTTTCAATTAATTTGTTTACTTCACGTTCTTATGAATTGCCAATTATGTGTTGTACTTACTGAACTTTGTGCTGCTGCTTTTATAGAAAATATTTTTAATAAAAACTCTACTATTATTTGAAAACAAACAGAAAATATTTTCTATAAATTTTTTTATGTAGTTTGTGTAATTAATATTTTTTTTAATGTCATAACCTATAAAACAAAATTTTGTTTTAATTAATTTCCATTAAATTATTTAATTAACATTTTAATTCACATTAAACCTTCATATACGATCATTGAATATTTAATCATCAGGTAGCCGCTAATGACGGTGAACAAATGGATGCCAATGCCATTAATGAAGAATTAACACGAGTTGTTCGTGAAATATCAGAACAAACGAATGCACTTGATGAACAATCTGTTACAAATGATAAACAAACGGATCAACAAACAGCAGAATCACAATCAGCACAAGCATCATCCGATCAGTCATCATCGTTAGATGAATTAACATTAGATAATGAGGAGCAAGATGAAGAAAATAGGAATAAAAGGTATGAAATTCAAATATATTATTAATTTCATTTATATTTAAATCACAAGTTAAAAACCGTGATGAAACTATGTAATTATGTTTGGTCATGAAACGCTTTATAAAACTATAGAGTAGAGATATATGCATTGAATAATGTTAGTTTTAAAATTAACAACATTGAAATATCAATAAGTTATAACCACATTCTTTTTCTAGAAATATTTCGTGGTAATGCTTATATTTGTTTAATACTAAATCAATCAAAAAATGTTTAAACGAGCACATTCATCTATGTTTGTTTTGAATATTAATTTCAATTTAAAGTTTATTATTTTTTAAATAAATAATCGATGACATGCGACACAACATGATGACATAATGGGTTAATACATTTTTGTTATTATTATATTCGATAAGTAACGTATATAATTTATTCTAACCCAACACTTTCATTCTCCAATTTCACTTTCTTTGTTTAGTTGTATTATTTTTGATTTGTTTTTCTTTATTTTCGTTCAAATTAATTTTTCTTATAGTATTATATTTCGTTGAGCAAGCTGTATGCGTTATGGGAAAACGAAATTAATATATTAGAAGTAACGGAAATCATTAACGAGGAGAAATTCAGACTATGTGAAATAATCCCATTATTTGCTCTAATTTTTAATAGTTTAGACTGTTTTCACGAATGTAACGGGTTTTAGAGCTAACCATATATTTCAATATATTTTTTATTCGTATCTCATTAATTTTGTTTTATCCTTAGTAACTAATTTAAACCATTAACTGGGATAAATAAAAGTGTTTGATTAGTACTCGCTGCAGCCTTTTATTTTACAATTTTACTGCTGTCACCAATTTTATCAAATTTAAATTTTGCATCTTACGAGGTAATAAGGTCCTTTGTCACTGATATCTTTAGGATTTCATCAAAATTTCTTTCTAAAATTATTTCTCTCTGAATGAACATTTCTCTTTTAAACTTATAATGTTGCTCGGAAGTCAGGAGCTCGATCTTTTGTTCACATAAGATCTATGGTGCCTTTAAAATGCTTGGTTTAACGGATTTAGCCGAAACAAAGCCTCAGGCTTTTCGACTTCTAACTGAAAAAAAGAAAGGAAAAGAGGTTAATATTTGTTTACCGTTTAGCTATCATTCGAGGGTTCTGTTTGTATTTTGATCTGACTTCACTTTGTCCTAATACTCTATCTATATTGTAACCAGTTTTCCAGAAGCTCCTGGATAAAGTTTACGTTAGGACTCTATGCTATTACGAGGAGCAGATTTTTTTTTCGGCATTTGCTTATTTTTGAATTTTTTAATATCATTAATTTTAAAATTAAATTTGAATTTTAGTACTACAAAACAATCAAAAACATAAACGTTTAAATATTTTTCAATTTTTTTTGTTTTAATTTTCAGATTTTTAAACTTTGGTTTTGGAGCTAGTGGTGGAAATAGTGGTGCCAGTAGCGGTGGTGGATCCGGAAGCTTTATTTTTGATATACTTCGTGTAAGTTAAATTTTACAATTTATGTGAAATATTTATTTTCTTAATTTATTCTATTATTTTTGTATCATATCTATTCACCTTTCATTTAAAATTATTTACACAGCTTTTATTGAATTTATAATATTGTTGTTGTTGTTGTTTTTTTATAACAAATAAATATTGCAACATAAACAACTTTGAAATACTTATTTTGATATAATTCAACAACCATGGACCGAAATTTAAAAAGGAAAATAATGTTTTAGTACACTTTCAACTTTTTTATTTTTGGTTTTTTTTTTATGACACAATAATACACAAATTTTTGGAACTATGGTTGTGGAATTATGTTGTCATATATGACTTAAAAAAATTAACCAACAAACAAAAATAACTGGATGACAGACTAAATTATTTTTCCTCTATTTGTTTATTATTGGATCTAATTTGTATCAACTGTGGGGACTGTGTAATTTTGTTCTTCTTGTACTGACTTTTAAAATTCGTTAATTTGGGTTATTTTATACAAATTATTTAAATATTTTAATTTACATAATTTTATTATATACAAAAAAAACAACATAAATGATAAATTATTATACTCGCGATCGTAGCGTACAGCTGACCGTGCTGCTAGGGCTGCGGGCACTGTATATCGTGTTGTTGCTGGAACAGAACCGCTTGGTGTCATCAAAACAGCATCACGAACAACTATAACGTCTGAACGGCAAGAAAGTACTAACTATTCATCAAATGGACGCATTCCTGTGGTAAAAGCTTCCCTCTTAATCTCCCATTAACTATTTGTTTGTTAAATAACACTAAAAACTTTTTTTTTTTCTAAATTTCTTTTAAAATTGGATTATTTTTCAAAAGTGCTTGAAAATTTTTACGTTTTATATTGTTATGGTTGAAAGGAAAGTATTTTGTCGATTTTCAACGGTTTGAAAGGGTTGAGTTGTCCTTGACGCATTCAGTTAGAACCTATTCGTTTTCACAAAGAATGACTTGACTTCTCTGATAGCAATGTATAAATAAATAAGCTTTTAAAATAATTATTAATAAAAATAATCATATCATATCCATTATTATTTCATAATCATCTATTAAATTCCATAATTCAGACATTTCCTTTCTTTTCAACTCATAATTTATTTTACCGGTATTTTTGTAATATGATCTTCTGTCAAAATGTCTAAATAAATTTAATTTTAAATAATTTATAAATCTATGTTAGAAGGATATTTCAAAATTTTATAAGAAATAATTAATTTCAAGCACAAATGTATTAAAAAATTTAAAAAAATTCCTAAAACATAATTTAACAAAAATTCATCTTATGACATTTCATTTGCATATCATATCATTCAATTTCCTTCTATCCATTTATTTTTATTTTTATTTTTTATTTTATAAAATTAACATTATTAAAAATTTAATAAATAACAACTTGACATGACAAAATGACAGACGATTATGAAACTTTTGTTTATGTAATTTAAAATTAAAATTTTTTAGCACAGCTGCCCTATATGCTTGAAACAAATAAGATTTTAAAATAATTTAATTAATTTTAATTTTAACAAATTGAAAGTTATATAAGAATTATTTTGACTAATAAAAATATAAATTTATTTTAGCTTGTTGGTGGAAATAGTGGAACTGAACAAGGTGATGCAAGTGCGAATGCTCCCGATACCGTAGATGCTGATGTGTCAAAAACTCCTGATATCGGTTATACAGAAGGAATTCCCGGTCCAGTCACACGATTGTTTGTTCTAGCCAATCGTGGTCTTTCAAATTTAATTCAAGATTTAATTCTTGTAAGTTTTATTATATATTTAAACTGTCATCCTACCACAATATGTAGCCCGTTCAAAAATATTATTAATTTTTTTTATTTGTAGCGAATTGCACAAACAAGTGAACGTGTTGTTAACTTCAAGGCACGACTTATAACCTCCCTCATTTAAATCAATTTACAAAAAAAAAAAAATTAAAGCATTAAAATTATAAAAAAAAAAATTGTAAAAAATTCACTATTACTTTCACAATTTTTTGTTGTTATTGTTATTATTATTGTAGCTGTTTCTTTAGTCAAGCAAAAAAGTAATTTTATTTTTTACAATCTTTTTTTTTAAATTTAATAATTACTATCGTTTTTAATTTTTTTATTAAAATCCGTCTTTTAAAAAAATTTTGGTTTTATTTTAAAATTATTATATTTTTTTTTTTAAATTTTAAAATAAAACTGAATCAAGTGATTTTATTACTATGATAGAGAGGGATAAAGGCTAAGATTAGGAAAATATGGTTTTTAGGTTGAATTAAAAAAAAAATATTCCAAAACTTATAGTTAAGAAAACAAAAAAAAAAAAACGAAAAACTTTAATCCAACCTAAAAACTATTTAAAAAAAAAATATATTAAAATATATATGTGGCTGTTTGTTTGTTATTTAGTAAACCAATCTAAAATTCGCTTCAACATTTCTTAATTCTTTTTCTAAGATAATGTTACTTCCTCTAAATTAATGGTGTCTATTGATTTTTGAATATAAAAACAATATTAGTTTAATTTTTTTCTAAATAATCAAATTTCTAGCAGTGTTGTATGCAATGTTTGTACATACGGAGAAACAATTTAAGTTATTCTAAAATTTAAGTAAATTTTTTTGTTTAATTATAAGGGATCTTGTTGACTCAAAAACTATACAAATATAATATGAAATTATTCAAATTAAAAAAATAAAACTCAAACCGTTATCAGTTCTTATATTTTTTAAGACTTGTCAATTTTTATGTAAATAATAAACTAGAAAGCAATCAACCTATTACAATAGGTTATACTATACAATTATTTTAATTATATTACCTTAATTATATTTTTGGATAATTTATAGAAAAACAAACAAAAACTATTTAGGCTCGCGAGTAATGCCATAAATAAGAATTATAAACAAATGAAAAAATTTCAAAAATTTATAAATGAAAAAAAAAATATTAGGAAACCATAAAAATTTTATCTGAATAATGTTTTGCTTTATATTAAATTATTATATAACTTTCTTTTTGTAATTTAATTTAGATATAAAAACCAAACTCTTAATTTTGTAAATATTCTAAACAAATAAATTAATTTTAAAATAAAAAATGGAATATATTAACGTTTTTCAACCAACCCCATACATCACCCTCCGTAAAAAAAGTTCCTCGAGAAATATTTTTGACATAAATTATATGTGGTTAGTGTTGCTTTAGTCAGGATATAAGGTCGAAGATGTGGGGATGTAGACATTGGCGTAGCTAGCATGGGTGGCACCCGGGCGGATATTGTGGTGTCACCCCAAGAATGAAAACTGTCAAAAATAATAAAAAGCCAATAACGTGGTGGGGGGGGGGGGGGGGGGGGGGGTCAATATAAGCAACAAAAATTTTCATAGAACGAAAAATTATATTGTAATATGTAAAACATTTCCATAATATGGATTCAACTTAAGTAAATTAAATAAGTGATGTAGAAGTTTCAACTTCAAAATTATTATCGCCTCAACGGGTGTGGCGTAATCGATAGCGTGTCGGCCTAAGGATTCGAACCAGGCTCTTGAGAGGAAGGTTCGAATTCATCCAAAACACGAAAAAATGCGAAGTGAGTGTTTTTTCTGAGAAACTTCCATCTATAATTGAAAACAATTTAATTACTTCTTTACTTACTTGAGTTAAATTGATCTCGAAAAATCTCCAATATTGTAATATATTTTTTATTCGCCTACATATTAAAGTGTTACTTTATTACTGTGATTTGCCGGCTTTAAAGTATCACTTTTTAACTATTTATTTTGTTGTCATAGCTACGTCCAAAAAAGTAAAAAGCTTTTGTATTTGTTTAAATTCTATGAAAAATAAAAATTTTTTATCAAAGCAACCCTTAAGTTGAACATTTCATTATCCAATTAAAATAGTTGTTATCATTTGTTGTCATAGCTACACAATAATTTGGAAAAAAATAATAAATATTTTGTCAAAGGTTACTTGTTCCACATATTTTTATTTTAAAATTTATGAAAATTTATAATTTTAATTTAGAATAAACCAATTTTCTTAAAATATTTTGCTTGCGGCGAATAAAAAATAGTATATGATGCACGGACGTAAGCTATTTTGAACTTAATGTGGGTGCAAATCTCGGCTAGCGCCTCGATTTGCAAACTCCACATCCGTCCAAAATCTTTAGCTTTACGTCCTAGCATCATAATGTACTATTTTTAACTACTGACTTGAGAAATCGTCATTATTTACTCGAATGCCACAATGAGAAGTCATTTTTCTCAAGCTAGGTCAATAATAATAACAAAAAATTACCTAGGTTAAAAATGACAAATTTTCCTTTATTTTTATTTGAAATGAACAAAAACCACAAACAAATAATAATTGCATTCCTTTATTTCGTTTTATTTGTATGAAACTAAACTTCCAGGCTACTTGATATTTTAAGATATTTAAAAAATGAAATGGAAAATGACTAATATCAAAATCTAATCAAAGCAAATATGATAATTAGTGTTAGTAGTTAAAAAAATTCTATATATACCTCGGTTGAGAAGACTAATATAGACCTCGAACATTATATCCCTCGGCGCTACGCGCCTCAGGATCTAAAAGTTCTCGGTCAATAATAGCTTACTTCTCAACCTTGTTCTATAATGTACTATTTTTTAAATACAAGAAAAGTGCAACGTACAAATATAATAAATAAAAAAAATTATGTATAGTATTATTTGATTCTTCGGAATATTTCTTTTTTGCGTAAATTTTTTTAGGAGGTTACTATTGTTGTTGAAAAGGTCATGAAATATTCCACAAGAATTTGTTAAATTATTGTTCACACATTAAATGGCTTTTAATGTCTCAAGTAGAGTTTCTGCTCGAAAAATTCGGTCGAGGAAGATTTGTTATCTTGAACTAATGACTTGTTATCTTGTACTGGAGTACGCTGGGATTGTCACTCCCTTAGATCAAAAATAAAAAAATTTATAAATCAATAAAATTAAAAACTTTACCTATGAACGTAAAACTCAAGTTAAAACAACTAAACTTTGACGGATTATTTTATTTTTGAAATTTTATATAAATAATTCAAATGTATGAATAAGTTTATATTATATAATCTTAATTACAATTTCAATAGAAGACAAAGTGGAACTCAATTTATGTTTAGTGTTTACTACAATATTGATTGTCATATAATTCGAATTTATTTATATATATTTAAACTAAAGAAAATGTTTTATTTAGCATAAATAAATTGCCTAAATTTAATTTTGAGTAACGAAATTCTTTTTTCATTTAAATAACGAAATTCTGTTTTTTTTTTAAGTCGGAACATTTTTAAAATGAAGTGGGACGCGGGACAAATTGTTAAAAATCGGGACTGTCCCGCCAAAAGCGGCACGTCTGGTCACCTTAATTAAATCTCTTCTTTCTAGCTTTAACACCTGCAAACTAAGAAATCACATCTTCAAAATTTATATTTTGTGTTGCCTCATGCTCTATTGTTAATATGCTAAAATTGTTAAGCCTCGTTTGGGTCATTATTGCCAGCATGTAATTTTTTATTAATTTTAATTTGCTAAAACTCCTCTCACTCGAAGCCACTGATACGCAAATAGTCATAAATAACTTTAGTGCGACCATAAGATTCGGAAGAGATTTTGTAAAATCCCATTCTACGATTAATTTCAAAATGTCTATAGGCACACCCAGTTCGAAACTGTTACATTGCCGCTTTTAAATGCCTTCTTAACCTTAGTATCTCTATGACGAGTTCTGTTTCTGATACCTCATCATAAAAACCGGTAAATTTTGATTCAGATAACTCCAACTCTTCACTGTTCGCCAAAAGCCCAGTGTTTGTCAGCACAACCTCGAACAATGAAGCTACATCTTGGACTGACTTTAATCTTGTTCAGAGTTCAACATTGAATCGTTGTAGTACTCCGATTTTTTCACAGCAAAATCTATTGCCTCTTCTACAATATGACTAGGTTTCAATATAAAGACGAAGTGACTGTATTTTATAACTAATTGATCAATATTCAAGCTTGTGCTTTCCAATACAATCCAAGCACAATCTATTCGCCTTAAAACATCATTCCAAAACAAAATATAGCAAAGAAATGTAAAATCATACACAATCACCACGCAGAAGGTTCTGTGCAGCGCCTCTAGTGTCTACATTTTCTTGTTGATCACTTAATTTCTCAATTGCAGCCACAATCCCATTAAAATTTTCATCCAATACTTTAACTGAAGCATAATGAGCATCCCAACGCGTTGTTGAGAGTCTTTTAAAAGTTGCTTTGCTGTATTTAACAAGCACTTCCCAGCAGCTAGTCGAAGCAGAAAAAATGTAGAAATTCCACTGTTCCGAAAAATGTTACAAAAGCTACATTTTGTGCAAATGAGTGTTGGTCACATAAATTAATTGAATGATCTATACACCAACAAATATTGCTTTGTTGTTTTTTGCTTTAATAATATCTTGCACTCCTTCATGTATACCACTCATAACAGCTGCATTATCATAACTTTGGGAACGACAATTCATAACATCTAAACCGTCATTTTCAAGATTTTTAAGAATTTCATCGCTTTTTTTCCATGTAAAGGAAAAAGTCCAAGGAATACTTCTTTGATTTCCACTTTTCTATCATCAATCTTCACATAATGAATCACTTTTGACATTTGATCAATATGTGAAATGTCAGGTGTGCTATCAAACATAATTCCAAAATATTTATATTTTTTTTAATATTTAATTCAAGATGTGTTCTTTTAATACTACATCATACTTTGACAGTAGTTTGATTAGTTCTAAGAAATTGCCTTTATTTAAAGGCTTTTTTCTTCCTCATATCCACGAAATGCTAGGTTTTCTTTACATAAAAACAAAGTTATATGCAATAATCTGGATGAAAGGTGTTTCAACTTCTGTTTTCAATTATCTATTAAAAGCAAGACTGTGTCTCCTATCGTTTTATGAACCTCGTTTCCAAAGTTTTCCGCTTTTTAAAATTGGGTTATTCTAAAAATTGCGAAACCGTTTTTGAATAAAATTAAAATACATAAATGTAAAGTTCGTGAAAATTGGGATTATGTAATTTTAACTTACAATTAAAACGAATTGAAAAAACTAAAGTCAGTCTTCATCCTCAATAATGATAATATGCCCAAAAACCTAAAATTCGTTTAGAAATTTCGTTTTTTCTACTAATATACTCTTCTTATAATATAGTCAAGAACGTAAACGAAATATATCTTATAAAACCTTCTATGTAAAATGTTCAAAATGTTACCATTTACAATCAGTAAGACGAATATCGCAGAAAAAATCCCATATGCGTAACTTGGTAGGGGCCCAGAGGGCCCGGCCCCCCCTAGACGAATTTTGGCCCCCCCTAGAACACAAAGTTCTATAACAGTTAGGGAAAATGAAAATGTATTTCTTTACTAAGGAATTTGCTGTTCAAAATTATTTCAAAACGTACAATAATATTATTCATGATATTATTCATATCACTGATCTTCATATAAATTTAATAAGGAAGTTTAATAAGCACTACCAATAATATTGCCACAAAAGTATCTATAAAATGGTCGTTTATCTTATCGGTTCACCATAGTAGCGAAGTTTAAAAAAGCAAACATTTTCTTTCCAACGTGTGATGTGCCAGATGTTAGAATGTCAAATGAATTCATAATTTCTGGAAAACTACACCTTCCAATTTGTTCAACGAAAAACATCGCAATAAGAACAATATAGACTTCGTTTTAAAAAAATACGGTCTCATTGCTCCATAAGACCTAAAACCACACCGAAACACCAACACTACTCGTAGTTTTAAGTTTGTTTGGCAAGATTACTTTTACTTAGGCGCCAGCCAATTTTTTTTCAGTGTATTTTTATAAGCAAACTACAATATTTTTTTTTTTTGAAAATCAGTCCCGGGGACCAAGATATAGGCCTTTCAAACAAAAAATATCGTACAAAAATACACTTTTTTACCAAATGTTGCAATTTAAATGTTAGTTTTGATATACAATTTCAAAGAATCAACATGAATAACTTAAAAAAAATAATTCTAACCTTAGGGTCCCACGTTATGACCATTTGAGGCAAGATTGGACTTGAACTTAGGCGCAAGTGGATTTTTTTTTGTTTTTTTTATCGTAAATTAAGAAAATTTAGTAAAAGGGACAGTTTTGATCTGTTTATCTTATAAGCACATAGGACATAAAGCAAAAATTAAAACAACAGAAAAAATTCTTTTCAACACTGTAATTTTGAATGGATTTTGCTTTTTTCAAAGGCCTGTATTTTGGACCTCGGGGCTGATATACAACTCGTTTTGGTTTTATTCGCTTCAGTGAGTGATTCTATATCAAATAAAAAAAATCTTGGCGCCTAAGTAGAAGTAATATCCCCGTTTGTTTGTATGACCATCAGCGAATTGACGACGGGAAGTCTGATGGATTTATTTTTGGAATTATCTGAATTTTTTATGGCTGAAAATGAAGATCGTTGTGCACAGTACTGCATTAAATGGTTGGGGGAGTGCATGATTACTGTAAACAATGAATTGTTATTTTGAACTATTTTTTATTTTTATTTTTTCAATAGTTTTAGAGACTTGGAATGTAAAGTTTAATTTAGAAACTAGGAATGTTGATTTTGTATAATTTTTGTTTGTTTGAAAGTGACTAAGTGAGGATTTATAGAAACATCATACTGATATAACAATTTATAATTTTATATGATTTTTTTCAATTTTAATTTGTCAAACATGTCGATTTTAAAAAGAACATTTTTTTTCTTTCAGTTTTATAATTTAAAGATTTATTATTTTCACAAATATATATCTAAATATAAACATAAATAACTGCAAACAACATATCATAAATAACTGGATTCGAATCGGTAGATGCAGTAGCAACGACGTCAAAAGTGACACTAAACTACCGGCAATTTCACCGTTCATATTATATAGGTGCCAGGTCACAATGGTGTTAAATGCAACTATATAGCGGACGGATTTTCTAGGCAAAAGACTGAAGTCGATCTTCTACAAGAAATGGAAGCTCTAAGCGAGTCGTTTGCTCCGCTCAAACAACTAACTTATGACAAGGTTAAATGTGTAATCTATGGGTCGGTGGTCAAACACCATTAGCTGCAAGATAAGCAGGTAAATCTTTCCTAGACTAGACCTACAGCGTTCCAAAAAACTTATAACATTGAGTAGGCAGAAAACTAGTTCATTGTTAAAGTCATTACTGATTACTGGATCCTTGGAAAGCACCCAAGTGTTGATTTGCAGGATCTGTAAGGAGGAGGATCAGCTGGAACCAGCGTTTCATCCACTTTGCACATGTCCAGCATTCGCAAATGATTTCTTTATTGCAATATTGCAATGTTATTAAATATTTTTGTCTTATTAAAATTTTATCATTAATATTATAAAACTGAAAACAAACAGGATGAGTATGTATCTACCTATAAAAATTTGCAAAACTATAGTAATTGCATAACTACCATTTTATTCCACAGTAGTTATTTATGTCTCCATTCGAAAACGACCCATTCCAATTTACGAGTTTCAAGATAAAGGAAAAAAAATTAATTTGAGATTATTTACAAACATGGTGATTTGATTGTTTATTAGTTTCCTTAGGTGTTTGCAATTAATTTGTTTGAAATGTAAAACATATTAGGTAGTAAGTTTAAGCTGATATTTTAGAAATAATTTTGGAATAGAGACATAATTTTGGAATAGAACAGAACTCAAGGGTGCCACCCTATCGACACAGGATGCCACATTATCGACGGAGACCACTTTTTCTATACATTATTCAGAATATGTGTTTTCAGACCTGGTCGTTAAAGAATCATTCTTGCATACTAAATAATGTACCGTAAAAGAAAACGGTTAATATGGTATCTATAGGAATATTCAAAGCTATTGAGTAATTGTAGTGATGGTATTCAATGCTCAACATGTTGATTCGATTAAAAAAAAAAGAAATTCACACATATTGTTGAAATTTTATTTTACGTAATAACTCAAAAATTTTAAAAAGTAGAATAGATCCTTTATGAACCAATAGAATAGATCCTTTTTGAACCACATTATAAGTTATCATAATTTATAGATCAAAATTAAATGGATAACCTGGCTAAAATGATTTCTAAGTGATTTATCGTTGAAAACGATTGAAACGTTGAAAACCATTGTGATGGTTTGTTTAAGTTTTTTTACGGTCGGGTGTCACCCCAAAACGGGTGACACCCGGGGCGGTCCGCCCCCCCCCCCCCTAGCTACGCCTCTGGATGTAGATCCCTCGTATCAACAAAGGGCACATTTTACATAATTAGAAAGATTAGGTCCTTTGCATTATTATTATGAAAAAAAAAAATTGCGGAAATGTTTGGTCAAAAGTTATAGAGGATCAAACTTTCAATTTTACATTGGTCCTCTCTTTAATTATTTTGTAGTTTTTGTTATAAATATTAAACAAATTAAATAAGTATTAATTGATTTAATGATAATTTATTTCAATTTTGGTGAAAAAAAAAATTGATTTTTTGCCTCGGGGGGAGGGCGCGGGGCATTTTATATTGATTTATTTTGCCAAGCTTATACGACCAAGCAAACATTCGACCAAAGAAAATCCACCACACACCCCAAAGTCAAAAAACAATGAAGGGATTATTTTTTGACTTTTGGGTGTGTGAAAAGTTTCCCCCCAGGAAACTCACCAAAAAAAAATAAAAATAATTTGTTAATGTTTTGAAATAAATTTTAAAAAAAGACAAATTTTTGATTCAATTTTTTTCAAATACTAAAAAGTTAAAATTTAAAAAAATTTTTTCATGATTATCATTTAATTCAACGACACGCTCTTCGTCATTAAATTTTTGGGGTGGTTTTGGGTATTGAATAAAGGTCACCTGCCAGTTTGAAAAAAATCACACATGGGTCTAAATCTTGATACCTGCACATTTTCAAGAACACGTTGTAACAAAGATACTATACTTCGGAAATTCGAGTCACATTGCTTTACCACACGCGTTGGATTTACATTAACGAAAAAAAAACTTTCGTAGTTGTTTTCACACTCAACAAACATATTTTCCAGTATTCCATACGTCACCGTCTATCACCATAGTCTCTGTATTGGTTTGTCTTCAAACAGTTGTGCAATATCATCCATTCGTAATCGCGCTATTTCCATATCTAATTTATTACCATCGTTTAGTAATTATAATTTGTCATATATTCAAATTTTTTTAAAATACAATTTAGTTGTATAGATTCCTTAGTGGGTACAAAAATTGATAAACAAGGAAATAAACATTTCCCAAGAAACTGCCTTATCGATTCGTTATTGTTTGGGAACGATTGTACTGCACTATAAATAGAAGTTAACAGATAGCTTCGCGCTCTCTTGTTTTAGACTTTTAGTCTAAACATTAACATCGGTTTTATGTTTTCGTTTTGACGTTTGATGTTGAGTAGATCGGTAAATAATTAAAAACACGTTGAATGTAATTTTATTCTTGGGGTTAAAAGTAAAAGTGGATATCGCTGATAATAAAAGTTGAAAGATTACGATAGATGTTTCAAAACGGAATAATGATAACATTTTTTGATGAGAAATATATGTAACTACCTGTAATTGAATAAAGCAGAAATTTAAATAAATCGACCTTCAAACAAAAAACGAAGAACATTGGATGATTAACCGATGATCGAATCACGGCTTATCAGATAAGTATTGCCTTTTTACGTATGGTTCATAAAGATTAATGCCAGTGCAGAAGAGTCACGGGAGAACACCAGTATACCGATAATTAATATCGAGCGAGTTCGAACGGGTAGACATTTCGGTAATTTTTACCTCCAAAAGTGTAATTAGAACATTATCCGTCGGTAGTCATGTCGTTGTCTGTTAAAATATTAATAATATCAAAGTGATTATACTATTGTTAAAGGTTTTGGCTTTGGAAGTTGGTTGACGGTTTGACCTTGACAGTCGAATTACGCCTATCGACTTTTTTTATGTCAATTACCGTAATTATATATACAAAAAAATAACTAAAAAAGCATAAGAAAATTATAAAATATACCAAGAATAATCTAGTCATTTTTATACTGTAATTTCAAAACAAAAAAAAAATATTTATGAAATATAAAAAAAAATATTATCTGTGTTTGTGATGTCTAGTGTATTTAACTTTATCAAGTCATTGTGTTTATATTGTAATTAAATTTGATATTAGTTATGAATAGTAATTAGGAAATTATTACTAAGACAATAAATTATTCTAATTTTAAAATTTGTATTCTAAAGCCTAAATGAAAATCACAACAATACAAAAAGAAATTTATTGGGTGTAAACTGCGGTCTATCTATTTTGGTCTATATTACTATTATTCTGGGCTGATTCATCCATCCTTTGATCTAGTCGATACGGTTTGACGTTTGACATCTTAGTTAAGTGATGGGACGGATGATATGATTGGGGGGATTGTCACTAACGCACTAAAACATCGTTAATAGTGCACCCGAAAGTTGAGAAGCAGAATTAGTTAGTGGAAGTTTGCTGTATACGTTTTACCTCCACTTTAATAAGCACTGTAGGAGCAGATCGACGTTTAATATAACAGTATTAATTTGTTGACTGGATATCGAGTCTCTTACGACTGATTTATTGCAACTTCTGTTCACCATTGTTCTGAACGAGTGCTCTTATAAGATCTACATTACAACCAAACTACCTGCATTGCTGATTTCACGTGTGACGGTGTCACTTTCAGGATAAAATGATTGGCTAAGGCCAGCCAAAGGGTATGGAGAGCCGGGGACGATCATCATCATGGGGTGAGTACTTTCTTACATTAAATACATGAATGAGTTAACTTTACATTTACTAGCATTTACTTTGTTAAACGTCAAAGCGTAAACAACTAAAAAGTGCAATAGTCAGTCGATAATTAATATTTGTTAAAATTTGAAATCAATAATTGTGCGGGAAAGTTTATTCAATTATAATCGAGCTATTAGCTCAGAATTTAGATATACATTTTGGCTTAGTGAAATAAGTTGAAAGTTAGATATGAGCCGATTTACCAGAATAAACACATTGAAATTTCAGTTTCCCGCCCAAACAACTCAACCAACAGATAAGGAAATGATAGATTTTGTTCTCCTTAATAAACTCACAAGCCAGGAGCTACATTCAGTATATAAAGATGTTAACGATTGCTGTATTTATATGAAGTTTAACACATGACGGAATTTTTATCAAAGTCATCATCAACCATAACCTTCAATTATGAAGATAATACAAGTGTCAAAGTTGTTATCAGCAATGCTAATATTGATTATATTTACGTTCGAATATTTAGCTTACCACCTGAAATTGAGGATAAAGATATCGTTGATTCATTAAATAAATTTGAACAAGTAAAGTCTATCAGTAGAGAAAAATATCCAGCAAGTTTAGGCCTTGAAATTTTCTCAGGAATTCGAGGAGTATTTATTGAAATGAAAGAGGAAATACCGAATTTTATATATGTTCAACACTTCAAAGCCAGAATTTATTAGAATGGAAAAAAGGATATCTGCTTTTTTTGCAAGCAAGTTGGTCATAAGAAACTTGACTGTCCAAAATATAAAGATACAGCGGTCAGTAATGGAACAAGAAACAATAATCAGACAAATAATCGCACGGGTTCATCACATGCCCTCAGTGTTAGTTCGTTTGTGAAGTCATTAAACAAAACTAACAACCACTCGGGCACTAGAGACGAAATAACAATATTATCTGGATCTGCATCATCATATGGTACCAGCAAGCCATCCTTTACGTCGATACTAACTGATAAACCTACAATCTCCTCGAACCAAGCAAACACACCTAATGCAAGTATAAGTAGTATCAACTCAAGTTCAATGGACGCCGAGTTTCTAGGATTTGCAAGTCCTCCTCTTAATAAGTTGCCGATCACTAAACCAGCAATTGATAAAGATGACAAAGATGTACCAAACCCCAAAACCGAAGTTAGATCTTCTTCCAGACATAAATAACCATATAACTAGGCCAGTATCATAAATTTATTTTTATTTTTATTATTCTATTTTAAAACTCATACAAATAATTTATTTTTCTTGTGTGACTTGTGTGAATCTCATCTTCCAAACGCAAGCATATATCTTGCAGCATATATCTTGCTCAATAAAATATTTCCTAGTTATGATCTCTCTCCCAAAAATAGTTATCAATTCCGCGCTTTCTTCTAGGAGAAATTGCCTTAATGGCTGTCACTACAACATCCAAGGTCTCCCCAATAATATTGACGAGTTCAGATTGGCCATTCAGAACTCATACATCGACTTTCGAATAAATGACAACTTTGTTGCTATTGATTGTTTCGACCTAATCAGAAAAGACTGTACGATACCTCCACTACGCTACGGGGGCGTGGCTTTCTATATAAAGAAGCATATTAAATATCGCATTATTAATATCCCTAACTCATTGGTTAATAAGTTAAAATCTGACATCGAATTTCTATTTGTCGAAATGTCGAATGCAAACACTAAGTGCATAATTGGGTAATATACAATCCCACCATATGTAGCCCTAGAAGACCATATAATAAATTCAAATCATCGGTGGATGACTTGCAACTTCTGTTTAGCCACATTGGCTTGTATGAACAAATATACATATCTGGTGATCTAAATTTTGACTTCCTGAAACCTACCAACGCAGTAACAGCCGATTATATTAATACTCTAACACTGTTCGGTCTGAAAATCTATAATAAGAGTGAGGCGACGCATTTTTCCAATCAAAATGCTGTTCCGAGCCTTATTGACCATCTTATCGTCCTTGATAAAAATGAGATTTCATTTTTCAACCAGATATCCCTAGGAGGCAGCTCTCACCACGATCTCATATTTTTCTCAATAAATGTTGATTGCCCTAAGGCTGATCGGTATTTTTATTACAGAGACTATAAACATTTTGATTCCGAACAAGCAAACCGGTTATCAAACTCCCTCCCGTGGGAATCTTTGCGATATCTAACAACCTCTACAGAGCAACTTGAAGTCGTAAATAGCAATATTAATATCATGTTTGACGCTTGCATACCATTGAAAAGAGTGAAAATCAAACAAAAAAAGCCACCCTGGATCAATAAGACCATCGAAATTCATGTCGCTGTCAAAAGTTATCTTTGCACACGTTGGAAAGAATCAAAAACTGATCAGAACTGGAACAGATTTAAGCTGGTTCGTAACACTACCACTTCTTTAATACGCTCAGCGAAAGTAAACTTTCTGAAATTTAAACTGGACCCAACCTTACCACCTAAATTCTTTTGGAGAAACATAAAAAGTTTGGGTTTCGGCAAGCCGAAAAGATCGGCACAAATCCCTTTCACACCTAACCAACTAAATAACTACTTTTCCAGCAATTTCAACAAACCAAATAACGCAGACACTTTTGACATATCCAACTATTCTTTTGATGACAACACAAATCTTTTCTCATTTAAAAATATTACATTAGACCAACTGTGGAATTCCATTTCTGCAGTCAAATCTAATGCTACAGGACTTGACAAAATCAATATCAAATTTGTTAAACTCATCTTGCCTTTTGTAGCTAATTTCCTATTACACTTTTTCAATTTCATCCTCTCTAGCTCCGAGTTCCCTTTGCAGTGGAGTAACTCCATGATTTTGCCGATCCCCAAAACTAAAATTCCCAGTGACATCGCCGATTTCAGACCAATAAGTATGTTATCTTCACTGTCAAAGGCTTTTGAAAAGATCTTGAGTGCGCAGATGACCAGCTTCCTCGAAGAAAATTCTCTGTTTTGCCAATTCCAGTCCGGTTATAGAAAGTTACACGGAACATCCACAGCCTTATTGAAAATATGTGATGATATCAGACGAAACATGGATTCAAGGAGGCTGACCATACTGTGCCTGCTTGATTTCTCGAAGGCATTTGATACAATCAAACATGATGTAATTTGCGACAAACTAATCAGAAAGTTTCGCTTTTCTAGGCCTGCGGCTTTAATGATTTTATCGTATCTCTCGCACAGGACTCAAAAAGTAAAAATCGACGACAATTTATCTAACAAAATCTTGATCAGTTCAGGTGTACCCCAAGGGTCCATTCTGGGTCCTCTACTGTTCTGCATGTATGTTGCCAATATTAGCGAAAACATATTAAATTGTAATTTCCATCTATATGCAGACGATATTCAGATCTACCTCTCAAGCAATCTGGATTTAGTTTCTGTTTCTGATTGCGTTAAAGCCATGAATGACGATCTTGCGAGAATCGAATGCTGGGCATCAGAAATTGGCCTAAAACTCAACACTGCAAAAACTCAAGCCATTGTAATCTACTTGAATACCACTTCATATAATTTAAATGATTTGCCGAAATTAATGTTGCTAAACAATCCAGTGCCATACTTGCAAAATGTAAAAAATCTAGGAGTTGTGATCAACAACAAGTTAACTTGGGACGAACACGTAACAAGTCTGTCTCGAAAAGATTTTATTTGCCTTCGCGGACTTTGGAGACTCACAATGTTCGCTGATGTCAGCCTGAAAAGACGACTATTCATATCGTACATCCTTCCTCATTTCTTATACGGGGATACGGTCCTCTTCGGAATGAGCAAGAAATGCGAGTATAGGCTTCGTATGTGCTTTAATGCTTGTACCAGATATGTTTTTAAACTAAGAAAATTTGACCACATCTCTCCATATACTACGCGTTTATTGAGCTGTGATATACTCACCTATTTGAATTTCAGAACATGCTATTTCCTGAAAATCCTAATTCGTACTCAGAGTCCCACTTATCTCTATGAGAAATTACGTTTCTCACTTAGATTCTCAGATAACCTGAGACTCATCCCCGCTTCAAATTCGTGCGTCGCTCTTAATAAATCCTTTTTTGTAAGGGAGATCAAACTGTGGAATAACTTACCGCTAGAATTAAAACGGACCGGGTCAAAATCCATATTCCTGGTCAATTTTTTAAACTTTAGTTACAGCTCAGTATATATCTAAGCGTATGGGGTGCTTCTTGGTGCCTCTGAGATGATGATTTTTCACAGCTTGTTGTGATATTATTTGTTTTTAAGTATTTTAAGTGGGAGTGTATGAATGTATGAAGTGGAAGAGTATGTGATTGTGTGTTGACGCCTGGAGTTGGACGTGGTGATCGTGGTTCTTTCACAAAAGGGGGTCGCCAGAGTCTAATTATTTCACTTGCTTATTCTTTTTCCGTTCTTATCATGTTTCTCGCGTACTATACAGTTATTTGTGCTGAAGTAGCAGGATTTCTTACTCGTTCCCATGGATTGAAGCTAATCAGGGGCTATATATAAATTTCGCTAGGTACGCGACCTGCTACGTGACTTACTATGCCACTTCGTTGTTGGTCAACGAAGAAGAGCTTCATTACAACGTATTTGGCCAAATGTGAGGGAAAAGGTGATTTTTTCGAGTTCCTGCTCCTATTGTAGCCTTAGCATATCTCTATGAACTCTCAATTGCATTTGTATGAGCCCCTAAAAACGTATGCAGGTCTCAGGATCTTTAAAATTTAAAGAATGGTTGACTTTGAGATGAAGAAAATCTTTTTTCCCCAAACAATCGTAAGCCTTCCAGTAATCGGATATGATTGTAGTACCAGAAAATCCATTCTTGAATAATTGAAATTAATGTAGAACTCTTGCGATCTTCTACCGATACCATGAACACTTTACCTGACTTACGCTCAATGCCACCAAAAACCCAATGACCCTCAACATGATGACGACGATGATACTTCCTTAAAATAAATACATATACATAGACAAATGAAAATTCAATATTTTTTTTTAACGGTACCATCAGCTCTCTACTCTAATTGGATTGCTCGTTTCGGAGTACCTTCAGTAATCGTCACTGATCAGGGCTCCCAATTCGAATCCAATCTCTTCAGCGAGTTGTCAAAACTAATCGGTTTCGAACGCAAATGAACTACAAGCTACAACCCTAAATGTAACGGCCTTATCGCCGTTCACATTCTAAAAGCCGCAATAATGGCCTACGACAGAACGGACTGGACGCGTATATTACCGTCAATACTACTCGGCTTACGAACCACTTTCCGTGAAGACTTCCAATCTTCATCGGCAGAGCTCGTCTACGGTACTCATTCGTCTTCCTGGTGAATTCTTTCCCGAAAACTCCACTTCGACTCCTCAATCTAATTTCGTTTGTCAATTGAAAAAACATTTCAACCACCTTCGTCCCTCTATTGCATCAAGACACACTTCTCCTAAAGTTTTCGTCTCCAAAGCTCTCGAGTCTTGTTTGCATGTCTTCTTACGTACTGACTTAGTACGTAAATCTCTTCAACCTCTATACGAAGGCCCCTTTCAAGTCATCAGTCGGGATGATAAAAATTTCGTCATTGACCGTAAAGGTCAACACATTCGAGTTTCCATCGACAGATTAAAACTTTGCTTTAGGGAACAATCTGAAGATGACTTAACTAAAAACTCACCTACTTCGAGTACTGATTTCAGTCGCGCAGACGAAACTTCGTCTTCTACAGATAAATTCCATTCTACTCTTCCGGACACATCCTCGTCTTTCCCTTCTACCTCTGAAGATGCGAAGAAACGCCACGCTAAAGCAACTATTTCAACTAAGAAGGTTAGATTCAATCTCATTCCTCAACAATAACTATTCCACCCTGCATCCCTAATTACACGAGCAGGCAGTACTACTCGTAACCCTACTCGCTTCCTTCGTGCTGTAGCACAATAATCTATATCGTCTCATCTTCGATGAAACTTGTAATGAGAGGTATGAACGTTTTAAATGTTGAATTAAAACTATTGAGAGTTGCACTCCTAGCATAACGCGCTACTATAGCTCAGCCTAATGAGTTCGAGTCTCTCTCATAAAGTTCCCATTACAAAAAAAAAATTTGAGTGCATTCGAGATTAAAACAAAAAAAAAAAACTCAAGAAAAATAAAACTATTATTTCAAACAAAAACAAATTTCATATACATGTTTCTAGAATTACTTTTGTGATTAATTTTCAACGAAAAATTTTCTTTGTAAAATTTTCATCTCTTTACCGATCTTAACAAAATCACAAAACCTTTAAATCAACTGACCGCAATATATAATTATAAAAATCAAAATAATAATTAAATAAATAACTGACTCACCCCATAACTAATGATACCTCTGCAATCTTACCTCCCTCTAATAACCTAATTAATCCATATAAAACATATTATTAAAAGTAAAATAAATCATAAAAATTTTCAATTTTATTCGATTAATTTTCTTAATGATGAATCCAGAGGTTAAATTCTTTTAGTGAGTCCAAATAATTGTTGAAATAATATAAGCCGCTCCAGATTTTAATAAGATTTCTTTATTTGCAAATTTAGTTTAACTCAACTCGTATTCCTGAACATTCTTCATCTTCCTTTTTTTTTGTTCAAAAATAACGAACATTTGTTCCAAACCAACATTTGTTCCAAAACATCATTTGTTCCAAAAACAACCAAAGAGACAATGGAACAGTTGAAAAAAATTGAATCCAAACAAAAATATATTGGTTTTATTAATTTTGTCTGTTTAATTTTTATTTTGTAAGATCATCTCCATTACATAACTATTTTTTTTTTTTAAACTATCGAATCGCTTATCAATTATGCTATAACTTGAGGTAGGGGATTGTTTTGGACCCACCTTTCAGTTTATATGCCATTCCCCAACATTTGCGACATCTTTTTTTTTCGCTAAAAAAACAGGTAAGGGAACCCATGCTTTTTTTGCAAAATTTTTGTCAAAAAAAAAAATTGAAAAAATATGCTGGCGGTAATCTCTAGATGTCAATTTAAGCGAAATAAGTCAAAATACCAGGTTTGCTACCTTAAACAGGTCATAAATTGAAAACCAAAAATTTTACATTTGAAACCAAAGCTGGTACCCGCTTATCAATTATGCTATAACTTGAGGTAGGGGATTGTTTTGGACCCACCTCTCAGTTTATATGCCATTCCCCAAGATTTGCGACAACTTTTTATTTCGCTAAAATAACAGGTAAGGGATACATGCTTTTTTTGCAAAATTTTTGTCAAAAAAAAAATTGAAAAAATATGCTGGCGGTAATCTCTAGATGTCAATTTAAGCGAAATAAGTCAAAATACCAGGTTTGCTACCTTAAACAGGTCATAAATTGAAAACCAAAAATTTTACATTTGAAACCAAAGCTGGTGCTGTGGCTAAGCCCGCTTATCAATTATGCTATAACTTGAGGTAGGGGATTGTTTTGGACCCATCTTTCAGTTTATATGCCATTCCCCAAGATTTGCGACAACTTTTTTTTTCGCTAAAAAAGCAGGTAAGGGGTTAGTAATTCCATGCTTTTTTTGCAAAATTTTTGTCAACAAAAAAATTGAAAAAATATGCTGGCGATAATCTCTAGATGTCAATTTAAGCGAAATAAGTCAAAATACCAGGATCATTCCTGCAATCAACTTAGCTACCAAAGATTTCATGAAAGCAAATTATGTTAATAGTTTAGTTCCCAAGTAACAATTTGAAAAGAAAACACCGTGATAACACCAACTTAACTCTAAGGTGTTTTTTATGTAGAAATGATAATTGTGTAAAATAGGTGTTTAAACGTTGTTTGACACTGCTTTTTTATAGTGTTTGCCGCGTTGTTAAAACACCATGGTGATAGAAGACCAGAAAACACCAGAAACCACTATAGGAAAACACCAGAAACCACTATAGGAAAACACCAGTTTGACACGGTTTATACATTAAAAATATACTCTGGTGCTTTCTGGGTGTTTGTGAAACTTACTAATCACCAAAAATATACTAATTATTATTTTATTTTGTATGTTTACACTGAACATTTTTTTCCTTAGTTTTATTTTAATTTAAACCAATGCAATTCTCTAAAATGTAATGACATCATTCAATTTCACCAATAACATTTGAATTATACTAATAACAAATATTTATACGTCTAGCATACTGGGCTATTAAAAATTATCAGTCTAATTTTCAAATAATTAACTGATATCACAGAAGGCCAACGTATAATTCATAAAAAATATATAAAGAAATGAAAAATGGCAAAACATTTTCTAAACGAACTCCCCTCGTTCGTTGATAAATTCTCATAATTTTTTGAAAAATTCCTCAAGCAAGTAGTATTGATAATAGTACGGCCTCGTACTTTTATCAATATACTTGCTTTCGAAATGTTTGGCAAAAAATTATTTCAAATTATCACCGACCTTGGGAAATTACAACTGATAATTTATAAATAATAATTAAAATTATAATAATTAAAATAATTAATAAAACATAAAAGTTTTTAATTAAACTCATGAATAACCTTTAATTTTATTTATTTTGATTTTCTAGCTGATGTTTTCTATAAGAATAAAAATAAGAATATCAGTTAATTATTCTTTATATTACAAAATATGGTAATCTTAATTCTGTAGTACTTTTTTTTGATTAGCCGCGGTTTCGCCTGTTTTAAATGTTCTTTAAAAAATTTTTCCATTTCTGCAACGGTGTAGTTTTGATGAGTTTTCAACACTGCGTGAAAAACCACTATAAGCAACTGTTTATAGCTTTCTTTAAAGCGTTTTTTTTCGACAGTCCCTCCCCAAGAATAAAGCACATAAACATCATCGGAAGCAATATTGGTAGCAATTATTCGAGCAGCTCTGTCCTGTTTTACCACCAAACTGTGCTAATCGTTTGATCTAAAAATATAATTATAAAAATAACGTAAATATTATAAACATATTTTTTCAAATCATAATTTACGCATATTTACCAAATTTGTTTTAAAATCCAAATTATGGCTAATTTTCTCTTCCATAATCTGTAGATCATTGTCAGATTCAACAGGGAGGTTAAAATCATCAATAAACGTACACTAACTTGGGTAGTAATATTTGTGAAATTACTGGTAGCTATCGAAAACTTTTCCAGTAACAAGTCTAATGACACCTGTATGTGTGCAGTTTGGATTAAACTCTATCTTCGCTTAGTTGTTTTTTAATAGCCGTGTTCGATTTGACTGAAACAACTGAAGCAACTGAAAAATTAAATGCAATTGTTGTTGTTTCAGTTGTTTCAGTCAAATCGAACGCACCTAATGTTAGCGATAGAGTTTTCAATACAGACTAGTTTATCCAATATTGATGATATGCTAGATTTATTAGTGATGGCAGTTTGGCTGGATATGGATGGCAATTCATCTGAAAAATTTACAATTTATTAATTTTAGAATCACAATAATTAGGTAATACTTGATGTATATATATGCTAATAACACTTACCAACAATTGGTGTGATTTGATCTCCGACGGCATTAGTTGGTAGACTTGTATTTGACAACAACATTGTATCAAATGCAGGGAATGAGTCGCCGGTGTTTTCAGGAATGGTTTGGCAGGTGTTTTCAGGAACTTAAACAAAACTTTTATTATTACCGAATTTCTAATAATTTAGGACTTTATGACGTATAATTACAATTTAAATCTAACGTATTTGAAATCATATCATTGTAGTCCTGAGATAATGTTTGGTTAAAAACAGGATGAGCCCGTTTTGCCATTTTTTAATGTAGTCTTCTTGTTCACTAACACTATCTTCGTATCTAGACAAAAGATTTTCTTTTTCCAGTGCTTTAAATGTGCTGGCTGAAAAAAATAAAATAAATATGAAAATTTTTTTTCATCAGGAGGCTGATTATGAAATTACGTATATTATCTTTTAACACTTTACATTCGATTTTATCCCAAGTTTCCTTTGGCTTAGAGTTATGATCTCTTCTGCCTTTACATTGCTCAACATAAGTCAATGGCCAATATAACATATTATTTTGCACCCACGCTTTTGGTACAGAGGTTATAAATCTCTCCCCGTCTTTTTCAACAGTTTCCACAACACAAAACATTTCTTTAATAAAATTTCTTCGAAATAAAATATAAAAATTCAAAATTTATTCTTCGAATAAAAAATTACAAACGTACTTATTTTTCGTTGGCTTGCTATACGTTACTGAAAAAAAATGGTTCTTACTAACTATTTTTAAAAATTTAATACAAAAAGGATTTCCCCGAATTATATTTCGTTTTCTTTGTCTACGTTGATATCGAAATCTTGCATGATGTAAAATGTTGCCATTCGAAAATTTGATGTGTTAAAATTCTAAAATAATTAACATATTTAAATTTATTTACCTTAAAATTGTTTTACTTGAATTATATAGTGTGCAATAAAGGAAAAAATGCATATTGATTATTGATTATCAATATCACTCATGTGACTGGATAGAGTTTACATAAAATTTCAGTAATGTTCCATAATGTAGGTGTATTTTCCTCGCAATCTTAGCTATATATATATAAGTTTGAAGAGCGAATTGGTCGAATATACAAATCTGATATTTTTTTTAAGCTGGAACCAAATATTACTATTTCTTCATTTAAAAACGTAAAATTTATTATTTTGACAATTCTGAATGACTTTGTTAAAATCCAACAATTTTTAATGGTCGCATCAAGACACATGTTTTTTAAATTAATTTCCAAATAAACACCTTTACAATTGTCTATAGCATGGTTTTGTTTTTATTTTTTTTTTGGGAATGGATACGATGTTGAAGATTTTGTTTTATAATCGTTAAAATTAGCTTCATTTATACGCCTTGCGACCTGCTCAAGTGGTTTATTTCCGGATCTTAACAATCTTTTAATTTCATTTAATTTTGTTTCAAATGGAAAAGCACTATACGAAGGTAAAATACCAAATTCTTTTACGTCACTAACGACATGTATAAGACTATGAACATTGTAACTGATACTATCAGCTCCATATATTTCCCCAAATGTTTCTACAAAGTCACGGAATAATTTATCGGCAATATGTATATACTTTAAAAATGACGTACAACTGCAAATAGTAACTGCACAGTGGAGCAATAAAAAATGGTAATAAACATCTTGAGTAACCGTTGTCCTTAAAACAACAGGGCCAGTTTTATATAAAAAGGTGCCAAATTCAGTAGCTTTCCAAAAATTAAATACTTCTAAAGTTCGTATTGATCGATTAATTTCTTTTGGAAGTGACAGCCCTGCTTCTATTAATGCA
Source organism: Diogma glabrata (assembly GCA_963693315.1). Lineage (NCBI taxonomy): Eukaryota > Metazoa > Arthropoda > Insecta > Diptera > Cylindrotomidae > Diogma > Diogma glabrata. Next base: position 408,617,653 of record OY856187.1, on the reverse strand, counting down.
GTAGAAACTATAGAAATTTCTCTAGTTGAAAATTTAGTCTTATAATTCCTACTGCCACTTATCATACATTTTAGCATTCCTTTTTGTATGCCCAAAAGAATTAAATGCATATAATCTAATGGAAAAGCTTTCACTATATCTAATGGAAGTTCTTCTAAAGGAGATTTCGACTTATGGTGCTCTGGCTGAATCCTTTTTCGAAAATTCTCATCATTTCTCAAAGAGCAATCAGTTTCGATGTATGTAACATGATGGGATATGTAGCTATACGTACCTTCAACAAAACATTTTTCACAACCAAAGTATGCATTATGGCCAACAATTCCTTTCATAAATGCTCTTGCGGGAGCATCACATACAAAACAAGATATTTTTATTTTTAAGAACTTTCCGTTCAATATTTTTTTTTTTTTTTTTTTTTTAATAAAATGTGTTGTGTAATAGGGTTTAGAATATGTGTCACAACAACACATAAATACCTTTTAAGACCTAGGTCTAGACCTGGGTCCCACAACAACTGGCGTTCTGAGGTGTAGATTAACGCTTTTTTTAAACATCTGTGGGTTGAAGCCACCTGAGACTAAGTGTTCCGGCAAACTATTCCATTTGTACGCAGTTCGGACAAAGAAGTCTCTCTGCGATCTGCCAGTATGACAGCGCGGGATCTTTACCGTTTCACTGGTTGCGGCAGCCGATTGCCGAGTGGAACGGGGGTAAGAATAAGTTTGAGGCATGATGCCGCTGATTTCATCTGAGCACTGCTGATGACGATATTTGTAAAAAACAACGAGGTCAGCAACAGTGCGACGATGTTGTAGGGAATCAAGTTTTGATGTCAAAGTTCGATCACCTACAATTCGTATAGCTCGCTTTTGAACAGAGTCCAAGAGGGCCAAGATGGAAACAGAGGCAGCACCCCAAACTTGACAGCAGTACTCCATACAGGGACGAATATAGGACTTATAAACGTGGAGCAATTGGTATGGAGTGAAAAATTTTTTGCATCTATTTAGGAGGCCGAGTTTTTTAGACGCGCTTTTTGCCATCGCCATTACATGATCGTTCCAGAGTAGGTCATTTGAAACTGTGACACCCAATAAACGAATGTTTTTACATTCACCTATTGGTTCATCGCACATACTAAATAAAATATCTTTGGGGAACTCGGTATTTAATCTGGAAACAATCAACAGCTGTGTTTTGGTGGAGTTGAAATTGACAAGGTTTTGGTCACCCCAGTCGGCGACTTTATTCAGGTCTTTGTTCACGTTTATGGCAGCGTCTCTCCGGGCAGGATTAATTCGTTCGTGCATTTTACCTTTTGAAGGCAGGGGCTCGAACGACTTGTGCAGAGTACTATCATCTGCAAAACTATTTATTGGGTTACTGGTGATTTTCAACAATTCGTTGATATAAATCAAAAATAGGGTTGGGGACAATACTGAGCCTTGGGGTACACCAGCGTTAATTAGTTTAGACTCAGAAGAATATCCGTCTAAGGTTACCGAAATGTATCGGTCGGATAGAAAATTTTGAATCAGCTTCACAACATTGGGATGAAAACCGTACGCAACGAGCTTGTTGATTAAGTTGGCATGCCAGACTCGATCGAATGCCTTGGAGATGTCTAAAGCGATAACGTATGTTTCACCACCTTTATCAAGTATGCTGTTCCAACAATGCGCTACATAGTTTAATAGATCGGTAGTTGATCTTTTGTTTCGAAAACCGTATTGGCTGTCGGATATTAAATGATTTTCTTCCAGAAATTTTGAAATATGTGTATTAATATAATGCTCATAAGCTTTGGATAGGACCGATAGTAAAGCTATTGGCCTATAATTTGAGATATCGGATTTTGGTCCCTTTTTGGGGACGGGCTGGACATTTGCCAACTTCCAGCACGAGGGAAATATACCAGATTTGTAGGATTGGTAGAATATTTTAGTTAAAGTTGGTGCAAGTTCTTTGGAAAAGGTTTTTAAAATAATGGGTGGAATATTGTCCATTCCTGATGCTTTGTTGATGTTTAGCCCCTTTAAAAGTTTAGCGACTATTTTGGGTTTGAAGTGAAGTTCATTCATATTAACTCCTGAAGACTGGATTTGGGGTATTTCTTTAGGAGTTTCCAAAACAGTGGAGTTTAGAGCAAAGCGTTCAGCGAACAAGTTAGCTTTTCTTGCGGGATCATTGACGATTAAATCACCATCAATAATAGGGGGAATAGAAAATTTTGTACCAGAATTTAAAGAATTAATGGCACTGTAGAAACTCTTGTCAGAAACAGTCATAGACGTAAGTTTTGAGGCTTTCGCTCTGTCAATTTCGGACTTTTCGTTTAAGATAATCTGATTAGATATTTTGTTGGCCTTTAGATATTGGGATCGATTAGTGGGAGTTTTGTTATGAATCCAAATATTAAATGATCTACGTTTGTTTCTAAGTGCCGTTTTGGCAGCTTTCGAATACAAGTATTTTTGTTTGGGTTTTACTATGGAGAAAGGGACAAATTTATTGATAGCAAATTGGATTGTTTCTGTAAAGTTTTGAGCAGAAACATTTACATTGTCAGTGTAAAAACAATGACGGTCGAAAGGGAAACCATGGAAAAAATTTTGAAGACCACTCTTATCCATTTTTGAGTAGTGAAATATTTTACGGGGCTTGGGAGCTGTAGTTTTAAGTAAATCAGTTTTGATAACTGATGAGATTAAATAATGATCAGAATTTCCAATACTACCTTTCGCGACATCGACACTCGTAATATCTGGCATTGTGGTAAGATAGAGATCTAAAAGAAAACTATTATCACCGCCATTACGGGGAGTGAAAGTCGGGCTTTTAACAATTTGGAATAGGCCCTGAGACGCGGCAAAAATTTCTGCCAGTTTTCCACTATTGTCAACATCGTCGGTCGATTTGGAGAATTCCAACCATGATTTGTTGTGGACGTTGAAGTCACCGGTAACGATAACTTCACAATTAGGGGACTTTGCTCTAATCTCGTCCATAATTTTTGTCAGTATATTAAAAAAGTTTCGGTTACGTTTGTTGGGGGACCGGTATAAAGCTATTGTAAAAAAAGTCATTTCTGGAAGACAAATCTTTAAAACCATTGTATTGAAGCCGTCACCGTGTAGTTCAAAATTTGGAAAGCGCGTGTACGCAACACTCTCATGAATGAATGCGCATACGCCCTGATGGAGTTTGAAAGCTGATTCGAGCCTATATTTGGAATTAAGCGATTCTATAAAGAGAAAATTTTCAGAAACTTGTGTTTCTGTAAGGAATAGAATGTTCGGTTTGTCGTGCTCAAGATGATGTTGCACGTGGTCATGGTTAGCGTTCAATCCGCAGATGTTTTGAACATGGATTTTAAAATTTTTTATTGATTCATATATGTTTTGTCCCTGCAAATTCCGTGGACATGCCGCTTTATGGGCGGGTGGATTGCGCAAATTTGCTTTACCACTTGCAGACTTATTTTTTTTCGGTTGTACTGCCATATATATATCAAAATGTTTATTTTATTTTTTTGTGTTTTATTTTAAAATGCATAACTAAGTAAAAAATCCTATCATACTACAAAATATGACATATGCCAATATTTCATGATAAGATGAAGAAATAATAACAAAATAATAAGTGAAAAACAAATTGTGAGAAATTTGCAGAAAACAAAACAAAACTAAATGCCAATAATCCAGCTGATGCAGTGCACCCCAGACGCACCGCCCACCACCTCAATCGAGGCACAAAGCCCACACATAACTACGTGTTGGTCCGATTCCTCGGACGAGCTAATGAGCGGTACCGCTACGAAACGCTGCCCAGCTAAGACTGGAAGTGCTGCCGTTGACTAATTAAAGTTCGTCCGCCAGCACCCTAAGATATCATCTTGGCTAATGACATCTCCTGCCATTACCAGTGGTATGTGATATCTCACGCTAACTCATATGTCAATGGCAGGGACTGGAGTACGCAGGGTAGTCAGACCCGTAGATCAACATTGATCATAATCGATCAAAATCGATCCCTCCTGCGTCGTGTGAAATATGAATCCATTTCGTGTGAAATATGAATCCATTTTCCAATAAAACTTTAATTTCATCAATAAAAGGGCGTAAAAACGTGTCTACTGATTCAGGCTTTGATTCTCCATAGTAAACTCCGACGGTGAATGGTTTTTGATCAATGCCGTCAATTGAACCCAAAATTGGCCAGAATTGTCCCTTTGAACTTCGACTGATAGGTAAACCATCAACATTGAATTTTATGGATAATGTATCAGATATTAAAGTTTCATCACGCAAAACAACATTTAAAATGTTCCCTAAGCCTCCATGCCAATACTTCCCCGGAGGCACACTAATAATATTAATAACTGCTGGCGTTTCTAAAAGTGTTATGGCATCTTTTGGTATATCTTTAATATTTATATCTATCAAAAGTTTTAACAAATCGGACAAAGCAGCATGTGTAATATTATGATTTAAAGCCCATTTTTTTAATTTTATTCTTGTTGGAACAACATATTCCTCAGATTCCTCACATTCAGATGTGCTCAAATATGTTTCCTCCTGCATGAATACATTACTCGATGAAGTGTTTGTAGTGGAAGAAACAGTTGCTATAGGAGTCAACATATGAGAGTTACTGTAGTCTCCTGAAGATGTCATGTGGAGGTCAATTTCATTAACCGAAGCTAAGTTATTTACTGACGGCTTACGCGTCGAACTCTGTATGAATTGCAAAACTCTCCTATCGTACGTTCTTTTACTTGTTAAATAAGTTTTCCTCATATCAAACTTCTTTTAAGTTTTAATGTTTGTATTTTAATTATTTTTTAACACTGATGTTTATATATTTTCTTTTTCACTCAACAGAGGTTAGTCTGTTATCTATTAACACTGCACACATTATTAGCATAGAAAAGAGATTATCAATTATTATATTTTAATTATTTTCAAATAAATTAAATATACAATTTTTTGAAAATTTGCTGATTGCAAAAACACTTGATTTAGTAATATTTGATTGCTCGCATAATTTCTAACTACACTGAACAATATTTAAAACTATACTAAGTTTTTGAATTAGCAAGGAACTTATTAAACTAATTTAACACCATATGCTCACCAGTGTTTTTAGTAATCTCAAACACCCATTTATAACGGTGGTGTTTTTTAAGTAGTAAAAACACTGTTTATCATTAGTGTATTCAATACACTAAATTAACACCAAATATTATTACACTTTTATAGTGTTTTTATAGTGTTTTTGTCCACCGGAGTGTTTTATCGGTGTTTTAAACTACCATAGTGTTTTTTTGCTGCTTGGGTTTTAGTACAATTTAGCAGCGAACTATTTTAAAACTTCTGCAAAATATAATATAAATAAAGATCGACACACATTTAAAACAAATTAAAATTGGTTTGCTCACCATTTTGTTGTAATGAGAAATAACATTTTTTAAATTTTTAATTCACTCAAACGACATTCTTTCCATATTGTTTGAATAACATGTTTTTATGTCAATTGAACGAAAGATACCCGTTTTCATTTGTTTTAAATATGAATTCGTTAAAATATAAACTGCCCTCTATATCTCGACATGTTAAATCATATAAAAACATCGAAAATATTAAACTGATGCAAGCCTACACATAAATTTAATTTTTACTTTTCACGTTACGTGGTGCAACATTTAATTACTTGTCAAAATCATAATCATTATAATTTTTTTTTTGTACAAAATGTGCGTAGTTTAATTGTATTTCTTATCCAATATAATTAATTGTACGTTTATGACAATTTCTCAAAATAGAGAAAAATTTCAATTAAATCTTTTTATTATGAATTTTAATGTGATTACATTTTTATTATTGTGTTATAAGAAGATAAAAATTGCATCAGTTTGTGATAAAATTTGAGGTTAGAAATATGATGACGTAAAATCAGACGATAATTTTGCAAGCTTTTGATTGGTTATTGAGAGAAAAAAAAACATAGGCTGATATAATTTCAATCGAAGAAGTAAATTTTTATAAAAACAAAAAATTTTATTGAATAAAAACTAAATAAATACACACAAAAATGTGTGATTCAAATAATATAAATCTATATTCAGATGAGGAAATGTATCTGGATGGATTTAAATATGACGGTATGTATTTCATGAGATTTTTATGGCCATACGGTGATCTTTCAATTTTTTTTTTGTTTTTTTCCCTATTAACCTTGACATTGTAGAAATTGTGGGTATGTTAGGGCCAGGCCTCGATAATAATTTTCTTGATAGTGTGATGGGAGAACTAGAAAAAGATGAAAATTTGATGGATAGTGGATTAGAATTTAATACATCACAACAAATTTCATCATTTGAAAATCAATTTGTTGATGACGATCAAGAAAATAAAATGTATTTTGGAACGGATAAGAATTCGTTTAACAACAGAACCATCAATTCCTCTAGTGTTCTTGGAAGTGATCCATTATTAATGCAATCAATTTTATCAGATACAACAAATAATTTTATTAAAACCGAACCGATCCAAAACACATCAATAATTCCAATAACAACACAAGTCAATGAATCGAAACCAATTGTCACATCAACACCAATACAACAACCGATTTTAACAACAAGTACAAATTATTGCAATATTAAACCAGCTCCGTCGAAAAATACGATACCGATTGCTAAGAATGGAACTCAATTTCAAAATGTTAAACCAATATCGATACAAAATAATATTTCTGGTCTACCTAAAATTGTGCAGGTTCAAAGTTTATCTAAAGATAAACAAATTTTTGTTCATAGTCCAACTGTTATGTATGCAGCGACAAAAGTACAACCTGTTACAACAGTTACAACTGGAACAAATTCACAAACTATAAATACATTTCCGAATACAAATACTTTGGTGTTTTTGGATACATCTGACTCAAAAGTACCAGTACACAGAGTTTCCGTAAAACATGGTCGGGTGGGTAAAAGATTAGCACATAATGCAACAGAAAAAAAATATCGTTTATCCATTTCGAGCGGAATTGAATCATTAAAAAATTTAGTTGTTGGGGAAGATGCAAAACTACAAAAATCTGCGATATTAAGAAAAGCAGTTGATTTTATTTTATCGTTACAAAAACAGAATCGTGATTTAAGACGACAAAATGCTGAGCTTGTTAAGGCATCGAAAATTGGAAATGTTAAAGATTTATTAGCACCGACGAATGAATATATTAAAGTTGAACAATTTATTGAACGGGAATCTTATGGTGCAATGACACCACCACGAAGTGATATTTCTAATCCATCATCATCGCCTTCGTATAACTCTGATAATTCGATGCCATCATCACCGTACTCTATTCGAGATGATAGTGATTCGGAAATAGTATCAAATCCAAGGTAATTAATTTTTTATTTTTGTATTTGTGTATACTTGGTTATACGGAAATCTTTAATCTAGCAGTAATGTTTATTAATTACTCAAACATGCTCACGTTTTGATCTTTATCGAACATTTTCTACTTTAGGTTTTTTTTATATAAAAAGTTTGTGTAATAGAATTTACAAACTGTGTCACAACACATGTTGAATCCAGGGCATGCCCTTGGGATGTACCATAAGTTCTCTGGACATTTTAAAATATGGTTTACATCATGTGACGTGCCCTCACATGTGGGATAATTGGAAATAATTACTGGGTCAATTCCATTGATATTGTTACGTCCAACCTGCCTTCGAATTGGTCTAACTCACAATTCGAAAAACGTAATTCCCAATCTCTGAATTAGATTACTGATTAGTAGATCAGTAAGCGTAGATATCACTAAGCATAGATTAGTAAGCAGTGTGGATCTCCATTGGAACTCCATATAGCGGTTAATCCAATTATTTATCACAGCTTCAGCGATTGTGGTTGCTTCATTGTGATCCTCAAATGGAGCACCTACATTGTATTGCTTCCTTTTCCTATAACTTCTTCGTGCGGGTCCTTTCGCCGCCGCAAATTTATCGCATTTTTGACACCACTCCGCAATTGATTGCCAAGTCCCTGACCAGTAAAACCGTTGTCGTATTTTTGCAAGAGTTTTGTTGACGCCAAGATGACCTCGTGACCTGATTCGTTCCTTCGTAATACTGCTGGTATTTTCCCTTTTGGTACCACTATAAGGGATTGCTTTATCTAGCCATCTGAGCTCTTCCACACTCTAAACATCTATCCTGTAAATGGAAGCTGTCCCATTGCGCCCAGTACGCCTTTAAAGTTGGAGTTTTATCAGCAATTTCTCCCCATATTGGTTTGCAACCCTTTTCATTGAACTCGATGATGGGTGCAAGATCCAGATCTTCTAATTGATCTCTCCTAATGACTTCCACTCATCATCAGGTAGCATTTGTAGTAATCGTACATTGATGATGTTCTCCTTATTTTCTTGACGACTGCAATGCTTGCATTCAACTTGACAGGGTCGTCTCGATAATGTATCAGCGTTCCCATGTGCAGTACCTTTTCGATGCTCAATGTCCAAATCATATGCTTGCAACCGTTCGATCCAGCGTGCTACTTGTCCCTCTGGATTTTTGAACTGGAGTAACCATCTTAACGCACCATGATCAGTTCTGAGATGAAATTTCTGATCATACAAGTATTTATGGAAAAGTTTGACGCATTCTATAATAGCCAATAACTCCTTTCGAGTTACGCAATAATTTCGCTCCGGCTTGGATAGCATTTTGGAGAAATAATCTATCACTTTTTCCTGACTATCTATTTTCTGCGACAAGACTCCTCCTATACCTTCATTACTGGAATCAGTATCCAAAATAAACTGTACATTAGGTATAGAATAGGACAACCTTGGAGCCATACACAATCTCCTTCGGAGTTCTGCTGCAATCTTGTCAGAATCTGTATGAATTCCCATTGCCGTAACCTTGTGTCCCAAATACATTTTACTTCGTCCTTGAAAAGTGAACACTTTTTGGGACTTAACTTTAAACCAGCTGCTTGCAACCTTTTCAGTACCTCCGCCAAGTTCTTCAAGTGGTCATCAAAGTCTTCGCCCATGACGATGATGTTATCCGAATATGCAAGGCATGTTGTTCAGTGCAAATTTTTCTAGTACCGCTTCCATTAATCTCTCGTAAGTTGCGGGAGCGTTGCATAACCCAAATGCCATGACATAAAATTGCCATAGTCCATTACTTACACTGAACGCCGTTTTCTCCCGATCTGCCTCCGCAATTTCCACCTGCCACTGCCGAGAAACCGCTCTCTAGATCCAGTGTTGAAAACAATCTTGAACTTCTTGGTGCTTGACGAATGGGCTTTTCTTTCACCATATTGGTTCTGCCATTTCCTTCAGGTGTACTGCAGAATACAGACTTGTGCCGCTTGATCAAACCTTTCTTAACTATTTTCTGTGTATCTGACAGATTTAAAACCCTAACTGGTATTTGGTAGTCAGCATCTGATCTAACTAAGGTTTTTCCTATTATGACTTCTTTATAATTTTGATTTTCTTTGTTGGCTTCCACAACCCACAACCTGGGTGACCCAGAACCTCCTTCCAATTTACCTCAAATGATTGTTTCTTATTAGGGTGGCAACTTTTCTCTGTGATCTAATATTATTCAACGAACAAAATTTGAATCTTCACCATTAAATTGAAGGGGCAACTCAACATTTCCGTGCGTAAGTACTCCTTTTCCAGCATCAATAACGAATCCATTTGGCCTCATGAAGTTCATTCCCAGGATGACTCATCCACAATGTCAACGATAACCACTTCATGTTGAAAGTGAGTATTTCCGATGTAAATGTTAACCATTTTCTTGCCTTTAATACTTGCACTTTCCCCAGTTGCCGTCTGCATTCGGTATCTCCCTGCTGGTTTTAGTTTGTTTTTTACTACAGCTGCGCGGACAATTGTATTTGTTGCTCTCGTATCCAATGTGATAACACATCTTTTTCCATCAATATTAGCCCTAACAGTAAGGCTGTCACACCACCCATTGTCAATCTCGAAACTTGGATGAAGGTTATGGGGCAATCGGTTGTGGAAGCCAGCTTACGCCCCTCATTTGTTAAGGTAAAAGCTACAGTTTCGGCGAATGTTGCTTTTGGCGACAACATTACAGTTTTTCTTATCTCAGGATCACGAATACCATCAGTAAAAGCCACGATCTTCATATGGTGTAGTATTTGAGTGTGCTAAATGTACAAGCCGCTCAACTGCCGAGTAATAATCCTGTATAGATTCTCCCTTTCGCTGCAAGCGACCTTTAACTCGATTCTGTATAAAAACAACTACATGAGCAGAGTTGAACCTGAAATTATTGACAAGTGTCCCGCATGTGAGGGCACGCCACATGATGTAGACCACCTATTTAACTGTCCTAAAAATATAACCAACTTGACGAAGGAAGATTTGTGGTACCGCCCAAGGGCAGTAGCAGAGTTCCTGGACATGGAACCGGAGGATTAGCACCAAACACGTCGCTACAACAACAACAACATTTTGCTAGTGTAAAAACATTGGTATCTAAAGCTCTAGCCTCTGTCTTGGGCTGATAAATCAATTATTTACTAGAGTAATTTTCCAAAAATTTTTTTTGCATTATGAAAGTTTCAATTTATTTGAAATTGATTCGTTACAGCATTTTTTTTAGCGAGGCGACCATGTAGTCATAGCCTGACATGTAGACTGTTAGGTCCTTTATGCTATCCTCATATTCAAGAGCTGAGGACCTTTTTGAAAAAAGTCAATAACCTTGAATGGTCTGTTTTGCAGAAATCTTCTGTCCTTATATAGTTTGATCCTTACATCGCGCTTTGGAGCTCTGGGAGGGCCAAACACTACCATAATGTGAAGGACTCTCATATTTTTCAAGACAAAAACGGCATGTTGGATCATCTTCTACTCGAAGCCGTACCATATGTTTATTCACATGATGATAACATTTTAGTAGTTTCACCATTAGTCTGTTGTCAGATTTAATAGAAAGCTGGCTGAATTCCGAGCGAACATATGGCAGACCTTTTCTTACCCTTTGGGCAGCCTTCTGTGTTCATTGGGAGTTACTGGATGGAAAGAGAACCTGTTTGACTAGCGATCTTACCCTACCTTTCGATATACCAATCCAATTGCTGGTTCAGGGCCTATGAGCCTCCCTGCGGTACTCTTTGCTGAATCATTAGAGTTTTCGTTCGTGAGATTCCCACTATGCCCTGGTGTCCATATCAGTGATATGCTGTTCTGAGTCCGAGATAATTCAAGGACCTAGAACATTCTTGTACTATTTTTGACTTAATAGTGTAGTTTCCCAGAGCAGCCTGGCTATCAGCAAAAATATTAATAATCTTGCCAGACCACTTAGGCTTCGGTGCTGCATTTATGGCGGCAAATACATCTTTCTGAAACACTGCTGTATTCGCCAAGTGAAGATTGCAGCCCAAGATCTTCATTACTAAAGTAGACCGCAGCTCCTTGACCAATTTTAGTGAGAGATCCATTTGTGTAGATGTCCAACGTGTTGACCGCACTGATCGATAGCAAATCAACTACAGAGTGGCCCTCTATCGTTTGAATTACAACTATATACTGCTTTCGAAAGGCAGTTAGAGGTACTGTCATCAGACGGTATGAACAAAACTGTCGGGTGTTCTTTCAGATCCTTCCATAGCGGATTATGATTTTTCCTACAACCGCTGTTGATTCCTACGAGTTCGAGTCTTAAGAGGATCTTCCATGCTTACAAATATATGCAAGGAATGAAGCTCTAATAAAACCTGCAGAATGTATGGATGTTGTGCTGAAAGCACTAGTGATACATAAGCCAGCAAGCCTTTATACCGCTTCTAGTTTTTTTTTTATCACATCCCCAACAAAAGTTCTTGAGAACCATGCAAGGGACTCATAGCTGACAATGGGTCTGGAACTTCTACAGCCAGTGTATCATTTTCGGAGTCAGCCATCATTTGCCTCCAATCGCCGTCATGCACTGCCACACCATTTTAGTTGCGTTTGTGAATTTAGTCTCAACATGAAAAGCCCAATTTAGCCGCTTATCGAGTGTAACCCCAAGATACTATCTTCGAGTGTGGATGTGTTATTACCGATGGGAGGAAGAGTGAAGTTATTTAGTTTCCTTCTGCAGGTAAACGTAATTAGCTATGTCTTAGAAGCATTGATTGAGAGATTATTCTTCTGACACCAACTGTTGGTAATGTCCAGGTTGTTCGGCAGAGATGCCCCATATTGTCTCTTTTTTTCAAAAAGAATACTAACATCAACGGCATAACATAACCGAATGTTTTTAGCCCTTTATCATTTAATTCAATTGGGAGCTGTTCTACAATCATGTTCCACAGCAGGGGTAGCAGAAAGTTCTTTTGAGGACATCCACGCTTCACACCTACGTGGATTGTCGTGTCGTCCTTCGCGTGAATAACCAGACATTTATTTTCCAGCGCCTGTTGTAACCACCTTAATTTTTTTCACATTGTGCCTTTCTGCTCTGTTAAGGAGTGACTCAAAAGTGGATTTGTCAAAAGCCCCTTCTATGTCAAGAAAAGCGCCCAAAAGTGATATCATATGTAGAGAGTCTCTTCAATATCAGAGACTATTTCCGGGAGGATTGTGTCCGAAGACTCCCGCTTAATAAGCGTGTTGGGTATTGCTTAGCGGGGTTTTCTTCAGACGCATTTCTGACGTAATGATCGATCAACCTCTCCAAAGACTTTAGAAAGTTTGAAGAAAGACTGATCGGTCTAAAGAGTTTCGCCTCGCAATAGTTGAATAAATAAAGACGACTCTCACGTTTTTTCATGCCTCTAGTACATAGCCAAGAGCTATCTTCTATTATGCCCAGACGCTGTTATATCATAATAGGGCAAATTCCGTCTGCACCTGGAGATTGTATGGCTCATATGAGCTGATAGCTCAAGACAGAGACTCGGGCGATACAACTTTATCGGCTCTTATCCAGTTCATTCGGTTAGGTTTTTCCATCCGGTTACCTCTTGAGGAACGTGCCCCAATACACAGCCAGGAAAAAGACGTTGGAGTGCTGTATGAGTTTCTTCCTTTGAAGAAGTTTGAGTATCATTCGATAATTTAAAATTATTCAGTCTCGCTAAGGGATCTTTTTTCAAGGTCCTCATTAGTGCAGCACTCTCTGGGATGGTCTCAATCGACTAACAGTACTTTTCGAAAGACCTTTTCTTTGTTTTGCGAATAAGCCTTTTAAGATGTTTCCTTTTCTTCACTGTACAAGGCCCAATCAGCTTCATCACCACTTTTCAAGGCTCTTCAGAAGTTTCTTGGATCTTTGTCTTAGCTTATCAAGATTTTTGTTCCACCAGAGACTTGTGTGCACCTCGTTGCCGAGTTTCGAGGCACGAGCTCTCAGAAACCTGAACTAACAGATCTTTGACCTGGTCAACGGCCTGATCAATAGCCCGGACCATGGAAACGCTTCCACTAACCCGTTCCTCCTCTGTTTATTTTGGATCTCGGTAGACGCGATCCTCGGTTGGGATCGCCTTTACTAGAAAATCAACATATCTGTGGTCGCTCATAGAAATATCCGTAAACACTCTCCAGCTCCTGTTGTCTTCTAAAAAAAGACCTGGAACATAGAGTGATGTCTATGGTTTCTTGCCATCGGGAGTTAACAAAAGTGTGTTTTTCGCCGGAGTTTAGCATTTCCAAATCAGTAGTAGCCAAATACTCCAAAAGAGACTGACCTCTACAGTTGTTATTGGTGCTTGCACATGATGTGAATTGGATTGTCACAATTGACTGATATCCAGGTTCTTATTCTAGACATAGACAACCACGCGCATCAATTCCTTCGTTGGCGGAATAATGAAGTCGTACGGAAAATTTTTTTTTATTCTAAGTTAGGCATGTTTAGTGTTAATTATAATAAAATATAGAGAGGCTGAAATCTCACAGCTCTGAGATATCAAGACTTCGGTCTGGGTTAAGGATTTTGATATAGTTTTCGGCAAAAAACTTTTATGGGAACATGGTTTTTAGTTTTGGGCAGCGATGTATATCAAACATAACTTTTTGTCAAAGTACATGTATTTTTTTTTATCTCTGTTTAGATATGTATTACAAAACTAACACGAAACATCAATACGTTGTCAGAAAATTATAACAGATCATAAATTAACATATAATTTAGGGAAAAAGATTGGATAGCAAACTACTCAAAACTTCTCCATTTAGCGTTCCGAGAAAATATTTCAAAATCACAAATTCATATTTCATTCAAAATTCCAAAAATATTGTAAAAACTAAATCAAATCAAAAATTCAAACTTCTTTCAAACAAAATTCTAAAAATATTTCAAAAATTCTTACAAAATCAAAGATTAAAACTTTTTTCAAAAATTCTAAAAATATTGCAAAAATTATAACAAAATCAAAAATTCTATTTTATTTTCTAAATTCTAAAAATATTGCAAAAATTATAACAAAATCAAAAATTAAAACTTTTTTTTTCAAAATTCTAAAAATTATTATAAAATCAAAAATACTAACTTTTTTCAAAATTCCAAAAATATTTCAACCATTTCAAAAATTTCTATGTCCAATTTCATGTTCAATTGGACATGTTCATAAAAACTGTTAATTTTTTTTCCAAAAACTTGGCTAAAAAATAAATGAAATCAATACTATAATAATAATAAAATTTCATGTCATACAAATAATTAATTTTATTTTTTTTTCAAAAAATTGAGTAAAAAAAAAATGAAAATCATTCTTTTGACACACTTGACAACATTTTTTTGACAAACCTATAATGCAATAATCTACATTTTGGTCTCGCATACCAATCCCTACCATCAAGATTTCTCTTAATTCAATGATCTTGTTTTAAGCAAAAAATATGAAAATTTCCTTGTTTTGACACACTTGACGATTTTTTGACACACTTCCGAGACAGCTATCGAACACATCGTCCTTTCGGCTCTTACCATTGAGTGTACCTATTTTTAGAAACCAAAATTTTTAAGATCCCTTCCGCAGTTTTCTAGATTTTGTCGGTTGTGACGAACGGCCGGCCGGCAGACAGACATACATTTTTTTTGTTTTGCTTTTTTAGAATCAGTAGGTCCTAAAACGTCGAGATATGCCAAAAAAGTGGGGATAAGAATTTCACTTTCAGCTCATGAATTCTTTCTTCAGATATTTCAGACCGAAGTAATTATTAATTAACGTCTCTGAATATCCGAAGAAACCACGCTAACTAGGGATTGGGATTAAGTTTGTATAAATTTTAATTAAGTTTGTTTGAATAATTAGTTTAAGTTAAGTTTGAATAATTGGTTTCTCTAAGAAATTGATGGACACTAATTTTAAAATTTTGAAGATTAGAGCTATCAGGATAAACCCATGAAGCGTTCCAGAGATTAGAGATTCTCTTGAAAAAATCACGTTGAAAAGCAACAGTTCTGCACCTTTTTAATATGAACCGTAAAAGAATGGGCTACAATATTTGTTCGGGTGTTACGCGATAGGTTTCATAGCAAGGTTGGCAAATATCATGATATTTATATAAATATCAAAATATCCGATATATATCAGATATATATCCGATATATATCATGTTCTGATATTTATTTTTGAATAAGTTGTTTATCTTAAATATTATTCAATATATGGCCCTTTTCACACTTGAATGCAGTGCAGCGCATCACTTCCTCGTTTCTTACCTCTTTGCCTATAAACTAAATTAAAATATGGCAACTCCAATTGAGTTTATCGGCAATTTATCAAGCCTATTCGTCTATCTTTAATTGCACAAGTCCAAATGACGAATACGTTTACTTTCTTTGCTTTGGCTTGTTTATTTGGCCAAATTGCATCATCAATACCTATACAAGATTGTACAACTGGTCCAGTAATGGTCAATTACTGGCGACCAGTAATTCAACAATGACTATGATTCGATCATTAACATAATTTTACTTGTTGATAACTTCGGACAATAAATTGCTGCCATTTATTTGCCGGAGAGAAAAACAGCAATGGCCCATACAAGGGTGTACAACTGACCCAGTAACAGACCAAGTAACAGACCAATAATGATGACCAGTATTGCAGCAATGACCGAATACTATAGGTGAAATTAAACTATAGGTGAAATTTTTCAAACTATAAGTATATGTCTGAAATGGATAACACTCTAGCGTATTTTAACTAAATGACAAAGATCGGCCAATTTATGGTCCAGTACTGGTCCAATAAAAAAAGCCAATTGATGTTAACCATTAACGTGCCATTACTTAGCCATTTAAAGTAAACGGGTAATTTTCTCTAAACCGTAGATCGGATGATTCATGGTTCCAGCAATGGCCCAATAACAAAACAATAGCTATGTATTGTTTACCATTCATGGGCTAGTGCTTAACCATTCAAAGGTAACTAAATACTGGCTATTTTCTGTTAACCATAGATCAGCCGATGAATGATTTTAGTACTGGCCTAATAACAAAAGTCAAGTCCTGTTAACTATTAATGGACTTGGTCGTTTTCAAATTCTGGAGTCCCCTGCTTGGGTAGTCATTCCATTCCACCACACCATTGGTGGTGTATTTCTGAACTAAGAATGAAATACATATTATAAAAATGGTGTAGATTCAGTTAAAAGCGCCATTACAAATGGAATGAAGACTGAAATAATTATATATGAATAAGGAAATATATGCTTCTTCTCTTTGGTGGTTGTTGTAACGTTTACTTACCTAAAAATCGATGGCCAAGCATAAATCTTCTTCGATAAAGCTTCCTAACTTTGAAAGGCTGCTCTAGTTTAAGATCGACTTCCAGTTTTCCAAGCAGGATTTGACTGACCCTGAAATACGGTCAAGCACTGGCCCATTAATGTTAAACAGTACTTTGCTATTTATAATGTATTTATAATGTTTTACATTAGACATTTTTATTTTATTTTAAATTATGAAATCCATTTGTATTTAATTTATTTAAATTTGCCTATGATACCATTGGCCATTGCTGCAATACTGGCCACACTATTCAACCTTGTATGGGCCATTGCTGTTTTTTTCTCTGACCTATGAATGGCAGCCGATTATTGCCCTAAGTTATCATCCAGTATAATTATGTTAATGGCCAAGGCATGGTTGCCAGTACTCTGCCATTGCTGCGTTACTGGTTCCCATTAATGGACCATTACTGAACCAGTTGTACAACCTTGTATAGGTTATGCGAAATTTCAACTACAACGGCAATAGTCGTTTTATCCCTTTGAGTCTGTCTAAAGCGACTGCTTTTGTCTTTAGATAACAAGGCATATGTTTAGCATTCATTACAATGTTTGTCATAAGATTAGTTTTGTCAGAATCTATGTCAGCTTTATGGTCTTGGCATAGCTGAACCAGGTTACCTCGATTTGGCATGCGTTTTGCAAGCAGTGCTGTGACTATTAACAGATTTTCTAACTTTAAGGTAGGAATAATTATTTATTTATTTTTTTATAAATATCATGATATATATCAGGGAATAAATATCGTGATATATATCAATGATATATATCGGATATATATCATTGATATATATCATGCCAACCTTGTTTCATAGTTCATGGAAAATTGATATAATCTCTGTAGAAGTTCGTTCATCCATAATGTATTTGTAGAAAAGACTATTCAGATACAGTGTATCCGTCGTTTCTCCGTAGCTGTTCCATAACTGAGCATTCCTACGACTAAATCACCTGAAGACTTTTGTGTGATGATATGCAGGTTGTGGGTTTGTCAGGCCCCCTATGTACAGAATGTCCCAACCCTTCATGGAAAGACCGGATGTTCTGTTTTTAATAATGTAGGGTTCCTGAATTATTGATATTTTTGTATGCAACTTTTTAGCATGATATTATATGATCCCCTTATGCTATGTTACAGATTGATCTATCGAAACTTCAAACCCGATCCACATGATTTCTTCCCTCGTACGCTTGGATCCTCTATTTAGAATTGTCAAAGTCATTGGAATTGTCTCGGAAGTGACATCCGAGACAACCCAACAAGGCCGTCTCAGATTGTCTATGACCTGGCATCCAGATTTAAGTTCGGTGCATCTTAGAGAGATCACAAAACTGCATTGCTGAAAGCCTTGCTCCTTCCCATGGAATGCAATCTGAAATGGACTTCCACCATTGAACTGGTTCAATGAGAAGTCGTTTGAACATAGGAAATTAATTTTTTCTTCTTTCATCGACATCGACACCCCTTCAAACTTTGGCAGTTCCTGTTTGTTTCAACATATCTTCACTGTGTCAAATTGCTTTGTTCCTGACTGATTATTCAATTGTTTGATTCAACAATTCCAATTAGCCGTCTCTTGTCTGCACTATCATAGCATGCAACCCCTTTCGGACCCGTCGTTGTCATAGACTTCAATGTAATCTTTAAGACATCACTCGAAAACTTTCTGCTTTTGTGCTTCAAGACCTTAAGATGTGTCGTGTTGTCATCCCCTTGTATAGGATTTGGACTGCCTTCACAGGTTGACCCACACGAAGGCTCGCATTGTGACTTGGGTTGGGAGTGATCGGTAGACGAATTTTTTCAATTATCTCAGCACTCATGTTTAAGGGAGATGTTATTGCAGAGAGACTGCTAGAGGTAGTAGCCTGCTCTGCAATGCCTGTTTGCAGTGAAGAGTCAAACTTTACTTGCTTCTTTTTCTTCCCCACTGAACCACAAGCATTTTTCCTCTTCGTTTTTATCCATCTGTTACCATGGTCTCGGAAGCCTGCATTTCCGAAGATTTGCTGACCCGATGCCGGCTGTACTACAATAAAGATTTTCCAGACACTTGTATAGAACTAAATTATTTTTTTATTTAGAAACTTTTCCGGTCATCAATGAATAATTTACTATATATAAGATCTCAGCATTCTAGGCCTTCATTCATCCATTTTCATATCTATTGTTTACGATCAACTCTAACAATGTTCACTAATTTATTGTACCATGTTGCCATTCCACCATAATCTATTTTCCTATGTATCATAGAATAGTTATTCCTCCTCACCCCTCATACTACAAGGTTTCATAATCGGCCGAATTCGATCTATTCATCCTCCATATGATGTTGACACATTCAGTATTCATTTAGTAAATTGAATGTTAAAATATAAACTTTTCATTGGTTTAAATTCGTTCATAATGTTACCTTAATGTTATACAATTTTTTTTTTTACAGAGGAATGGCTCCACACGAAAGACTTACACTATGCTGTTTTATGCTGGCTTTGGTAGCATTTAATCCTTTTGGAAGCTTTATGACAACATTCTTGAACAATCCAGAACCGATTCCAACTGGCACTGGAAGAGGAATTTTATCTGCAGACTATGATTGTAAGAGTATTTGGTCATAATCACACTACTGAATCGATTAATTTTTTTTTGTTATCATTATTTCAGACGATCCATCATTGCCTTGGGAAAACATAGGAATATCAGCTATTGTATGGATTTTCAATTTTATTATTCTATCAATATGTTTAATTAAAATGTTGGCATATGGTGATCCACTTTTGGCTGCTAATTCAAAATCAACTGATGATTTTTGGAGGCATAAAAGACACGCAGAAGTTGAGTTCTCGAAAGGAAATGGACCTGCGGCATACAGAGAACTAAATCGTTGTCTTCAATCTTACGGTTTATTTTTGCCAACAACAAAAAAAGAATGTTTTACTGCAACATCATGGCAGTTTATTAGAATGATTCTTCATCGTTTATGGATTGGTAAATTTTTATCACGAAAAGCAGGAGGTTTGTTTTGTTCGTCGGAGAAGAGAATACAAGCGTTAACATCGGCTAAAGAATTGTCGTTAGTCTATCTTCGGTTAAATCAAATCAATTTATCATCGAACATGCAAGATTCTAATGGGTTACTTATGTCATTATATGCAATGAATATGGCTGATGCTGCTTCTTCAGATGTTATGTCTTCGAAACAGTTAGCTGAAATTTATCTAACAGCTGCTCTAAGGGTAAAACGTAGCTACCCCAAAATAATTCAATTTTTGTCCCGACAGTATTTGAATAGAACAAAACAAGAAATCACAAAATTATGCAGTGATATTCCACCAGAATTTCAATGGCTGTTGACTCCATATGGATATAAATTTTTCGTTAATAATTCATTTGAATATAATATCAACTCTTTGAGTGATACACCTTTGTTTAGTAATTTAGGTAATAAAGCGGATCCAATGTCATACGTCATGAAGGTACAAAAACATTTAACTCAACAATTTTTGAAGATTTTAATTTTTTTTAATTCATTAGAAATACAGGGAACATCTTCTAGAGAAAGCGTTACAATGTTTAATTGGAAATGGACAGGGTAATAATAAAAAAAATGTTCCCGATCATAATAGTTGTAGAATTAATAAAGTTTTACATTACACACAAATGTTAATGGATACTCTTGTAAAAGATTCGTCAGATAGGGACACAGCATGTAAGGATCGTCTTACACACTGGTGGGCGACTGTATTAAGTATAGCAACTTATTGGATTCTGGGCGACAAAGAAACTGCCGAAAGATTGGAATCACAAATCGAAAAATTACCTCTTGAACTATATGAAAGTACAGATTGCTTGCCTAAAGCTTTTTTTGTAACGTTCAAAGCAAAACGTGCCATTATGAATAAATCTGGAGTTGTAATTGAAAACGTTTACAATTTATGTAATACAGGAACAGAGTTATTGGCTGAAAGTCTTAAATGTAATAAATGTAAGAATGTCAAAGGAATGAAATTGGTAAGCTAAGTATAAAGTAATATTTTAAAGTTCTAAATTAATATTTTAAAGTTCTAATAGTTCAGGTGCATTGTAGTTGCATTGCAATTGGTTTTTATATATTGCAGTACTTCTGCACTGCAATCTGAAATTTTAGATATTTCTACTTTTTTAACGGTTAATCTTTTATTTCTGTGGATGATCGTATGGTTTTTGATTGACTTTATGACCAGTAATGATATTTGTAAACTCTGTCTTTTAGTAACCAAAATAGCTGAGCTGACTGCCGAGACGCAAATCCGACCTTGCTGAGCAGGAAAATTGGCTTTGCCGAGCAGCGAAACTGACTGCCGAACAGCAAAGCTGATTTTGCCGAGCAACAACGCTGACTTTACCGAGCAGCAAATTGACTTTACCGAGAAGTAAATTGACTTTGCCGAGAAGCAAAGCTGATTTTACCGTACAGCAAAGCTGACTTTACAGAGCAGCAAAGCTGACTTTACAGAGCAGCAAAGCTGAGTTTACTGAGCAGCAAAGCTGAGTTTACTGAGCAGCAAAACTGACTTTACCGGGCACTGGGCAGCAAAACTGATTTGGCTGAGTAGCAAAAATTACTTTCCCGAGCAGCGAACCTGATTTCGCCGAGCAGCAAACCTGACCACGCCGAGCACCAAACCTGACTTCGCCGAGCACCAAACCTGACTTCGCCGAGCACCAAACCTGACTTCGCCGAGCACCAAACCTGATGCAAACCTGAAGCAAAGCTTATTTTACCGTACAGCAAAGCTGTCTTAACAGAGCAGCAAAGCTGAGTTTACCGAGAAGCAAAACTGACTTTACCGGACACTGGGCAGCAAAAATGACTTCAGTGAGCAGCAAAACTGATTTGGCTGAGTAGCAAAAATTACTTTCCACAGCAGCAAACCTGACTTCGCCGAGCACCAAACCTGACTTCGCCGATCGGATCAGCAAACCTTACCTGACCGATCAGCAAACCTTACCTGACCGATCAGCAAACCTTACCTGACCGATCAGCAAACCTTACCTGACCGATCAGCAAACCTTACCTGACCGACCAGCAAACCTTACCTGACCGATCAGCAAACCTTACCTGACCGATCAGCAAACCTAACCTGACCGATCAGCAAACCTTACCTGACCGATCAGCAAAGCTGACTTTGCCGAACAGCAAAATAGATTTTGCCGAACAGCAAAATAGACTTTGCCGAGGAGAAAAGCTGACTTTGCCGAGAGGCAAAGCTTATTTTACAGAGAGGCAAAGCTGACTTTGTAAAGCACCAAAGCTGACTTTGTAGAGCACCAAAGTTGACTTTGTAGAGCACCAAAGCTGATTTTGCCGAGCAGTAAGGCTGACTTCCACGAGCTGCAAGATCTTGTTTTGCCGATCCTAAATTATTGAATTGAGTTGAAGTATTCTAAACAAAACAATTTCCTCACTAAACGTTGAATGAAACGCATTTTTAATGCTGCAAAAAGTAAATTATATAAATATATTTTATAAAATTTTTTGATTTTAGTTATCACAATTTCTTGCGTGTAATTGGTTACTGGAAACTCGAACCGCGTTATGGGAAATGGAATATAATGTAAATAAAAAAACTGGAGAGTATATATGTGCAAAAAGTGAAGTTATGTCGACGTTCCAGAAAGATTTGAATTCACTTCGAATGATCACAGAAAATATTGTTAATGCAGAATCTCGTGTATTTTTATATGAAGCGATCTATCGATTAATGGCTGGTGCTGCTCCTGGTCCTACACACGAGTTGTTAAATCGTAATATGACTTACCGGCATACTAAAAGTTCCATTATATGCGGGAAAGGTATCAAACGTTAAAAATTTATTTAATCAATTTATCTGAATAACTTGATAATTTTTTTCAGATCGAAATCATGATTGGGATGGAGGAGAGCGGGAAAAAGCCGATGCAATATTTATTGCAAATAAATACTTGCCAACAAATCTCTTTTCAGATGCACGAGTACGGCGCGGTTTGCTTATGGAAGCAATAAATATCTTAGAAAAAATTGGAGATAAAAATAAATTGGATGATTGTAATCAATTATTATCATCAATAGGAAGCTCAGCTGCTAATTAAGTTTTATTTTAGCATAAGTTATATTCTAAAGATCAAACTAAGTTTTAAGATTATCCTAATTTAATTATAACAAATATTTATAAATTATGCAAAGTTAATAATATTTTATGTTAAATTAATTCCAAAGTAGACTTAAGGGTATGTAATTGTTTCCTTTCCAAACAACGTTGAAATTAAATTTCCCAAAGTAACAGTTATTTCACTTTTTAAGTTATGTGATGAGGCTTTTCGGTATGTTTGAATGATTCCTGAAGAGTCAAGAATTCTTATGAAATAAAAATTTGTATCAAAACATTGATAACAGAATATTCTTGATTCGCTATATTTCTAAAATATCGCTGACGGTTACTGAATAAGTTCTATGCCCTGTTCCAAGTCATACTTAAGATTCTGTCAGATAGGTGAGTATTTCCGAAGATATCCCTGTATAGTGTGAATTGATTTAGTAAAAAGTAAAATAAAAGTTTGGTTTTCTACAATCAATAAAAACTAAAATTAAATTAAATCAATTTTTATTTACTATTTTTTAAATGCATTAAATTTTTATATATAGATTTTAACCAGTAAAATCAATATACGCAACTGTGGTTTTTATCGTGGCCCTTCGAGCCGGATGAATGAACAGCGAACTAACTAAAACCGTAAGGTATTTTTAAATAATTACACATTTGGAGGTTTGTGATTGTGATTGTTAAAACAATTAAAAAATTTTAATCAGTGAATTCAATATTATATATTCGGGACAAGTTTTGTTTATATCGTGGTCCTTCGAGCCGGATGAATGAACAGTGAACTAACTAAAACCGTGAGTACGACATTTTTAAATAATTACATATTTAGTTGGTTTTTGCTTTTTAGTGATTGTTATAAAAATTCCCTAACTGATTTCTTAGAAATTTATTCCAAACCTAGGGATAAGACTTTTAGGGGACAACATGTCTAACAACCTAAATAACAAAAATAACGAATTATTATTTTTTCGTTTGCTAACATTAAAACAAAAACTAAACTAAAAATTATATTAAAGTTTTTGACAATAAACTTTTCTTTTCAATATAAATATTTTATATCATTATTGTATAAAAAATTTTATATAAAAACGAAGTTTTACTATTTGGATGGTGTAAAGTTGGTTAAAAAAATTTTTTTTGTTGGTTTTTTAATAACATTACTACAAAAAAAAATATATTTTCTCTTATTGTATGAACTTTGACAATTGTCTAACTAAATCCAAACTATTCCATCTTAATAACACACATAAAAGAAAAGTATCCTCCGTCGATGCCAAAACCAAAAAAAAAAAATAGCAATAAAAGAAAAATAGTAAAAAACTACAGAAAACATTTTTTTCCTGAAAACTTACATGTTTTCCTTCAAGTTTTTAATTTTAATAATAATTTTTTTATTCTGTTTCTTTGGGGTTGTTTCCTTTTTAGGAATTAAATATAACTTTTGATAAGCTTTTTGCTTAAAAAATATTAAAATAGGAAAAAAATTTAGTCCAAAAAGTTAAATTAAAGTGTAAAAAGAAAATGGTAAAGGAAATAAAAAGAAACTTTTCTCAAAATAACGAAAGAGTCATTAGCTTCATTTGAAACCGCCCAGAAACCGCCCATTGCTAGGTCCACCATTCCCTGTCTAGCTCTAGCGAGAAAACTATATGTATGTTAAAACATACTTAGGTTTTACTATAAAATCTAACAGAAACTCGCCCGGTCTACCTAATAATATCTAAGCTTATTACAAATGTTACCAAAACATTCTTTCGTGACTACACCAATCTTCTTCGAGCCATTTTTTCCGTCGTATTGGATTGTACCATCTGTATCAGACCGTTAAAATAGAGGACAGTGATGCTTTCGTCTATGAGTTCATCCGTCGACCCCTTTTTCCCTGTCTCTTTCAACCATTTTCCAAACCACAGGCAGTTTTTCAAATTAGCATTTGAGAATGTTGTTGTAACTGGACTGCTCGGAGAAAGTCATGTCTTTCTATAGACGTGCGTAACCTTTTCATTAAATTCAAAATTGTACAATTACTGCGAGTTTTTTTTAATCTATAAGAAAAAAAACCTACCACAAAAAACAGTTTCTCCCTCCCTGTGACTGTATAAAAAGAAATGAAAAAAATCTGACATTTTGGTTTTTATTACAACCAAACATAATTTTTGATAGTTTATCATTGAAAAATAAATTTGTCCATAATGAAAATATACTTCATAATATACTTTGAGAATATTTACATAACTTAAATATTTGTTCGTAATTCATAGCGTTAGAAAATATTGCTTTTCTTTATAAAATATTTGATACAAATAATCACAGGAAATAACACAATAAATTTAAATTACTTATAATTATTTTCATTCAGTTTATAAAAATTAGCACAACTATGAAGAAAACATTTAATATTGATTGGCATTTTTTTAAATTTATAATTTAATAAAAATGTTTGGTTGTAAATAAAAACAAATCAAAATGGAGAACAGAAAATTGAATATGACATATCTTATATCACAATTTTAAGTCTCTCTTTATGTTCTCTTTATAATTATATATAATCTATGATTTTATAATATAAAAGTTTTAACCTTGCTTTTGGTAGTTAAATGTTTTGCCGCATGAGGGATGATTAAGCCTTTTTATCAATTGACTTTATTTCAAATACGACTTAAAACCGAGTTAGTCCATTCCAATCAAAAATTTGTTAAATATAAATTTTCCAATAATTATCCCAAAACATATATAAATTAGCCTCAAATAGTAATAAAATTGAATTAATTTCTTTTTTCCCTCAATCTGTTCAAAGCAATTATTAGGTTTTTCGTCTTAAAGACAATTGAAAGAAAGAAAAAAAAAATAATAATTTATTGTATATAATTACAACAACAAAATCAATACCAAACGTAATAAATTTTGCAACATTTTTTTTTATTAGATTTTATAGATAATTTCTATGGTTATAAGTTCGATTAGATTGTAAATTATTGTTTAATTCTAACCATTCACAAGGAAAAAAAATTTATTTATTAATAAGATAGTTGGAATCCAGGAAATTTGGAGAATGGGAATGAGTTGAATATTTTTTTAATCACGAGTAAAATTATATCCAAATCTGATTTTATTTTTGGTGATAAGAAGAGCGAAATGTTTTGAAATAAATTGTTTCGAATGGTAAATGAATGAGTTACATTAGATTTAATTGGATTTGTTATGTTTATGCAAGAGTAATTAAAATTCGATCTTGTTAAGCTTCGTTCATTAGATGAGAGCATAACATTTTGTAGAACCAAAACCAATAGAAATGTCTGCTTGGTAACAACTGCGATTAATCGAATACTCATACTTTACATCGACAAAAATTTTAAAATTAACTTAATTTAACATATATCTGTTCCAGGAAAGCATATTAACTCAATCGGAATTAAAACCCTTCATTTATTTCACTTAAATAAAAATTGCAAAATTTATTTCAATTTAACAATCCATAACACACCTACCGCCTCTGACGAAGTTTCTAGACTAGACATCTAAACATTGAGTTAAATGAGTTTTTGCATTTTATATTCTGATCACCACTAAAAACTGAGTTTAAATCTTTTCCAGGTTTTAACACGATGCTGTTAATATCTATCTCCAATCACAATCATTCGACTTATCTGAAAAGGTTGAATAATTGTAATAGTTAAAAAATCAAATCTCGTTTTATTTTATTTGCTTGTATTGAATATCAACTCATTTATTATTTTTTTTTTAAATAACTCAGTTGGAAAACTAACACTTTCGGCCGTTGTCACCTGTTGCAATTTTATGAATACATAATGAAAAATACTTGTTGTTGTTTCAAATAATAAGATTTATATAGTTTTTATATCTGAATGTACTGTAACGACTGTATCGAATTATTGTATCGAAAATAAGAATATTTATATATAAAGAAATCCACTAAATGATTCGCTCATTTGTATCGGTTCCGGCCTTAAAATTAAAACAAACATAAAAGCATTTATGTGTGCTACAAGTCGGTCAATAATATTTTAACATTTTTTCAGTTAATTGTTTTGTTGCAATTTATGTAGTTGCAGAAAAGTTGTTTGGTGAGATGATATAATGAAATGGTTTGATTTGCATTTTTTTATTGAGATGATATAGGAAAATTTTAAATTTGTGTGCGATGAGAGGTCGTGGTCGTTCAATAAAATACGCAACATAGCCTCGTCATCTGCGAAAGTACTGAAAGTTCGTAGAAGTCCCTCTATAAACACCGGGTACGTCACAACCTGATGCTCATGAGTTAAGTTCAGGAAGTTTCTATCAGCAGCCTTACCTTAAGGTATCGTTGGACTATTGATTGAAGGTCATCCCAAGTCACACGATTTCTTCTAGGAGCCGCCTCCAATCGATGAACGAACTCATGAACATCCAGCGAGTGGCCATCTCCAGTGAAAACCGTTCCGTTCCTCTCGGTGACCGCCAGATGTCAACGCAGGAACGGCGCTACGGTAACTCAGGAAATTGGTTGTAAGATGGTGGTGCCAATGGTGGGTTCTTAAATAAATCTTAAGCTTTCAACGCTGGACCCAAAGTTGCGTGAGCAAAATCCTTCACCCTTGGATTCGGCTGTTGATATCTATGCGCATATAATCGTTCCTGTGGTCTTCGTTGTGGTCGATTTAGAATTCCAAAATGACCATCCTTGTTGACCCATTAGCGAATTTAATTACCTCCAGGTACACGCATACATAAGTACATCTCGCAAACCCCAACATTATTGCATCACCCACCGGATAACGACATCTGACTTCCATCGCAATACGCCCAGCTTCTACTGCTATTATCTCGACTCTGCTTACAAATTCACAGTGTGAGATATCATTATCGAAGCAGCAGGATTTAATGTCTGCTCCCTTAGCTCCACAATCCAATTTTCCCTACCGAAATTCTCCCCATTCTTTTGGAGAAACACCGCTTCGGCCTCTGCCCTTCTACGTTCTTTCTTTAACGCGTTTATTTTGACCCAGTTGCGTCAGGCTATTCGAAGCTTTCTGGGCGTTGTGGGTTGAGGCAATGGAACTGAATCTTCCACGACCTAGCTCACAACGACCAGGTAGTCCGAAGGACCGACCTCTGGTCTATACTGAGGTTCTCCCCTCGTCCTCCTATATAGCGTTGTGCTGATACAATTGGGGATCACATCGTTTTACCGTAAACACACTGCATCAAAAAAACAATCAAAAAATTTCCAGTTTAAAATTAAAAAAAAAAAGTTTACAATCTCCGATATCGACCAATCTCCTCCACTGTATTAATCTTACCCGATTGGTTTCCAAATCTCCTTTGTTTTACAAAAAGTTCCATAAATCCATTACCAACCAATGTTATTACATTGTTCATAAATCCATTACCAACCAATGTTACAATTGTTCTTTTCCAAATAAATGTCTCTTTCCCTTTGACAAATTTTTAAATTTACATAATTCGAGACAGTTATTCGTGTAAATTTTAAAATTAATCAAAAATTAACTGTTCTTAAATTTTTACAACGCACCTCCACCATTAATTAAAAAACTATCTTTTGATCTAAATGAGTTTTTTACGAGCCTTCATATATACATATTTCATTTTAATCCAAACTTTAAAATTAACTCAATTTATACATTTCACTCAATACATTTATAAACAACCAATTATTTTTTAAATCACAATCGATTTCTGAAAAACTGAGATAAAATAATTTTAAGAAAAAGCGTTCGGATGAAGCAAAAAGTATGGTTGTGTTAATAAAGTTTGTTAGAAATCAACTGGTCTGAGATTTCAAGTAAACCTTGTTATGTCCGCCAAATTACGTGATGTCTAAGAGGTATCGTTTATAAAAATCTACGATCAAATCCAGAACAAATTTAGGTTCTGTATAAATGGGTTCACAGGAAGTTAGGGCTTGACAGTTAAAACAGCCAAAAAACTGCTCTAACAGCAAAGACTAACTTCCTAATCAACCCACACTTTTTCATTATTTCATCTATGATATCACATCATCGTATTTTTCATTAACAACCTTTTATTATAATTGGACAGTGTACCTAATTTTAGACTCACTGTGGAGACATCAAGGTTATAATTATTTTTGTTATATATTTGCATTCTCTTTACAAACGTTTCGAATTTTATTTGTTTTCTTTCATTATCTTTTTTTTCGTATAATTTTGTTGTATTGAAACATACAAAAAAGAAAAAAAACTCAAAATATGTATGCTCATTTTAAATTTCTTTTCTGAAGCATTTCGTTGTGTGAGTTGTTTTTTTTGCCGATTGATGTGCAATAAACCAGATGATGAGATGGTATGACTATTTGTAGATGAAAGGGTGGTTCCTTCCGGATCCCAAGATCCCGGGCAATCGGCATTTTTCGGAGCTTGCCGAATGCAAATGCGGCCGATTTGAAAAAAATCGCAGAACAAATGTTTTCGGGCTTGTCAAGGACAGGCGCATCACGAAGTATAAAATATGTGGTAATCACAAAATTATGTAGGTGAAGGCCCAGGGAAAACCTAATCTTGTAATTGCAAACAAAAAACACAACTAATTTGTTAACAAAAAAAACTTTAAATTGTCAAAATAATGATCATCATTATTATTATTTTCATTTATGAAAATAAATTTTCTTGTTTTTCTCCAACCAATTTTTCTTATACAACAAACGAAAATTAAACAAAATTTTTTTTCTCGTTATTTTTCATTTAATTTATTAAGTTTTGTCGAGTTAAATGTGCAAAAGCCTACAGGTTAGTAGTTGATTAGTTTAATTTATAAAATTCATGAAATATTAAAAAAAAAAAGAAAAATTTTCTTCACTCAAGTATGCACGAAATATTAAAATAAATGAGAGAAAAACAAACTCAAATTATTACTTAAAAACTTTTCTTGTTGATGCTAAAGTTTAAGTGTTTCTATGTTAAGTGGAAAATGATTTTTTTTACATAAAAAGAGAAAAATATTTTTGTTGTTAAATAAAACTTATGAATTAAATTAATAATTTTATCAGATTGTACTAGTAGTGTGAGGAGTTTTGTTTTAAATTGTGATCGTCGCCAACAAAAGCCTTTTCTATACAGAATAGAACATCATTCTTAAAGCTTCTTTGAATTGAATTTTTGAACAAAGAAATTATCATAATAGCAAAACTTATCTGTATCTAAATTAAGTGCAATTAAACCGTTTTGTTCTCGATACTAATCTATTCCCTCTTCACTATTTCATAACAAAATTGCCTCCTTCATAATTCTTCAACAATTTATTTTTGTTTTCAAGTTGTAGCGTGTGATTGTGACAAAGCAATATAATAGTTATATTGTATATCATTAAATGATTCTATATATGAGTTTAGTTCTTCTTTTCTTTTTGTGCAAATACATTTAGACGGTTTTATATATACTAGATGTTGCAACTGACATATGTTTGGGAGAATGTTAAAAAGTGTTAAAACATTTTTAAGATACACTGGCATAGTTTTAAACTTCAAAACTTTGTTGGTTCAAATATTATAAAAAATTAGTTTGGATGATATCAGAGGATGTAGGGTATTTATTACGATTAAATTTATTTATTTGTTCTCCTGCGAGTTTGAACCTCTTATTCGTTTTTTTAACAATCCCTCATCCTTGAACCATCGGATTCAACAATTCAAATATTACAGATAATTTAGGTAAGTCCTTAATGAGCTTTCATCAATAAAACGTAACCCGCCAGACCATATTTTTCGGGACATATTCTCTTAATTTTTCCAAGAATTTGTTTTTCTAGAATTGGGCTCATTTTTCATTGTTTGAGTTCCGAATCCGATTTTTCAATATTTCTGATTCAATGCGCACATTAAACGTGATCGAAGATAAATCCATAAAATATTTTGGTCCTTCGAGCCGGATGGGTATCCGGCTTGAAGGACCACATTATTTGATAGATATAATCTCTTTTTATAGTATGTAGGATTCTCAATTTAAAAATTTATTATAATTTATAAAGCACAGTTGTTGCAAACTTAACAGCAGGAAAATTTAAATATTTTTTTATATGGTAAAATAAATTTCGTAACTGCCAGCAGTGAAAACTACTTTTTATGGTCGGAGACAATAAAAAAGACTTTACTGTCAATCGAATTTTGTGTTTTTCCTTCGATTAGTTTGAGTTTGTAGGTAATTGTGAGTCAACCAAGGTCGTCTATTACGTGACAACTTACATAATTTTATCACGTTTCGCTAAAGATTTATAAATTTCTGGAAAATGGATACCACAAGTAAGTTTGCTAACCTTTTCAACACTTTTAATGTTTAACACTTGTGCTTGTGTGCTATTTTGGGTCGTCATCACGAGATCGCTTAACCTTTCAAGGCGTTAGATATTTTTTTTTGCCCAGTATACCCAAAACTAACAAATCTTTTTCTATTAATTTTTCTTTATTTCCACTAAGTAATGTTATATTTGTCGTCATTGTGAATGAAAAGAAGAATAAAAAATAAATAAATTTGGACAAAGAATAAAACAACAACAACAATATGGAAAAGTTTGAGAACATTATATATATAAAAAGGAAAGAAAATAATATGAAAATGTGAGATAAACTCAAGTGGTACCTTCTGTTACGTACAGCTTACAAAAATCTGAAGTAGATAAACGGCTTGTGTTTGTCAAGTTTTTTTTTTGTGTTGATTCTATTCAATTTCCATTTAATTTCGTTAACAAAATAAAAGAAATATTTTTATTAGAGTTGAACAAAATGTTTCCGTTAAATATAATTTTTTTTAAGAAGAAAAATAATAAATTTTGAAATACAAACCATAAAGTTAACCCTTCTGGCTTATATTTGTGCAGTCAACAAATTTGTCACCACATAACCAAAAATCAAACCTCCCAAAACTAATAAATTATTTGTCATAAGAACCGAGATAATAACCTTAATTGTCTTCAAATAGCTGATGGCGGAATCGATGAAAACATAAATAAATGTTTGAGAATCATAGCATAGATACGATGATATAAAGCGATATGAATTCATATTTTATGTTATTTGATGAAATATCGTTGTTTGATGGAGAAAAGGTCAAATATTTATTTCTGGGAGCGGTTTAACTAGTATCATTATATTTTATTGATTACGTTAAACAAATATCATAATTTTAATCTTGATGTTGAAGAAAATTGAACAGATTTTTGATAAACGAAAACAAGTTATATAGAATAATTCGTCATTGTTGAGTCACTCACTGGATTTAGTTCCGATACCGAAACATCATAAAAATTTTTCCCTTAATATAAACTAAATTAAACAGGTTTTTTGTTGAAGTTATTTTCTCTTTGGGGTCACCATTTTATAATGGATTTGTAAGAATTTTGATTGATCAGTTTTTTTTTGTCTCTCTAGGTTACAGATATGCGATTAGGATTTCATTTTATCTTGCGTGTAGTTTATTTCTTCTAATATTACTGAGATGTTTAGATATGAAGAAAAACCTCGAAAATTTTCGAAGAAAAATGCTTAAAATATTTCTTTAAATTAAAATAATGTTTGAATTCAAATTTAATAAAAATATTCTAATTAATTAAAACAAAACGTAATTAAATTATGATTCCACCTTACGCAAATTTATTTGATATAATCAAAAAAATTATTTTTAAGAAAATTTCAAATAAATTTTTATATAAATTTTAAGTTATTTGTTTGAACTTTTTGAAGAGACAAGAATTTTGTTTGATCAAACGAAAAAATTCTTATTCTTATCTATACTTTATAGTCTAAACGAAATATTTGTCTTTACAAATAGATAACTTTGTTTTGTGATTTTACTTTATTATTTATTTTTCGTTTATTTATAGCACAAAAGTGGTTTTTGTAATTTGTGTTTTTTCATCTTGAATAATAATTTTTTTCTAATTCCTTTAAATCGAATTTTTCAGAGTCGGATTTGAACGTTTTATCCACTCAGGAATCTGTTTTTATTGTCCAGTTGTGATCCGTTACTCTTGATGTCAGATAATACTGTAGTTAGCGCCCTCCGTCATATGCGTTACGGCACTTTCTAGATTATAAGACATAATAGTTTTGGTAGAGCACCTGCTGCTGTTTTGGAGTAAATAATTGTACATGAAGGAACATGTACCATAGTAATATCCGAGAATTTCGAATTCATTAACCTTTGGAAGGTATGTCCTACTAATCCCATAGACATTCTACGCCATTCATAATTTCCTATACGTAATGGTGGGTTCCAAGAGCTATCGCTTTCCAAGATCAACCCTTCTTTTAACATCATTTGTAAAGGAGAACTAGCTCCATTGGAAAACCAATGGAGTTGTTATGGCAGGCCGCGTACCTAGTTCGTTTAAAAACACTGAGCTAGCTCTAGCCTGTGGGAACGAGAGTAAACCTGCCGCCTAGTACAAATTACTGAATCGTACGTGTGTATTTATATCAACGGATTGAATTTCTAAGGAAAAAAAATGGATAAGAGAAGACCCTGGCGGTCCTACCGGTCGAAGAAGTCACGACCGTCATGTTCGCCCCCATAATTATTTTACGTTATTTACACGCTCTCGCACTTCAAACACTCATGCATACATACATACACTCACGCTTACACCCATACACACACGTACACCTTCATACACCCTTACACATCTCCAGGCATATACACACACCCACACAACCATATACCTATAGATAGATATTAAGGAACTCACCCCCTACTGGTCTGGTCCCACTCCTCATTACGTGGAATGATAGTAAATGAAGTAAAAAAACGAGTAACTGTCGAATTCAGCAACGGAGGTTGAAGGTTGAATCGATCTACGTACGACGCTATTTTAGTTTACTTAAATTTTATTACGGTATCAACACTAATTCAAATTTTTCTAAGTTTTTTTATCATTAATCTACTTAAGCTAATATAACCTCACTAAATCTATAAATTAGTCTACAGCTACATCACACTTATTTAATTCAAACGGCCAAATCATTAAAGATTAACTAAATTATTATAATTACTTTTACTCGAATTGAACTATAAATTGGGCTACTTATCTAAGTTTTAATGTTGATTCTAAACTTGAAGTATTTGATATTCACAAAAATGATTACACTTGAAAATCGACATTTCCAACATTGAACAGATAATAATTTTTTTATTTTGT
Source organism: Diogma glabrata (assembly GCA_963693315.1). Classification (NCBI taxonomy): domain Eukaryota; kingdom Metazoa; phylum Arthropoda; class Insecta; order Diptera; family Cylindrotomidae; genus Diogma; species Diogma glabrata. Next base: position 408,583,546 of record OY856187.1, on the reverse strand, counting down.
TTCTTGTGGTTAATATTCTTGAATTTTCGAAAAATTATACTCACAAATTTATGAAAAAAAGAAAATTTTGATTATCCCAAAGAAATCGGTATTTAAAAAAATTATAAAAATCTATTTTTCTTTTAGAAATAAACACCGACTGACAGCTAAAATTAGAATCGCTCCAATAAGAAAAATAATAGAATCAGAGAAGAATAGACTAAGAGGGCCTCTATACTTCAACTCGGGTATTTATAATAAAAATAAAGGTTTAGACGGCAACCGAAACGATCAGTTTTTTTTCATTTAAATTTTCGTTGATTCAATTTACCCAGTAGGGACGTGTTTTGTTTCATTATTTATTTTGCTACTTGGGATCATTTCACCACAGTGGTGGCTCTACGTAACGCATCATAACACATTCTATATAAATGAGAGACAGTAAAGTTTTACGTTTACTGGTTTTGTTTCTTTCTTTATTTAAATCAAATGTTGTACAACATTGTATGTGGAGAGTCTATCGTGCTTCAAATAAAAAATTTCGTTAAACGATAACTATTTCATTTCCATTAAATTCTACTAATTTTTTTTTTGCAAGATGTTACTATTTAGACGTCTAAGATGGCCTTAGTGCATTTGATGTATGCTGTTTTAATTTTGAGGATTGGCTGAACTTTAATGAGGGGTTTGGTATGACAAATGGTTAGTTTTTATACGGGCAGCTTTTGGTGTGGCCCTTTAGGTCACAACCCCCACCCAAACTGTTATGAATCATTTTAAGCTATTATTTGTGTTGTATTCGTTTTCTTATTATAAAAAGTAGAAGAAGTTACCAAAAAAATATTGTAGGTGACACACATGCTGAGTTAAACTCTCTCTTCTTATCTCGAAATAAAATCAAATTAATTCAAAATCTTATTTTTTGGGGCAGTGAATATTATATATTGGTCCAACGAGCCGGATCCCGTTTTTTTTAAAAATAAAATGTGTTGTATAGTAGAAATTACAATATTTATCACAACAACAGATACCTTTTAAGATAAAGGCCCCACAACAACATATCAATTCCAATTCTTATTGTTTAAGGCAGTGAAAGTTATATGGTGGTCCTGCGAGCCGGATTTTATTTTTTTTAAATACAAAAATAGAATCATATTAAATATGCCGATTCTTATTTTTTACTGTAATTTCATATTAATTCTCGAGTAATTTATCTAATAGTTTTCTTAGAAATAAGAATGATTTCGTTGCTGTTTTTCCGTTTCGTAGAGAATTTTTCTCAAGAATCGAAACAGTCTTGTTTCTGTGTCCAAAAAATGTGAATCTAGTTCGAAATCAAAATTCAAGTAACAAAAACTTAATCCGTTCAAGGTTTTACAGTTCGTGTCTATACATTTTATAAACTTCAACAAAACCATATAATACCTTTATTTTTTATTCGACATCACAAAGTTTCTTAATTAAGTTTCAGTTGATTAAGTTCACAACACTAAATCAGATTTTTTTTTATTAAATTGATAAAGATTTAAAAGATTAGCCCGAGAAAATTTATACAACAACAAAAACTTGAAACTGCAAAAGTATATTGACAAGTAAATAAAATTGAAACAAAACCGGAGGCGATTAGAAATTTATTGGCTATATGAACTTAACAGAAAAAAATAGTAAATTTTAGTACAGCAAAAATCGTTATGCTTTTCGATTTCAGCAAATATAGAGATAAAAAAAAATAACAGAAACTTAAATAAAAATGAACAATTTCACCTCTTAGATATATTTGAGCAAATAAAGGAAATCGTGTATGTTGAGTGATTATTTGGTTTTTGTGTTTTTCCTTCTATTTTTTTAGATAGATTTTTGTTATCTGATTTTATGAGTTTCTTCATACCAATTTTTTGTATCTTATAGAAGAGTAGTATTCAGTCTTAAACTAGTTTATCTAAATACGTCATTAAGCCCAATATTTTCTGAGGTAAGTTTCTTAAAATGTTTATGGTAAATAACAAAGTTCTCAATCAATCTAGAATTACATTAAATACATTTCCATTAAACACGTAAACAAATTCAAATAACAGAAATAAATAATCAGCTTTTGTTCCTAATTACCGTTATAAACAATTTTCTTTTCTTCCTAACCCACAATTAATTTTAATTAATTTTTTCGCCAACAATTTCTCTATCAAATTTATATAACTTATTTAATTCCATCCAAAACTAATTACTTATTTTCACAATTATAAATGAAATTATGTAGAAAATGGAAAATAAAAGCAACAATAACAATACCAAAAAGTATTTTTTCGAAGACAAAAAACCATTTTTTTTTTTATATAAATCTTCTTAAAAATTGTCAACAACAATCGTTTCGTTCACATTTCGATGTTACAAAAGAACAATTTTCTGACAATACGACAAAAAGGAAAAAAAAGAAACACAATCAACTTCTTATATAAACATTTTAATTTGCTCTCTTTATAAATTTTAAATTAAAATAATTTAATTGAAGAAAATGAAAAAGAAAAACTTCTTAAAATTAGATAAACTTTCGTTTTTTTATTGTTGGTAGAAGAAGACGGCGAAGTTGTATTTACATCATTATAATTTAAGTGATTTAATGCTTGTCAGTGTCACTAATTATAACTGTTAAAAAGCTAAGAAATTATAACAAAAAAATTAAGTTTTAATTCCACTCATATGTTTAAGTTGTAATTAATTAGACGTAATTGTCGAAGAGGAATTGTTGATGGTTTTTGTTTTGTTTTTCTTGAAAAAAACTTGGAATTCAATCGAAATGATCTTTAAAATATTGACGTTCCTGACTATAAGCTTTTAAAAAAATTTACTTTCAGTTTTTAACACAAATTACTGAATAGCTTTAAAGCTGCAATTTTGGCAATCATTTATAATAAGATGTTATAACCAAAAATATTTTTATAAAATTTACTTAGAATCTTTCAAACCAAAATAAAAAATTGCGACGCTGATGCATAGGCTGACTTCATCACAGGTCTGGAAACATAGTGTTCTGGATATACAATGAGCTAATATTCATCAAATACTTTAATTAAAAGCTAACCAATGTTATGGATTTCGCGTAGTTCTCATTATAAAATATGTAATGAAGAGCTTTCTCATTGGCGAACCAATGAGAATGGCATAGCAGGAAGCGTACCTTGAGTAATTTAATGCCGTCACGACTAAGGCTCAGCCATCGTGGGTTTGATAGAGTAATACCTGCTGCTTCAACACAAATGCAGAAATGTACGCAATTTACAAAAAGTTACGGAAATGGAAAAAAAAAACTACAAGTAGAAAATGGGGACTCCGGCGACCCCGTTTGCGAAAGACCTACGATCAGCGCGTCCAACCCACACAATCACTCCCATACGCCCACACACTCACACTTCATACACGCCAACATTCACCCACACATTCAGACTGCGAAGCAAGACATCTAAGCTCTAAGACCCGCCGCAAGTATCGCAAGTGGTAGATTTCACTATTTCGTTGTATGGCTGTCATCTAACCCATATGACACCGCTCGCAAACCACTGCCATCGCTGGTACACCGTGAATCAGATCCTAGAGCACGGGAAAACGTCACACGCTATATTGAAAGTCTTTATTGATTATTTCTCTTCTTCTTTATTAATAACATTTTCAAATAAAAAAAAACATAAGTAATTCCCAAAAACAAAATATTCACAACTCAACAAAACTGTAAGTTTATTTGTAAATTGAACAAACATGTCCAAACCCGTTTATTTCACTACCTGTAGTTTACAGTGGGGTAAGGTATCGTAGAATTAATAAACCTAAAACATGACAAGAATTTGGTTTTTTTGTTGTAATACAGGTTATTGGAGAATGATTTTTTTGATTTACTTAAAACTATAAATTCATCAATCCAGGTAATATAATAAACGAAAAGATATTTGGTATGTTAATTATTACCTCGGAGCAAAAATATTTAGATTAGGATCACTTCCAATTCAGACCAAATGTGTCTGACTACACGCACCGCCAGTTCACACACACACACACACACACATACACACACACACACACACACACACACACACACACACACACACACACACACACACACACACACACACACACACACACACACACACACACACACACACACACACACACACACACACACACACACACACACACACACACACACACACACACACACACACACACACACACACACACACACACACACACACACACACACACACACACACACACACACACACACACACACACACACACACACACACACACACACACACACACACACACACACACACACACACACACACACACACACACACACACACACACACACACACACACACACACACACACACACACACACACACACACACACACACACACACACACACACACACACACACACACACACACACACACACACACACACACACACACACACACACACACACACACACACACACACACACACACACACACACACACACACACACACACACACACACACACACACACACACACACACACACACACACACACACACACACACACACACACACACACACACACACACACACACACACACACACACACACACATAAACACACACATACACACACACACACACACACACACACACACACACACACACACACACACACACACACACACACACACACAACGACTAGCACGCCCCCATTCAATCACTGACACACCCTTTCGCACACATTCACACCTCCACAAAAAAAATAAAATAAAATAAATCAAGTTCACACACCACATGATTAAATCCCTCCGGCTACAACGTCTTACAGGCTCAGCCCTCCATCCTCGATGACCAATCCAATAGGTAAAGTATCAAGCAAATTGCATGTCCATGTGGAGTTAAGCTCCAGTTGCAATCACACCAAAATTTGAAAAAACGTACGAAAGCCACAGCAAAAATAAAAAAATAAAATAAAAATATAGATGACGTGGTTGGAATACGTAATATTAGCAAAAATTTGATATCAATGTTGAGATGCAATATGTAAAATAGATGAGAGCAACAGCAAAAATCTGATATAAATGTTGATTTGAAACAGCAAAAATTCAATATTAATGTTGAGTTGAAGCATATAAAACATACGATAGCACCAGCAAAAATTTGTTATAAATGCTTAGTAGAAGTATATAAACTATACGATAGCATCAGCAAAAATGTTTTACAAATGTTGAGTTGAAATACGTAAAACAGCTGATTTGATGTAACTGTTGAGTTGATAACGGCAAAAATTTAATATCAATCTGGCGCTGAAACATGTATAATACCCAGCAGCAATGGCAAAACCTTGACATCAATGTAGAGTTGAAATACGTAACATCGATAATAACAACAGCATAAATCGGATACAAATGTTGATTAGAAACATGCCAAATCGATGATTGGATATAAATGTTGATTTGGATACCAGCCAAAAATTTGATATCAATGTTCCGTTGAAATCTGTTTAATATCCAGTAGTAATAGCACAAATTTGATATGTTGCATAAATAATGTTATATACATAAAAAGAATTGTAAGTTTATCCGCCGCGGTTGGATAATTAATGTAAATGTACCCCAAGTGTAGTTTGCTAATCCCGTAACTGTAAAAGGATTACTCACACAGCGTCACTAAACATACATCGGTCGAAGCCAGATGACCATTTGGATCCACACCTCCAAATCACCAATTTATTCCAATAAAAGAGAATCATTTTTTTCTTTTTCTTTTTATCTCTGATGATAGATATATATATCTGAAACCGGTCTGATTTTTATATTTTATAAAAGTTGTTAGAAAAATAAAACATTTTTATTAAATCAACAAATTTAATAATTATTTAATCAATTTTTGGTTTAGCACGGTTTATAACATATTCATCATATAATTTATTTATTTATTCCCATTGGATGGCAAAGGAACATTCATAACTTAATTTATTATAAATTATTTGTACAGCATTTAATTGATTTTATCACAACTAAAAATATTTAACTAGGGACGACACACACACAGATAAATCTTTTTCTTTTTATCTCTAGATTAGGCGTAAATGTTATTTTACTTATGTTTAAAATTTGTTTTCTTTTCTTGTAAATTTGGATTAATAACAAGTGTTTATAAAAAAAAATTTATATCGATAAACGGTACTTGAATTGAACCAGATAAAAAATTTGGTATGCAAAAATAAACGCAAAACCGGTTAAGCTACCACACAGTTATTTCAGGTTCCCGAGAAGTTCGGATGTAGCATGTACCGACATCTTGGATTATATCAGCGAAATTCACTTAATATTTTATACGGCGCTAATAACCTAAGGTTATATTACAAAAATAGCGCATGAAATCAATAAAAAAAACAAGGTTACCTTATTTGTTATAACTGTGGGTTTTCTTTTGTAATCAGATGAATTCCTCTCCTGTTAACCGAGAAAACTTTACACGTCATTTACACAGTTCCCGCGATCTCTTTGGTTTTGGTTTTATTTTATATAAACATTTCTGAATCAGAATTTTGACTTTAAATAAATTATTCAACTACACTATTGGACGGTAGACAACACTAAACATTCAAAAATTCTCTTTTAAAACAATTAACTTAATTTTTAGAAATAATTAAACACATGAAATCACATGAAATCCGATTCAATTTATGTACACGATCCATGAAGATGTCAAACAAAATAACATCAACCAGAAATTGAAGTAATAGACTAAGAGCCCCTCTGTCCATCGGTAGCGCTATTTATAGGCATGCCAACGGTTTTAAACTGCAAATACCGATAAACATGACAATGAAGTTGGTTCACTACTTATTTTCTTTCGGTGAATCTGCGCAACCACAAAAAGTCTTTACTAATACCGGGTATGATAATGGGAAGACAATTATCGTCAAATATAATGTCTACAAAGCGATTGCTGGAACACTACCGGTGGATAGAGGAACTACGAATACTGACGATAAGGAGAATTATTAGTGTCTCCGCTAATAAGAACCTTCAAACCAATCGGAGGCTACAACCAACATTTAATAACAAATATTGACTGTAAACTTCATACGAATCATCCAAACAACTAAATGCAACGAAAATAAATTATCGCAGTTGACGAATACGGTTTAAGTTCGTGAGTAAGCAGTATAACTCCAAATCAGGGTAGTACCTATGAATGATATGCACAATTGTTTAATTATGCTTTGCGATCACCAAGTGAACAAGGAATATTACAGTGGAGTAACCTAATAAATAAGAGTAATAGACCAGTGTAACGGAAACTAAATGAAAACACGACCATAGATCGTGGACGAAAGAGAAACCACTATGAACCACGGGTGGCAAGCAAAATTGTGAATTATGAGAAAACAGATACTACATGAATAGAGAACTTTACGGCACTACATTGTCATACTCCAGTCTACATTACAAATATGGATGGGCTGAAATCTCACAACTTTGAGATATCAAGACTTCGGTCTGGGTTAAGGATTTTGATATATTTTTCGGCAAAAAACTTTTATGAGGACATGGTTTTTAGTTTTGGGCAGCGATGTATATCAAACATAACTCTTTGTTAATGTACAAGTATTTTTTTTATCTTTGTTTAGAAATTTATTACAAAACTAACACGAAACATCAATACGTTGCTGGAAAATTATAATCAAAATTCCAAAAATATTCCAAAAATTAGAATAAATCAAATATTTAAACTTTTTCTAAATTCCAATAATATTCCAAAAATTCTTAAAAATTTAGAGTTTTCCAAAATTCTAAAAATATTGCAAAAATTATTACAAAATCAAAAATACAAACTTTTTTCAGAATTCCAAAAATGTTTCAAAATCTATAAAAAATTCAAAAATATCCATGTCCAATTTCTTTTCAATTACATTTACGTCATAAAAACAGCTACATTTTTTTTCCAAAGAATTGGCTAAAATAATAAATGAAATCATTTTTTGACACACTTGACATTATTTTTTTGACAAACTTATAATGCCATAATTCTCAATAATAATAATAAAATTTCATTTCAAACAAACAATTTTATTTTGTCCCCAAAAATTAGGTAAAAAAATAAATAAAATCTTTCTTTTGACACACTTGACAACATTTTTTTGACAAACTTATAATGCAATAATCTAGATTTTGGTCTCACATCAAGATTTCTCCAAATTCAATGTTCCTACTCGTTATCACTTAAAATGAACGTTTTGTAGACCAGAAATATGAAAATTTACTGTTTTTGACACACTTATTGAAAATATGGACACACTTCCGGTACAGTTATCGAACACAGCATCCTTTCGGACCCGTCTCTTGAGTATCCTATTTTTAGAAAGTAAAATTTTTGAAATGCCTCCAGCGGTTTTCCCTGCAGCGTAGGTAATGATGGCCGGCCGGCCGGCAGAAAGACATACATTTTTTTTTTGCTTTCTTAGAATCAGTAGGTCCTAAAACGTCGAGAAATGCCAAAAAAAGTGGGGGTAAGATTTTCACTTTTTGCTCATAATTGTAATATTTAGGTCTTTCAGACCGAAGTAATAACTCGTAGAAGTTTTAGTTTAATAAAGTTAATTTAGAAAAAGTTTAAAAACAAATTATTTACGTTTAGTGTAACTTGTTTTTTTTTTATAGAGTAATTAATTAGAAAATTTTTGTTTGTGAATAATTAATCAGTAACTCCGATCGGAATTAAATGTGATAGACGGTTATTTTCTCGTGCGTGGTTAATGATATTCCCAGCGAGCTGTAAAAGAAAAAAATCACAGTTTGTCGATGTATCAGTATTACTTACTTTAGGAAAATTACTGACTTGAAGGTTAAATTATTAAAGCAAAACAAAAAAAAATTTGTGTGATGTTGATTAACAAGTAGAACATTTTTTTTTTATGTTTGTGTGTTTTTGTTCTGTGCAAATGGTGGTCATCCGGGATCATAAAGTAATGAATGTGTTTGGAAAATTTAGTAGTGGATTGACTTCCAGCCAACTAATTAACCGTGAGTAAATACACTACAATGAAAATTATTTTTAAAAACGGTAGGACAAGTTTTTTTGGTCTCGTGGGAGTTCTCGGTTTATTATACATATAACGTTACAAAGAGTTTTTTTTTATTAATAAGTTAGACATGCTTAGCACACTAAATATGAAATATTTATTATTCAGACTCTTTGAATATCCAAAGATACCCTGTCAGGTTATCATTAAATCTCGTTTTTTTTTGTTTTGCTGTGTGATCAGAGCTTTGGTGGACTGACTTCGCTAACATTTTGAGTTAAAGTGATAAACTTTAGTAGGAGTATGATTATGAACTTAATTAATATCAAATTTTCTTAGATACGTATATTGTTAAGAGTTAAATTTTTTTTCTGACAATGTCAAATTAATGAATTAATGTAAATATATTCTCCTTATATACTTGCTCATGGTCGAACGGCTATATAAGTCATAAACAGTTTTCAGTTTAATTTCTTTAATAATATAAAACTTGATAGACTTAAAATTTGCCATGTTCCAAGTAGATTAATATTTGCCATGTTGCAAATAGATTAACCACTATAATATATAATATATATCGTGTTAAATTTTATGATTGTGTGTAAAACTGTAAAAAAAAAATATATGCTTTGATATATATAATCAGAGGTTTCAACTTGAGCTTTATTTGTTATTTTATTGAGCGAAATTGGATAAATGATTACCAATAACTGAGGTGTATTAACTTTTTCAAGTGTAGCATAGTTTGAACATAGGAGGGGGCACTCCAGCATGCGTAAAGAATGAATATTCAACATTTAACTACAATCTCTTGATTTAACAAATTTAAATATTTTTACGTAGAATTATTCAACATTTAACTACAATCTCTTGATTCAACAAATATATATTTTTACGTAGAACTATTCAACATCTAACTACAACCGCTTGATTTAACAAATTTAAATATTTTTACGTAGAATTATTCAACATTTAACTACAATCTCTTGATTCAACCAATATATATTTACGTAGAATTATTCAACACTTGACTACAATCGCTTGATTCAACAAATATATATATTTACGTAGAACTATTCAACATTTAACTACATCCGCTTGATTCAACCGCTGGAATTATTTCAAACGTTTATTCAACCACCCTCGCTGGATTCAACAGCAGTATATTTTTACTATCCAACGTATAACCTGGGGGAGATGGCCAGCTAATCACGCAGGGAGTGGGGAGTGCGATCTGCATAGATCACGGGGTGAGTCACTTATTATTATTGTATTATTATCTATATATATTCAGATAATGGTTTGGTCGTTGACTTAATGCTTTACAAACGCATTCGATAATAATGGGGTGTACGTGAAGGTCGCGGCTTCTTCGGCGATGGGGCCGCCAGAGTCTCGTTTTTCCACTTTTTAAATTCCATTTTTGATGCGTTTAATTTTCGAATCACGCGCACACTCAGCTATTTTGTACTGGGCGGCAGGTATAATTCCTCGTTCCCACAGGCCGAAGCTGGCTTAGGGTTCTTAACCTCACTAGGTACGCGGCCTGCCTTTACGGTTCTATTGGTTTTCCAATAGACCCAGACAACCATTACAATTTAAACTTAGAAGTACTCGGGAGACTCCCCGCCATTTTGTCCAAATCTGAAATGAATCCGGATCTACCATTTTCAAGTGAACCTGTATCATTTGCCAAAGTTTCATTAGAGCAATTTCACGAAGCTTTTACTTTATGATTCCACAATCAACATAGCATTTGTGAAAATCGTTTCAGTAGTTTTTCTACAATCGCTCGTCAAAATGCACTCACATCACAAAATAACAAAAAATTGAGGGGCACCCTATGAGGACCCCTGGTCGAAAAAAAAAATTCTAAAGGCTGTTTTACATGGACCAGTTTTTTGTCCAGAAAATTATTCATTTTTGTATCCAGTCAAAAATGGACATTTTAAGCAAAAAATGAAGCTAGCTGTAATTTATTTTCAGTTTCATATTCATTTTATGCGCAGTAGCCGTCTGCGCAGCTGTAGCCCAATGAAAAATGGACATACATAGAGCATGCTCTATTTTTTATTCATTTTTACAACAGTTTATGCGCAGTGAGTGTACTATATCCATTCGTGTCTGCGCAGCTGTCAGCTCTAGTGACGATTTATTATTACGATTTATTACGATTTATTATTTATTTTATCTTCGTAGAATTAATTTTACCTTCGTAGAATCAAACAAAACAAAACAGTTCTTGTAACCTACATAAACACAAAGGTTATGTTGTCAACATTGTCAAATAGGCACATGCGCGAAGTCAGTTTAAACTGGTTGTGTGTAAAACAGAGAAAAAACTAGATAGAAAAATGTTGATAAAAATGTCCATTTTTGACTGGATACAAAAATGAATACTTTTCTGGACAAAAAACTGGTCCGTGTAAAACAGCCTTAAGAGAACTACTAATTTTTATTTATGAAAGACTATCTATAAACAAAAAATAATCAAAATTAAGAGGGGTCAAGTCAAAATTTCTCAAAAATTTGCTAAACTTGTGTGAAATTGCTCATTAAGATCCCATGCTATAATTTAGCTATGAGATTTGTATATTTTGAAAATTTTAATAAGCAAAATTTTGCCTCATCTGAAAAGTTTGTTATTATACTCGGCGCCCGAAAAAATACTAGGCCTAGCTTTTAGCCTCTAGGTAAAACAAATCGAGGTGGTTGCCCTAGTTAAAACCCATCTTAAAGCTTTTAAAATAAAGTACGAAATTTGTCCCGTTACATTGTACTAAAATTTTTTAAATCGGAAACAACAAGGTCCATTTTGTTAAGATGATGGTTTAAAGGATCATGTCCAGTAACGCACCACGTTAGAATTATTAGAGACTCTCTGTTTAAGTTTATTGTTTTTAAGGGTGAAACAGGGAGGTTACCTAGAAATTTCTTGGAGGGTACTAGTCCCTCTGCTTCTCCATAATTTAGCATTTTGTTCCAGTTACAATGTTTGGATTGTGCTTTAGAGTGAACTCTTGGCCGTTGCGAAGCATGGTTCCGGTCCAAAAAACTTTTATTTGTCACCTTACTTTGCTAAAGCGTCGGCAATAGCATTTCCTTTTGATCCACACCCGGGTGGCCAGACAAGTGCAACATTATTCGATTATACAAATCGTTTTTATGATACACTCAGAAAATTGTAATGCGAATATCACTGTAATGCGAACACCAATTTCACGTCAAAATAAAAAAAACAACTATTTCTATTTCCAGAATTTATATATACTAGATATCAACTCTCAATTTTTTTTAATCAATATGTGTCTTTTTTCGTTTTGAAAAAAAGCTAACCAAACTTAAATTATCATTAGCATGACTAATTTTATGCACAAACAGAAAAAAATGCACGATTAATAATACGAAAGAAAATCAATCATAAATTATTCTCAAAAATTGAATTCTGATTGTCTAAATATAATTTTTACATAATCCAAAAATTACGACTGATAAAAAAACACAAAATTATCGGTATTTATATTTTTATCTTCAAATAAAAACGAAAGAAAAAGAAAACAGAAGCAATTGTGGTTTCATCATTCTCTTCAAACAATCAATACTATGGCATTGATTAAAAAATATTTATACATAGGGTCGCCCAACACAAAATTTATCGAACGTCACAAAAAACGACTATCAAAACAAATATGAACCCACCTGTGGAAAGAATTTATTTTCATCTTCAATTGTTGCTGCCAATATACATATAAGAGAATGTAGAAATTCTGGGCTTTTATTTCAACACAATAAAACATTTCACGATATGGAATCGCCCGAATGTTTACATACGTAGACAGAAAATGTAATAAGTAAAATTCAATAAAACAACCCAAATGGTTACGTATGTTATGTTCAGTGGTGGAATTTATATGTAAATTAACATACAAGAATTGTTTAACCCCAAAGTTGCGGCATAACAGATAGAAAAGTGCTTTGCGCTGGAGAATGACCCTTGTCAGTCAGATATGACTGCCAAGCGTCATTCTCTTTTGCAAAACACTATTGCTCAGAATTATAGTACTCATACATTCTTGTATAAGATTATAGGTTCATTCAAACGTTGCATGTTGGTGCATAACAGGCTGTCAAGTGTTAACAAATAGAAGAGTGCAACTGCCAATGGCTAAAATTTCAACTTGAAATATTGCTACACGACCCAAACGTGTGCAGCATAATTCATAATGGGTCGATCAAAAGTCTTGTTTGTTGTGGTAATGGTTTCCTATATTTTATCCCAGCTAATATGTTACACAAAAATGTTTTAATAAAACTATGATATAAAACTAATATTCTGAAACATTTTTCAAAATATTTTATTTGTTTTGGTTTTTTAACTTAAATTTTATAATATTTTAGACGAATATCGAAGTCATTCTGCAAGAGAAGAGCAAAGTGGTGGGAAAAAATCACGATGGTTAAGTCTTCATTATGTTGCGGTTTCTTGCAATCACTGAGACCTATCGACAAATATCAGACAGATTTAACATAAATCGAAGCTCTGTTAAAAGTATTTTATATCGCATCATAGAGTGGATGGTAAGAAAGCCATAACCACATCAAATGGCCAACAATAGTAGAGCAGCAGCACAATCACTTTTATTAATACTTAAAAGTCGAAATATATTTAATAAACCTTTCATTTATTTAAATATTTCAACAACATTTCTTTTTTTAACCTTCGGATTTCTTTTTTATTCTCTAAATTGCATATATTTTTTCTATCAGTTTTAATTTTTTATTATACAAAGTATTTCCGAAGTTTCAAGACAATCGGAAGTAAATCGGTTCAAATTTCTTATTTTATCGGCGTCTTGATTCGATTTACTACAAACAGTCAAGCTCCAAACCATCTCCGCCATCAAAAATTACGAAATTACAAAATTATAAACAAAATAACAAGAGCTGCCAACTCAAGAAAAAACACAAACGGTTTACAACACTAGTTTTGTTTGTGCATCTTCACCATAAACTGTTTTCTTTATAACGATATAGAATATTCTAGACCAATAAATTATTACCAACACATCATGCTTGGTTTTTCTGTCATAACAATAATAAAAAAAATCAAACCATAAATCAATTTAAAATTCAATTTAAAATCGTTTATTTAGAAAAATAATAATCATTTTTTTGTATCTTCAACTTAACATAGTGAAAAAAACGGTTTTCATTTTCTCTATGTCATGATGGGTGTTTAGCGAAAGCTATTGTTGTATGAATATTAAAAATAGAATTGTCTAGAACAAAAAAAACTTACTTGTAAGACAAGAAAAATGAACGATGACAAGGATCTAAAGTGCGAACTTTTATGTAAAATAATGTAAATGATGATTAAGATTATGTTCAAGATGCACTCATCACATTTTATATAGTTTTATGGAAAAACGTTTAGGTGTCAGTTAAAATCTAAATAAATAAATTAAATTTTTACTGTTAACAGTGAAACAATTCAATCAGTTATATAACAAGAAATGCTCCCTACAACAGAAAAGAAAATTGTCTTACGAAACAATATAAGGAAACATATTTCGTTTGTATTCATAATTTTATCAATACAAAAATAATTGGAATTTCATCATTATATTGTCTTTCCACAACATTCTGATTAACGCTCTTAAAATTGAAACAAAAAAAAAAACATTCAAGAAAATTATTGATATGTTTTCGTTTTTCGCCCATTTGCAATTTTCTTTTGATAAATTGTTTATTTTATGATTAAATCGAACAAATTATTATCTATTTTCTTGAAATTAGTTATATTAATTCTTTTTATTGTTAAATAATAATTTTTTTTTTCACAATAAATGGAAATAATATTAATGGAAAAATAATTTGAATTGAACAATAAATAATTGGAATACGTTTTTTTTTTGTTTTTAGAGAATTTGTGAGAGAAATACTTTTTCTTTATTTGAGTTGTTGTTCGTTCGAACAACCCAAATAATTATTTTGTATTTGAGGGTATATTATTTCAATTTATTGAATTCAAAGCTTTATTTACCTGGGAATAACATTACAAAATCATATGTACAATCGAAATTTTTTTAAACTTTGAGGTATAGGATAATCCGTTAGTTTGTATAACACAACTCCCCCAGTTAGAAAAACAAGTGTTCATCATTATTAAGGTTTTGTAATTTTAAAGAAATTGTGTTTAAGGTACTGAATTACAAATATAAATTTTCATATTTTTAACTTAACCTATAATTGAAAATTGATAAAATAATCAGTCTAAAATTAAGAAAATTAATTCAAAATTTTTATAACCCTAAAGCCTTACAGTTAGCCTTAGAAAACTAAATTAGTTCTCAAAGGCACTGATAAACTTCTCATCAGCCCTGAATATTAATTATGGCCAATGGCAACAGTGGTTTTATTTATCATAGCAGATATTTTATTTATGGTTATTACAGACTGAAACGTTCCATATAGAACATGCTTCAGTCAAAAATCTCTTTTAGAGCGGATGTAAGCTTTTATAACAGGATCGTCAAGAAGTGCAATGCCTCAAAATGTAGCGTTTGGGAGAATCTACATCAAAAGCAAAATACGAATGTGGAACAATTTGAGTTCTGAGTAAAAGTATATAGCAAAGGAGTTAGGGCTTGGGAGTTATCCCTGATAGTAAAGACTAACTCCGGAGCAAAACGCTTTTCCCTTTTTCATCTGTGATTCTACAACGTTACATGTTTTGCATGATTTTTCATTAATATAATAACAATACAAGTAATTTTTAGCTCACCCTCACATTATCAAGGTTATATTTTCCCAAATATAGATTATTATATATTTGCATTTTCTTTATATAGATATTTTGATTTTTTTTTATTGTTCTGTTTTTATATAAAACGAAACAAAAGAATAGGGAAAATATGATCTCTTCTTGTTTTACATTGTTTCATTGTGTTAAAACGTGAAAAAAACTCCAAATATGTATGATCGTTTTAATGGTTCTATGTATTTTTGATGGAAAAAGTTCAGCTGGTGTAATAATATTAACAACGAATGAGATGGTATATATAAATGCTTTATTAAAGACTGACCCTGTTTATTTTTAATTAGTTGAAAACAAAGAAAGATGCATTTTATGAATCAACCTGTGGTTTTATGTTGTTGTTTCTGTAATTGTTTTGATGATATCGACAGCTACACTACGAGAGAGTGTTTGTGTAATCAATTCTTTTACTCTCTCGTTTAGGATAATGTAAAACATATATATAGTTGCAATTTTAAAATTTTGTTTTTGGAGTCGCGTTTTATATTTTAAAATAAAAATATATTATACCTTGATTCGTGATTTAAAAAGTAATTTGAATAAAAACTTTGGGAGTCGGAATTTAGATTTTGATAAAAACTCACCTTATTTATTTCCTTTGAAAGTCATGATTTGTATTCAAATAAAAGTTAAACTCCAGTTAAAATTTAATAATAACAAATTAAATTTGGTTCTTTTTCTATCGTTCAATTTGTAATTGAATACGAATACAAAAAAAAATTTATCTTTAAGCGTGAACGAAGAAGACGGGAAACAAACGTGAATTGATTTGTGTTAATTTCACTTTTATGATTATAAAAAAAATTTTTTTTTAAATTATTATTGTAAATTATTATATTAATTTTTTTTATGGAGCAGCCCTAAGGAAATTGGTAAATTGAATAGTTTTGGAACATCAAATAACGTCAAGACAACCCCTAAGTTAATTTCTCTTTTTTTTTTATAAATACTTTTTATATTTAAATATATTCTTCGTATTTTTATGTATTCAGATTTTTTCTACCTTGGTATTGTTTATTGTTCTCTGACCTTCATGGTCTTGTAAATTACTTTTTATTAGAGATTTTTCTCGGGTTTGGGTCCGTAATAATATTATTTTTTTAATTCTTGTTTATTACAGAAGTTTATTGGTTTTAAAAATATATGTAGTATTACAACCGAGCTGCAGCAAGTAAACAAAATCCTTACAATACAAATGAAAAATCGAATTTCGAGCCGAATTCTTTTTTCGAACATGTTTAATTGTTTTTAAAATTTAACAAAAGTAATTTCAAGATGAATAAACAAACTCCTACTACTTAAAAGAAATAAAAATCTATGTTCTTAAAATTAAACAAATAAAATTTGTTTGCTCTGATTTTTGGGAAAATAAATATTTTATAACGACTTGTAGTTGATGTGTGGTGGATCGTGAAGATCTACCATTTGGTTGAGCACGTAGAACCTAGACTTCACCTCCTGGCTAGCTCCTTCGAGCGTGAATCCTTTCGACCGACCTCTCTTTAAAGAAAATTGAAACAAAAAATATCACAATCTAAAGCATGCAATAGCTCCCACCCAGCATCTCCAGAAAGGCGAACCACCATTACACATCCCTCCCCGAATTACAAGTTACTGTTAGAATATCAAAATGGAAACACAACTAACATGGAATATCTTGCCCCTTGCAGGTCGGGACGAAAGGAGGAAGTCTCACTGACGAACTTTTGTCCTAAAATCATAAAAAGAAATGAAGTAATCTTCCGACTCAACCGATCAAGAACCAATTAAAACCTTCAAACAAAATTTTCAATATCCACAAAACCGAAAACTTTGTTTAAACCTAACTACAATTTCTGACCCAGGAGCAACAAAACACAAACGCTTCGGCGTCCATGACGGTTCCCAACTAGTTCTTTTTGAAAACATAACATTGATGATTTTTTCGTATACGCGGCCGGTAAATTGAAAAGTAAATCCTGGAAAATACTGAATTAAATCCGGATAAAATGTCAATGCCAAAAAAGCGTGTTACGGTAGTGTACTTATCTATAAATCGTCTTCTAGGAATTTTTGCAAGTGATGTATTGAAGAAAACGGTCACCGAATTGAAATTAAGAAAAACTTGGCGTTATTTGTAACAACGGTGACAGCGGCGGGATTGTAAATTGTTGTAATAATGTTTTTTATAAATTTAATTATAACAGATCATACGTTAACATATTCTAGTGAAAAGGCGATATATACACTCAGCAAACTACTCAAACACCTCTCTATTAACGTTCTGTAATTTCAACTTTTCAAAAACAGACAACCATTATCAATTTTATGTTCAATTACATTTCATGTCATTTAAATAATTAATTTTAATTTTTTCAAACATGGGCCTAATTGTTTGAATTGATTTTAAAAACTTATAACAATATGAAAAATTTAAATTTTTTTCCAAGATTCCAAAAATTGTAATAAAATCGAATATACCAACTTTCTTCAAAAATTCCATAAAATTTAAGAGAATATTACAAAATCAAAAATTTAAGGTTTTTTCAAAATTTTAAAAAAAATTTTTATAAAATCACAAATTTTAATTATTTTTCAAAATTCTAAAAATATTTTTGAAAATATTACAAAATAAAAGATTGAAATTAAAATAAAATTAAATTAATTAATGGTAAAATTCTACAATGGTAGAAAAACTATATATATGTCCGGTGAAACCAGTGAACAAAACTGTATGTTGATTGAAGTAAAATATATGATAAATCCCGTAAATGAAATTATATATTGAATGAACGGTATAACAGAAAAACTATTGTTTCATGGCTATTCCTATATCCGTTCCGCAACAAGTATCACAACCCACAAAATCGGCTTGTACTATTCCGTAAATCTTTAAATTTTCATCCAGCACTGAAAATTTGCATAACCGCTCATGCACAAGGTCATGACACATACCGTATACCTAATTGTAGTACATGCTACTGGTACTAGCTATCCAATAAAATTAATTTATTGTATGCGTATTTGGGTCGCCTTCACTTGAGGTTATCTTAAGTCGGGTAACTTTCACAGAATTTCACCCAGAATCAATTATGCAATATTATTTCGTTGAGCTTACAAATGGCAAACAAAACACAAATCTTTCCTTAATGGCGTTTATTAACGTCGAACAGTTTCCAATGTATCTTACTTTAATTTTAATATACATAACATATGACTAATCATAATTTTCCGTGCATTATTGTTAACAAACAAAATAAAAACAAAAAAATTCACCCTACCAAAGTCACTGGGCATTTATATCTTACCACACATGACGAAATTGTACTAATTATGCTTAATCTACAATCACTTATTAACGATTATTAATTGTTTACTAATTATATTTGGCTAAGAACAACACAAACACATATCTATATTTTTTTTGCTTTATTAATAACCTGATACTTAAGGTATTACTTATTAATTGGATTGGAATCGAAATAACCAATTTGAATTTAATTGTCATTCTTTATTATTTCTTTTCCACATGGTTATTGAAAAATTTTTAACAACACTGAATTTAATCAAAAATCTCCGGCATTTCTAAATTTACTTCACTGTCAAAAAACCAAAGATAGATTCCAATCAGATTATCAAAACTAACTCTCACAATAGAAAAAATAACAATAAGAGAGGGAGGCTAAGTTTTAGCTGCTATTTATATGCGGTAAAGAATGAATTGATAAGGTAGTTTTTTGTGGGAAATTTTACAGTCGTTATATCGTTAATTAGTATACCCATTAAGAAATACGGTCGGTTAGTTGGTAATAAAAATATTTCAAAGAAAGACATTGTTTATAAAACAATTGAATGAATTAAAGATGATTATGGATTAAAGATAATACACAAACGATTTTCCATCAATTTTACAGCGATTAATGATTATAAATCAAACATAGGAAACTATTATTGATTAATAGATGACAGTAGGAAATCTATATGGATTAGCGGAACTATGAATACAATTTGAAAAAAAGAAATTACATTTGACAAATATTACCCAACCGCTTTATGTTCATTTTTATAGTGATTGACGAATCTAAATTAAATATACAGGAATTCACGTTAGAAAGTATTAGACAACTACTTGAGGATAGTAGATTTTTGTGGCGGAAACCATAGTTAATGATGTCTATGGATTGAGTACAAAAAAAAAAAATTATGAAAGTTACAGCCAAGGCAAATTTGACGCATATGGAAAAAAAGTGAATCTAAAAATCAGGGAATTATCTAAGTGCGTCGTCGAGCACCAGGCTACTTCGTTACATAATATTAATTTTGTTTCACGATTCGATGGATTTATAGTAGGCCCGAATAAATAAAAACAATCGATTTATATTGCATAAAAAACATATAGGAATTAAAAATTAGATTAGTTATCATTAGTTGGCAGTAAATTTTCTAAACGAATTTCCTCTCGACCGGTGACAAATTCTCAAAACCTTTTGGAAAATTCCTCAAGCAACTTGCATTAATGAAAGCCCTTGACCATTAATAATTTCCCTTGGGAAATTACTACTGAAAATTTTTTGCCTTGGTTTTATTTTAATTTAAACCAACGAAATTCTCTAAAATGTAATGACATCATTCAATTTCACCAATAAAATTTGAATTATACTAATAAAAAATATTTATACGTCTGGCCTACTGGGATATTAAAAATTATCAGTCTAATTTTGAAATAATTAACTGATATCATAGTAGGCCAACGTATAATTCATAAAAAATATATAATTAAATGAACAATGGCAAAAAAATTTCTAAACGAATTCCCCTCGTTCGTTGATAAATTCTCATAATTTTTTGAAAAATTCCTCAAGCAAGTGGTATTGATAAACGCCCTCGGCCTCGTGCTATTGATATACTTGCTTTCAAAATTTGATGGGTATCGCGGTATCGCGGTATGATAGAGCTAAGGTCATCCCATGACACACGGTCTCTTCTGGTAGCCGCCTCTACTCTGTGAATAAACCCATGAACATCAGGAGAGTGGCCAGCTCCTGTGAAGATTGGGATCCAATTTGATTCATAACGACTCAAATTGTTCCTGCGTTATACTCGGTATTCCCCCGGTGCCAATGCTGTACCAGCATTACGATATACTCGAGGAAGCTGGTTCTCAAGCAGCCGTAAGTTGCGATGAGGCATAATTCCGGGCATCTCGCACGTCATCACGCATCCCCAATCTGTTAACCCTGCCGGAATAATGTTGAATTCGGTTAGCGAAACCAAATAGTATTGTCGGACTTATAGGATGTTGCAAACATCTGATTTCCATTATGATTCATTGCACTTCTGTTACTACTGTCTGCGATTCTGCCACCAAATCCACAGCGTACGAAATTAAAATCGGGTGTGCAGCACCCATTGCATGCTCCCGTAGCTCTTCCGCCCAAATGTCCCCTCCGAAGTTCACACACCTTAAAATACATCCTATGGCCAATTCAAAGGTCTCCAAACCAAAGAAAGGGTGGTTTGCTGTCAGATAATTCGACATAGTGAATTAATAAAAAAAATACAATGGCCAGAAAAAAAATTCGACTCGCAAATAACGCAAATAAAATAATAAATAAAAACCAATAGCAACGTCAACTCAAAAACAATTCCAACAAAAAACGCAAGATAAAAATCTTAATTCGTCCGGTAAAATTCGACCATTGGATGAGAAACGAAAACAACCCAAATAAAAACGCAAAAATGAAATGTAACGAGATTAGTTGTGACCACCGTTTACAACGTTTTTGTACAGAAACACCTAAAATTATTATTTTTTCTATATATAAAATTGATTTTATTTATTTATTTATTTTCAGATATGCGAAAATTAAAAATGTGTATTTAGTTATGATAGTAACACCCCGAGAATAAATAATTATTTATTTTTTGTATTTAAATTAAGTTTATTTATTTGTTTAATTATTGGGTGTTACTTTTACTACCTAAATATTTGTTTATTTAAAAAAAAATAAAAATATTTAATTATTATTTGAATTAATATCTGAATGTGATTTCCTATTAAAAAAAATTGTTTATTTAATTTATACTTAAGATTATGTAAATCTATTTATTGAGAAAAATATATTTTATTAAAAAAAAATTTTATATATTTATATTTTCAAAAATTATTTGTTTTATTTAAGAAAATTATTTATTTATTTTATTTATATAGATAAGAGATTCCCAAAGTCAAGACTCGTCTGGAGACAATATAAAAAGAATTATGGTATCAATGACCATTTCATTTACTACTTGAATTCTTACTACTACTTTGGGTTTCTCCCAAACTTAACAAAGGCAACTGTCACGATTAGACTTTAGGTCCATTTTAACTGACCCCGTTGTGGTTCCTCAACCTAGAAATAAATTATAATTAGAACTAATGCCATTTTTGGAAGCGGAGATTGTATAAGCTAAATATATTTAAATAGATGACTATAGATGACCAAATTTAAATTGTATGGCGATGAAACCCCTGGTTCAGATAAAAAAATGAATTGGTTCTTCTCTTCATTCCATTGAAGAAGCTTCTGAGCAAGGGATGGTACCACTGGTTTGTACCTAAGTACAGATAGTAGTCATTCCCTGTTGCCAGAAAACTTCCTCGGAATGAAGAGAAGAATCCAATGAACTTCGATAGCATGTCCATAATGGACAGAGGCGACCTAGAAACATCATCACTGTTAAGGGGTGAAGCCCCATGGATGGCTTTTAAGGTCTACCATTTCAAGAAAAAATTTT
This sequence comes from Diogma glabrata, assembly GCA_963693315.1. Lineage (NCBI taxonomy): Eukaryota > Metazoa > Arthropoda > Insecta > Diptera > Cylindrotomidae > Diogma > Diogma glabrata. Next base: position 408,560,944 of record OY856187.1, on the reverse strand, counting down.
TTTATCTTCTTGGTCTAAGACCTAATTATCACAATAAAAAAAAACATACATTTAATTCCACTAATTTAATTGCATAATCAAAACAAAATTCTAACTATAATGAAATGTATAACATCTTCATCGCATATTAATTACAAACAAAAATTCCACCGTAAAAGAAAACAAGATCTCTTTTCTCGAATAATGCCATGAACGGTGAAGAAAATAAATTATTATATTTACAGCTGGCTGGTAGGCATGGTTCAAACAAGCATCCAATTCGCGATTTAATTCATTAAGGTGTCTTGGATATGATCCAACCATTGTAACAATGAAAGAATATATATTCAATATCATAAGTACTTCAAAAAATTTTTCAATATGCGATGAATAGAGTTCATCGATATTTGTGAAAAATTGTTCAACATCTACAAACCAAATACGATTCCGTATTTCCAAAAAAAATGCCCTAGTTTATTTATTCACCAATAATTGTAATCAATTACTAACAAATGCTCATTAAAAACAAAATAGAAACTGAAAAAAAAACTTAGACCGCAACCAAAGAAATGTTGTTAAAAAAAACAACGAATCAACTTCAAATATTTCTTGCTAACATCATAACATACGTGTTACAACCATGTTTTGATGGCAGTTATACATTTCAATTAAAAAATTTAGTTCACAAATTTTGCACTTCTGTGAGCCAATTCAAAAAAAAAATAAAAAAAAGAATTCAATTCTTTACCAACAAAATTTTTTTAACTAATTCTACAATCTGGTACCGGGGTTCGTTGAGGACCAATCCACCGCCGTGGGGTCCCTCTCCGCTGTTTAACCGGGGAGATAGAATTCTCCTCGGCTAATATCTCCGCATATGCGTGCATAGCCGAGAGGAACTCCATCTCCTCGACCAAACACGCCTCCTTATTCTTATTCTTGTTTCTGGCCTTGAGTTCGTCCCATCGCCAACGAACTCTAAATCCCCTTCTTTCTTGTCCACTCACCGTTTGCTCAGGTGGTGGAAGTCTCTGGAACACCAGTTCCAGAAGTTCCTCCATCACCCGGTCAATGGTGAGTTGCGGGTCTGGCTCTGGCCATGGCTCCCATTCACCCCACGGTCGGTTCTTCTTCCTTAGAGGTGTCTCCTCCCGGCCAGGTCTAGCGTTCCATTTTCTTTTCTCCTAAAATAATGTGTCCTTCCCGATATCTCTATTGGAGACCCCTGATTTCTAATTGAGTACATAATAATAAAGAAAAATAACCCAATAATTGGTTTACAACAAAAAATTCCACGACACAAACCAAACACCAAAACAAACTGGTTTTCACCTAGCACCTTATTTGCGCTAAAAAAAATTATTGAAAATTGGTATTCGGATATAAAGAAACCAAAACTGGTTAAGCAACCAACGCCCTAAATTCACAAAAAAAAATAGATCTAAAAAAACCTAAATTGGTTTTAATTAAACACAAAAACCAAACTTTTTTTATTAAATATTTGCGCCAAAATATCGCGCCAAAAATAAATAGCTTACAATTACAAAAACCGTAATTAAGGTATTATTCAAAAACTAAAGGGTCCTTTGGTTCGGCGCCACTGCATAATGTTGGACTTTTATCACAAAAAATATTATACGAAGAATGTCAAAAAAAAGATTTGCAGGATATGGATATGTATCCCAAAACTAATCCACCTAGGAATCTTTTATACCAGCTAAACCTTTAGCCCATCAAAATAAAAATTACATAAAAAGAACTGAAATTTAATAATAATATTAATACTAAATGAAAAATTTACTTGTTTTAATATTGTTGATTGGTGGTTTCCTTGTCCAGTTCATCGTTAGCTCGTTATTATTAGTACTTTCCTCCCTTGTTATGTCACGAATCTTTAGGTTATCATAATGGCGATTATGGCAATTTTTAAAATCTTGAAAAAATCCTTCATTCACTTGGAAAATCCTTCAACGTCATCGACTAACAACATGCCGCAGGGTGTCGCAAAATATCCGGTTTTTTTTGGAAATTTCATTACGTTCAACAACCAACTGTTCCTTTTTTTATAAGAAAAATATAGGTCTGTAGGGGGTAAAATTACTTTGATTTGATCGTTGCATATTTTTGAATAAAAATAAAATCCGTTTACGTTTTAATGTATTTAATGATAATAGTGAGCATTACAAATTCTCATATTTGTTTGAAAAATTATTTCGAATTATTACCGCCCTTGGGAAATTACAACTGATAGTTTTTGTAGGGTAATTATCATAAGGCAAATATCAAGTAGTTAGGGAGTTTTTAATTTTACAAATCAAAAATTTGTGAAATAACTTTAAATGCACGAGAAAAAAGAAAACAAGAGTTTATTTATTAAATTAATAATTTATTATATGCAAAATAATTTAAATTAAATAATTTTTATTACATTTCTTAAAGATTTTTTGAAAGATTTTTTAATTTTTAATTGAAAGATAATTGTTTTAATTATTTGAAAAATTCCTCAAGCAAGTGACATTAGATACTAGCTCTCAGCTTACGGCCTCGGCTATTACTAATCCACTTGCTTTAAAAATTTTCGCAAAAAATTATTACGAATTATCACTTCCCTTTGGGAGACTACTACTAAAGATTTTTTGCTTTATTTTTATTTGAATTAAATTCAATATAATTCATTAAATTGTAATGACCAATGGGAAATGTAATTCTTTAAGATGGAAAAATCGGAAAATTATCATTATAAAGCTCAATTAATATCAGTACGGACAATTATCAGAATTAAATTTCAATTACAGAAATATGAATTGATAGAATTATAAATTAATTAAAGTTTTAAAATAATGTTTCTTGACGAATTCAATTTTTTTCCCCCAAGATAATTTTCATAGTGCCTTTTTTTTTCTAGGTGTTTGTTTATTTTGAATTTTCCATAATAGTAATTTTAATAATTAAACACTTGTTTATATTTCGCAAATTAAACAAGCGTTTAACTAGTGTATAATTAACCAAGTGTTTAATTATTAAATGAATTTATTATTAATAATGTTTTGTCAACAGTAGCCTCAATAAATATTAATATTAATTTTGTTTGTCGACTTGATGAATTTATAGTAGGCCAGAATAATTAAAAACAATTAACGTATTCAAGTTGTTGGAATAACGTCTTAAGCTATTCTTCCAATTTTTGTGATAGATCACCCACTTCAGGTTTAATATCAACAAACTTCACATGACCGGAAACTACAAATTTAAAATATTTTTAAAATAAATTATTATTTAATATAAAGCATTTTTATTTTTAAAAAAATTATAATTCACTTAAAAATATACAGAAATCAAAATGACTGAACATTTTCTAAACAAATTCCCCTCTACCGGTAATAAATTCTCATATTTTTTTGCAATATTTCACAAGCAATTAGCATTTATCATAGCCCTCGGCTTACGACCTCGAGGTATTATCAACTTGCTCTCGAAGTTTTTGCAAAAAACTTTTTCAAATTATCACCGTTCTTGGGAAATTACTACTGCAAATTTTTCGATTTATTACTTCGGTCTGAAAGACCTAGATATTACATTCATGAGCTCAAAGTCAAATTCTTACTCCCACTTTTTTTGGCCTTTCTCGACGTTTTAGGACCAGCTGATTCTAAAAAAGCAAAAAAAATGTATGTCTGTCTGTAGGCCGGCCGGCCGCCGTCATTACCTACACTGCAGGGAAAACGGCTGGAGGGATTTCAAAAATTTTTTTTTCTAAAAATAAGTATTCACAAAACACAGGTCCGAAAGGACGCTGTGTTCGTTAACTGTACCGGAAGTGTGTCAAAAAAATCATTATGTGTGTCAAAAATAGCAAATTTTCATATTTTTGGCTGAAAAAATGTTCATTTTAAGTTATTACGAGTAGGAGTATTAAATTTGGAGGAATCTTGATCGTCGGGATTGGTATGTGAGATCAAAAACTAGATTATTGCATTATAAGTTTGTCAAAAAAATGTTGTCAAGTGTGTCAAAAGAGAGATCTTTATTTATTTTTTTACCTAATTTTTTGGAAAAAAAATAAAATTGTTTGTTGGAAATGAAATTTTATTATTATTATAGAGAATTATGGCATTATAAGTTTGTCAAAAAAAATGTTGTCAAGTCAAAAAATGTTGTCAATAAATAAATAATAAATAAATAATAAATAAATAATAAATAAATAATAAATAAATAATAAATAAATAATAAATAAATAATAAACAAATAATAAATAAATAATAAATAAATAATAAATAAATAATAAATAAATAATAAATAAATAATAAATAAATAATAAATAAATTATAAATAAATAGTAAATAAATAATTAATAAATAAATGATAAATAACAAATAAACGATAAATAACAAATAAATAATAAATAAATAATAAATAAATAATAAATAATAAATAAATAATAAATAAATAATGAATAAATAATAAATAAATAATAAATAAATAATAAATAAATAATAAATAAATAATAACTAAATAATAAATAAATAATAAATAAATAATAAATAAATAAATAATAAATAAATAATAAATAAATAATAAATAAATTATAAATAAATAATAAATAAATTATAAATAAATAGTAAATAAATAATTAATAAATAATAAATAAATAACAAATAAACAATTAATAATAATTAAATAATAAATAAATAATAAACAATAATACTAAATAATAAATAATAATAAAAAATAGTAAATAATAATAAAGTTATAATAATAATAGTAATAAATAATAATAAATAATAATAATAAATAATAATAATAATAATAATAATAAATAATAATAATTATAATAATAATAAATAATAATAATAATATAATAAAATATAATTAAATTATAATAAAAATAATAAAATAAAATAAATAAATAGAAAATAAAAATAAATAAAAAAGTAAAAAATAAAATTAATACACATAGAAACATGTCCAAATACATTTAAAACAATAAATTTTGGAGTTTATTCCAGTAAAAATATTAAAAAACAATTTCTATGAAAAATCAATTTTCTTGTCAAAATGAGATACCTTTACCTAATTGTGAATAAAAGTGAAACGCGGTCATCGATTTTCATGATCCATTTTTCATTTTGTGCACAGATTATGTGACTTGACGTCAAAGTAATAAAACTTGACAGTTTTTCTCGTTTGAAATTTTTCTTGACTTTTTAAAATACATTTTTTTTATTTTTTAGGCAAAAAATTATTTTTTTCTTCCTAAATTTATTTATAACTGCGAAACTGTTAGTTGTGTAAAGAGATAGTGTTCTTGTAGATTAAATAGATTAAAGGGATTGTAATTCTTAATTTTTCTAAATTAGTTTCAGTAAAATCGGACTAGTCGTTCTCGAGTTATGTCAAAAAAGAACCTCAAACGTGACAATATCTCCTATATGATACTTACTAACTTCAAATCGATATATCTCGATTCCTAGACATGACGCAGCGAAACGCCGGGACACAAATAACTTTTTTTTGACCAATATAACTTTTCCCGGTAGTCAGAACCCCAGCGGATCACTGACCCCTACCATTTGTCGCACAGTGTAATAATAGGGAGACTATCAAATAATTTACCTATATCACGAACTTTTCTTGTTTTCTTTTTTTTTACAGAAATATGAATTAATAAATTATAAATTAATAAAAGTATTAAAAAAATATTTCTTGACTAATCCAATTGTTTTCAGCAAAATAATTTTCATAGTGAAGATTGTATCTGCCATTTATAATATTGTTTTGGTTATTTTATTTGTATATTTTCAGTTTCGATAGTTTTTAATTTTGTTTGACAACTCGATGGATTTACAGTAGGCCAGAATAAATAAAAACAATTCACGTATAATTCATAAAACATAAAAAAAATATAAAGAAATCAAAAATGGGCCAAACATTTTCTAAACTAATTACCCTCGACGGGTGATGAATTATCATAATTTTTCTACGGCCTCGAGCTATTATCAATCTGTTTTCGAAATTTTTACTGATAATTGCAGTTTGAGTTTTTTTGGCATATTGATCAGATCTGTATACTTCGTGCTCGGATTTTTAGAAACTGAAATGCGTTCAACTTTCTTAGTTGCTGGAATTAAATGTTTTCGCTCCAAAGCTGAATTTAGATCACTTTTTATACCTTTTAAGTAATTATTCATTTTTAAATATTTCAATAAAACCATAATCGTAATTGTAATAAATTCATAGTTTCTAATAGTTCTTAAACGTTTTTTTTTTGTTATTTCACTTCATTTTAAATCTAAACTCTAGTTTGAGTTGTTTTACGATAACGAGCAAAAAGTAGAATAAAACTTTATGAAAAGCAAACAAAACATAAAATATTATCAAACCATTAAAAATAATAGACTAAATGCAAACTTAAAATGCAGAAAGAAACGCAAGTACAAAAATAAATTATTTCTTATCAGTAAAAAAAATCTTCAATTTATTGAAAACGATTGAGGTGTAAACACAAACTATACAAAATTTATTTAAACAAACAAAACAGCAATTTCAATTTTTCTGTTTTTCAAAAGATTCTGTTCAAACAATTTCAATATACTATTTTTGTTAGGAGTAAGGAAAATGATTTTTCAATAATATATGAAAAAAAAAAACAAAGAATTATTCTAAGTTGATTATAGATTGTCAAGAGATAATGATCAGTATTCCGGAGAGCTTAAGTGTTGATTAAAATTTTATACAAAATTTGATGAAATTATTAAAATTTGTCACGTTTTTGACTCGTAAGTGTGAAATCACAAAAAAAAAACTAACCAATCAATAATTTCTGAGCTTTTGCTTTTAAAATAAAACAAAATCGTAAAAAAAAAATGATCCAAATCAAATAAATCGTAAAATTAAATTGAATAAAAACCGAAATCTTAATAAATTTATGAGGAAATTCAATTAAATTATGAGAAAACTTTATTTTTTCTTCAATTTTTCCTTTATCAATTATAACTTTTCCACTTAATGCCTTTTTTACTTCTTCAACTGAAGTTATCGAATTTTTATGAAATATTAAATATTTTCTTTATTTCCTTTTTTCGATTTTTTTTTTCTTCAAATTTTCTTTGTCTGTGATGATGAAATTTTTATTCTTATACGAGGATTGAAGTTAATGTTGAATAAAAATCGGGATTTTATATTTAAACTAATGTGATTGTGATTTGAGTAGATTATTAAAATTTTAAGCATAGTTGCTTTTATTGGAAAAATTTTGTAATAAATAGAGTTAAAAATATTTTTTAAACAATTAAATTTTATTGATTTTTTTTTATTGAGGATATTTAGTGTTACCAACTCACACACTACTATTTTTGTTCGTTTTCTCCTATTTCTGATTTGCTATCTATGTATAATCACCTCAACCGATTTACGAAGATTGACATTCGGACGACCCTAATTGAGATTTTTAAACATATAGTGTTTGAACTTTGAATAAAATATTGTCACTCATTTTTTGGTCCTTCGAGCCGGAAAATTGAAATTAGAATTCATAATCGGCGCATATATATTTAATTTAATTTTTTAAACCATTAAATTTTATTGATTTTTTTTTGTTGAGGACATTTAGTTTAGTGTTACCAACTCACACACTACTATTTTTGTTCGTTTTCTTCTATTTGTGATTTGCTATCTATGTATAACCTCCTCAACCGATTTACGAAGATTGACATTCGGATGACCATAATGGAAATTTTTAAACATATAGTGTTTGAACTTTGAATAAAATATCGTAATTCATTTTTTGGTCCTTCGAGCCGGAAAATTGAAATTAGAATTCATAATCGGCACATATATATTTAATTTAATTTTTTAAACAATTAAATTTTATTGATTTTTTTTTATTGAGGACGTTTAGTTCAGTGTTACTAAATCACACACTACTATTTTTGTTCGTATTCTTCTATTTGTGATTTGCTATCTATGTATAATCTCCTCAACCGATTTACGAAGATTGACATTCGGACGACCATAATTGAGATTTTTAAACATATAGTGTTAGAACTTTGAATAAAATATCGTAATTCATTTTTTGGTCCTTCGAGCCGGAAAATTGATATTAGAATTCATAATCGGCGCATATATATTTAATTAAATTTTTTAAACAATTAAATTTTTTTTATTTTTTTTTATTGAGGACGTTTATTTTAGTGTTACCAACTCACACACTACTATTTTTGTTCGTATTCTTCTATTTGTGATTTGCTATCTATGTATAACCTCCTCAACCGATTGACGAAGATTGACATTCGGACGACCATAATTGAGATTTTTAAACATATAGTGTTTGAACTTTGAATAAAATTTCGTAATTCATTTTTTGGTCCCTCGAGCCGGAAAATTGATATTAGAATTCATAAACGGCGTATATATATTTATTTTAATTTTTTAAACAGCTAAATTTTATTGATTTTTTTTATTGAGGACGTTTAGTTCAGTGTTACCAACTCACACACTTCTATTTTTGTTCGTATTCTTCTATTTGTGATTTGATATCTATGTATAACCTCCTCAACCGATTTACGAAGATTGACATTCAGACGACCATAATTGAGATTTTTAAACATATAGTGTTAGAACTTTGAATAAAATATCGTAATTCATTTTTTGGTCCTTCGAGCCGGAAAATTGATATTAGAATTCATAATCGGCGCATATATATTTAATTTAATTTTTTAAACAATTAAATTTTATTGAGGACGTTTAGTTCAGTGTTACCAACTCACACACTACTATTTTTGTTCGTATTCTTCTATTTGTGATTTGCTATCTATGTATAACCTCCTCAACCGATTTACGAAGATTGACATTCGGACCCGGACCCTAATTGAAATTTTTAAACATATAGTGTTTGAACTTTGAATAAAATATTGTCACTCATTTTTTGGTCCTTCGAGCCGGAAAATTGAAATTAGAATTCATAAACGGCGCATATATATTTAATTTTATTTTTTAAACAATTAAATTTTATTGATTGTTTTTTATTGAGGACATTTAGTATAGTGTTACCAACTCACACACTACTTTTTTGTTCGTATTCTCCTATTTGTGATTTGCTATCTATGTATAACCTCCTCAACCGATTTACGAAGATTGAAATTCGGACGACCCTAATTGAGATTTTTAAACATATAGTGTTTGAACTTTGAATAAAATATTGTAATTCATATTTTGGTCCTTCGAGCCGGAAAATTGAAATTAGAATTCATAATCGGCGCATATATATTTAATTACATATTTTGTTTTTGGGGCAGAATTTTTATACAGTCATTTGGAATATAATTCGAACAAGATTTTTCGATAGCAAACATATTACCTGATATCCTCTATTTTTGTGTTTTGTCAATACAGACACGCATTAATATATTTACCGGTAGTCCATCATATTTTACGAAACCAACAGATTTATTTAATACACGACAATTTTTTGTTCGAACCCTCGGAAGCATTTTCTATAATGGTAATCGTTTCATAATTTGTAAACCGTTTTGAAACTCAAATAAAATTTATTCGATGATTAATTTAATTTTATCAGATAATCAAGCTATAATACAAATTTCCTTTTATGACGATTTTTGACTGAATTGAAACCATTTTGTTTGAGTTAAAATTATTAATTTTGTTTGGGATAAATTATTTATAAAGTAATAAATTCCATTTTCAATTTTTATTTGTTTTCCTTATTCAGTAGAGCCCAACAGTTTAAAAAAAAACATAAATTTGTTTATATTTGGTAGCTTTGGTAGCTTTAGTAGCTTAGAGATTCGTTGATAGTTGTCCAGGTTCAAATTGAGTTGAGTTAATTTGATGCGATGTTCATGGAGTAGTTCTGCCTGATGTAGTTGATGAGCAGAACCTAATTTATTTAATCCTCAGCAAATATATTTTATCCTTAGGAATTTAATTCTTTCAAATGGAAGTTAGCACTTAAAATTTCGTAGCAATAAGCAGCGGCGGTCTTCACCAGTATACGATTATCAAACAATCTTTTATTTGGATGTGTATTCAGCCTTTTTAATTTATACTTAAACGATATTGTGTTGCTGTTGTATTACTAGTAACATTCCATTTATTTAATTTAAATTCATATTTACATATAACCGATTAACAAATATTTGACCATCGAAAGGAATTTAACATCTTGTTACAAATTTGGCGTGTCGAAATTATTCCACATAGATATATAAATTAATTATAAACTTTATATTACACAAAAACGTGATCTTTTATTCGAAAAAATTTGACAGACAGATTCTTAAAAGTAATTAAATAACTCAAAAGAAAATTTGTTGTGGTGAAAATAGTTGCCCAGCCTGGTTGTTGTGCTGGGTAACGTTAGTAACTTTTCTTTACTTTTCGAACAGGATTGTTTTTATTAAAAGTTATTTATTGAATATGATTGAATTTATAATGCATTGGAGTTATCACCACAACACTCCCCCCTTAGTATTATCGAAGATGAGACGATATTGAAATTATTGTGCTACAGCACGAAGGAAGCGAGTAGGGGTACGAGTGTTTCTGCCTGCTCGCGTAATTGTAGATGCAGGATGGAATATCCGTTGTTGAGGAGTGGGATCAAATCTAACCCTTTTAGTTGATGCAACTGTCTTAGCGTCACGTTTTTTTATTTCTGTGGAGGTAGAAGGAGAAGACTGGAATGTGTCCGAAGGACTACAATGGACATTATCAGTAGAAGACGAATTTTTGTCTGCGCAACTGAAATCAGTGCTCAAAGTAGGTGAGTTTTGAGTTACATCATCTTCAGATTGTTCCCTAAAACAAGGTTTTAATCTGTCGATTGAAACTCGAATGTGTTGACCCTTACGGTCAATAACGAAATTTTTATCATCGCGACTGATGACTTTGAAAGGACCTTCGTATGGCAGTTGTAATGCTTTACGTACTAAGTCCGTACGTAAGAAAACATGCGAACAAGACTGAAGATTTTTGGAGATGAAAACTTTAGGAGAAGTGTGTCTTGATGCAATGGCAGGGCGAAGGTGATCAAAATGTTGTTTCAATTGTGAAACGAAATCAGATTGAGGAGTGTAGTTAGAATTTTGGATAAAAAATTCTCCAGGAAGATGTATGTTAGTACCGTAAACGAGCTCAGCCGATGAAGATTGGAAATCTTCATGGAAAGTGGTTCGTAAACCAAGTAATATTGACGGTAATATTCTTGTCGAATCCGTTCTGTCGTAGGCCATTATCGCAGATTTTAGAGTTCGGTGCCAACGTTCGATTAAACCGTTACATTTTGGATTGACTTTGACTTGACTTTTTCAGCAAGCAGTTTGGCAGAACTGTGGACTCCTGGGTGAGATAAATTGTGGAAACTATCGAAAACAGATTGACGAAATTGCTTTGGCATAAAAATGCGTGGATTACCGGTAGAGGTATTACATAAAATAGTTTTGGCACTAGAATTGCCAAACGATACTGGAAAGGATTGGAATTGAAGTGTGGGACTAATGTCCACTAATTCCTTTAGTTCGTTATCGTTGAATGAGCGTCAGCGATTTCGTCGTAGTTAATGTTTTCTGGAATTGATATTTGCTCGACATGAGAAAGTGTGTCGGCGACTACATTATCGATTTCAGAAATATGGCGAATATCAGTCGTGAATTGATAGATAAAATCTAAATGGCGGAATTGGCGAGGACTAGCTTTGGCAGGGTTCTGCGACAAAGCATAGAGAAGCGGTTTATGATCGTTAAAGAGAGTGAAGATTCTACCTTCAAGGAGGTACCGAAAATGTTTAATTGCAGAGTAAGCTGCAAGGAGTTCACGATCATAAGCGCTGTATTTCTGTTGCGTTTCATTGAGTCGCACAGAGAAGAACCTAAGAGGTGTCCAACAATCGTCAATTTTTTGTTGAACCACCACGCCAAGGGCCTTGTCTGAAGCGTCGACCATTACGGCAAGTTGAACAGAGTGTGAGGGGTGAGAAAGCGTTGTAGCCTCACTGAGTTGCTGCTTGCATAAGTCGAAGGCTTGATACGCGTCTTCGGACCATTGAATGACACGTTTGTCATTATTTTTGGAGCCTTTAAGAAAATCGTTGAGAATGGCTTGATTGCCACCAGCGTTAGGCATAAATCGGCGATAAAAATTTATCATTCTTAGAAAATGACGGAGTTGCATAACAGTTTCAGGTCGTTCGTAACGCGTAATAGCATCGACACGTTCAGCGGTTGGTTTGATTCCTGTTGAATCAATGGAATGTCCAAGAAAGTCAACGTTGCTTTTAGCAAAGTTGCATTTATCAACGTTGATAAAACAAACGTTGAAAACAGTCCTGAGATGTTTGAGGTGTTCCTCAAAGGTTTCAGAAGCAATTAGGAGGTCATCTATGTAGATGAAAACAAATTTAAGGTCTCGGAAAAGGGAGTGCAGAAACCGCTGGAAGGATTGCGCAGCGTTTCGCAATCCGAAAGTCATTCGAACGAATTCCAAGAGTCCGAACGGAGTTGAAATTGCAGTTTTAGCAATATCACGCTCATCAATAGGAATTTGATGATATGCGCGGACGAAATCGATAGTGGAGAAAATTTTGCATCCATGAAGTTGATGCGAAAAATCCTGAATGTGTGGAATAGGATATTTATCAGGAGTAGAGACATTATTCAGAGCACGGTAGCCACCGCAAGGTCTCCACTCGCCGTTCTTATAACATTAAATCAAATTCCGTCTTTGCGATGGCCAGTTTGTCCGGAGCAAGTCGACGATACCTACATGAAATGGGAGGACCATGTGTTTCAATAACGTGAGTTACGTTATGTTTCACTGGTTTGGCGAGATCGTTTTTGGACGTTAAGTCCTTGAAATTTTTTAGAACATCGATAATTTTGATATAAACAGAATCGTTGATCAGCGTAAGAGAAGGTGCAGGAGAAGTGGAGATTTTAGCCAAAGTGTATAAGGAGGTTAGTGGATTGACAAGACGTCTGTTTTTGATGTTCACTAAAAGGCCATATATATTAAGAAAATCAGCTCCGAGAATAGGTATGGTAACATCGGCGAAAACAAAGGTCTGACAGAACGCTCATCTGAGACCAATGTTTAGATTGAGAGATCGTGTACCATACGTGCTAACCTTAGTGTCGATAGCGGCGTAAAGGAAGAAGCCTGACTTTCTGTGAAGTTTTTCCTCCACAGTGGCGGGAATAACAGATACTTCGGCACCTGTATCAACAAGGAAATGTTTTCGAGAAGAAATATCGTGAACCAGAAGACGGAGTTGGGAGTTACTGTCTTCACATTCCGTTACATGTGAAGAGTCTATGCGTTTTTCTGAAGGAGAAATAGAGACAGAGGAATCGGAGTGCTTGGAGAAATTTTTGCACTCTGGATCGCATTTGTGTGCATCTCCCTGGAAAGTATGATGGTAGTAGCAGATACTATCATACATTTGAATTTGCGACTTGGACCGTGGTCTCATTGGAGAGCTATTCAAATTTTCGTTGCAATTATCGTTTCGATCCTTAGATCTACTCCGATAATTATTATTGGGAGAAATTTTGGGAGAAATTTTGCCATTATTGGGAGAAATTTTGCCTTTGAATGGCGCTGTGAAGTTGCACGTTTTGTGCTTCCAATTTTTTGAATTTTTCTTCAAGTGACATGATTTCACTTGAGGAAGAAGAAAAAGGAAGAGAAGAAGCGGCAGGGTTAGATACCGCATGGAGCTGAGATCCCCTTAGGGACGCGAGAACGTTGTTTGCTATCTCGGCAGTTTCTTGCAAACTGGTTTTAAGAACCGAGATAGTAGCGCGAACTGTGGGTGCAAGTTTTTCCTCACAAAGGACTTTTAGAGCTTCGTCTGAGAAAGTTTTTCGGGATTCAGCAGTCATATCCCGTAAGAGCTGTGAAGGCTTTAGATCCCCAAGGTCCATACCACATAAAAGCTTTTTTATGCGGTTTGAAGTGCTGCGGGATAGGCGGGCTAGAAGAGCCTCTTTGAGCGTATCATAAGGAAAATCTTGATCAGGCTTTACCAAGATATCACTGACTAATTTTGCTAATATGGGCGTGATCATACTAAGTAGATGACCATACTTAGTTTGTTGGTATTTGATGTTTCCCAACAAGAACTGACCTTTTAAATAATGAACCAAAAGTCTGGTGTTTCAGACCAGAGATTCAGGGGCTGAAAGTATTGTTTAATTGCATTAGAAACAAAAAAGTTAGATTGTAATAAAACAAAATAGCTTTGAGGAAATTATTTAATATCTGTCTTTTTTAGTGTTCCTTTGTGTGGTTTTATGGGGAGAGTTTTCCAGCGGTCGTGTGATCGATCGACACTATTAATTAAAATTTCTATCATATTCACTGTTAACGAGCACTGACATCGCAAAAAAATTTATTGCCCTGGAAAGTCTTTCTAAGTAAGTTTTAGAAACGCCACTCAGTCTCCTCCAATTTTTGTTTTTTTTTTTTCAAAATACGCCTGGCATTCATATTCTGTAGTATATAATAGATAAAACAAAACGTAAAATGTGGCTGTAACGACCAACAAAAATCTGTTCAGTAGACATTTTTTTTTAAATTTAAAAACAGTCAACACATTAATGAAACCTTCATTCCGTTACATAAACAATTTAAGATCATTTCATAAATAATATCTGACAGTAAACAATGTTCCACTGTATAACTAAATTTATCTTTTAGGTTATTTTTCATTCGAACTCTATTAACTTTATACTGCAGATTTTCAATATATGAATAGTTTTTGTTGTTGAATTGAATAAGAAAACCAAAACGAAAGAGATAAATAGAAAGCCTTTTTCAAAAGACCAAGTCGTTGTGTAAAGCCACATTGATTCAAATAGTAAATAAAGTTTTTAATTTTGATTTGGAATGTCAATATCATAAATTTATTTTCATTGAGATTTTGCCACGCAAGAAGCCATTCAATTATTTTGAAAATTTGTAATCCCGGTATAAACAGAAACCTGATTATTGCATGGCTATGGCTTTCTTGTTTTAAAATTAATTAATAATTAAATCAGAGTTATTGACATTTGCCAAAAGAAAATAGAGAGTCTCTAAACCTTAAAAACTGATCTGTTAATTCAATGATTGAATTGGATGAAGATTTATAATTCTTATTTACCAATCGAAACAGGAGTAGATTCAACAGCAATACACATGATTATCTGAGTCAACATTTTTTTTATAAATTACCCTTGTCACTATCCAAATGAATGAACCAAAAGGTCTCACACGTCATACACCTTCTGAAATTGTTATTATATGACGCCTATAATGGTAAAAAACAAACCTACACCTTTCTTTATTTCGAATATATACTCTCTGCCACTGATATTTTGTTTCTGCTATATATATTAGTACTTCATTTTCATTTTCTGCTTCATATATTAGTACTTCATTTTCTAGGGGATCATCATTCAGAAATCAATAATATTTATGCTTTACTTTTAGTCTCCAGAATCTTCTTAAGTTCAACTTAAATTTCACTAAAACGGAAAAGTGAGAAAAGTGTTCTCCATGTGCCCGGTCTTTGAGGATAGTTTTTATTCTCGGGTGTGTGGTATGTCCCCACGTTCTTCTGAAAGAGTTAAAATGATTTTAGAATGATAACAAAATCTGTTTTATTGCATTCAATTAGTAAAGTTGGCGAGATAATCGTTTTTTTTTGTCGGTCATACAACAATTTGTGGAGACACTTATTCAAATAAGTAATCTGAAGAGGTGACTTATTTGCTATTTTCTTCATAGAACAATCGAATTTGATTTCTCAATGTCAAATATTTTTACATTTATTTCCTAAATATTTTAAAGATTAAAACGGTTTTTTGTTTCGTAATTAGGTAATTGTAATAATTTTAAATGAATAAAAAATTAGTTTTGAAAACTCTTTAATTGATCATATTAAATAAGTTGTTTACATTAAATTTATTTGCGTAAATAAATAAATCGTTTCAAATAGGTTTTGAATACTTATTAAAAATAGCAGTGAATAAGTCAGTCAAAAAACAGCCTAAGTTTAAGAAATGAGATACAGTTTGCTATGTCATACTGATTTAATCAAGCCCATTCTAGAATTTCTAAAATAAATTCAACTTTCATTTTTAAGTGATCATCATCCAGAAATCGATACTAATAATGCTTTGCTTTTAGTCAATTCCTCAAGAATCTTCTTAATTTTAACTTAAATTTCACTAATAAGAAAAGTGTTCTCAGTGTGCCCGGTCTTTGAAGATATATTTTTTCGGGTGTGGTACTTCCCCACATTCTTCTATTAAAATTTAAAATTTGGGAAAAAACTAGATATATTTATCAACGTTATTCTTAGCTAAGACTTTAAAGCCAACTGCATTTCATGTGACCAAAAACTATCGGGAAAATAGAGAAAGAATACCAAGATAAATATAAGTTACAATCTAACCGCTCCATTTTCTTATCAATACTTTTCTTTCCTTCAAAAAATAAAAATAAAATTATTTATCAAATATACGTTCATACCCATGTAAAAATATAAGAAAATTTTGATTTTTACCTTTACTTTTTTTTATGATTCAATACATTTTTTTTATAGAAAAAATAAAAAAACTAATAAAAAATGAAATCTAAATTCAATTTCTTTTTCATCTTTCTATTATTCGTTAAAAAAAAAAAACAATATGTCAATATGTTTTTATTTACTTATAAATTATGTTTTTGAATTTCGTAATTGATTTATGGTATTTTGAAAAAATATAAATAAATTTTACGTTGTTCTATGTGCAGAGGATGAGAAACTTTATCTGATTGAATTGTCTGCAAATTTTTCTTTCATTATTGAAAACAGAAACAACAATAAACGTTAAGATTTTGAAAATTGTTTTGATGTCAAACAAATAGAGAAATTGTAAAAATAAATATTTATAACCTTTTTGTTTGTTTGATTTATTGGTAGCATAATGGACCTGAATATATGTTTTGATGGATTTAGGAATATGTTCGCTTTTGTTTGAATATTTAATTTAATATTTATTTTTATCATTTAATGTAGAGAATGAAATATGCAAAATTGTTTTTAAATAAATTTGAATTGAAGCTTTTGTTAAAAGATAGAAGATGTAAATGTTCTTAGCTGAAAATATTTTAATCACATAGTTAGCTATGAAGATCAACGCAGCATTGATTAATAACATCATCAAATTGATTTCGTTTAAATATGTATTCCATACTTCCTTATTTCTACGAGTTTACTGTAAACTTCACTAAATAAATGGTCCTTCGAGCCGGATAATTTTGTTTGGTTTTAATATGTTCGATATTTCGATATAGGCACATTTATTGATCATAACAACATCAGATTGATTACATCTAAATATTTCTTCTTTACTTTCTTAGTTTTACGATCGTATTCAAAACTTCACTAAATAAATGGTCCCTTGAGCCGGATAATTTTGTTTGGTTTGAATTTGATGATCTAGAATATCGATATTTCGATTTAGTGACATTTTCTCACCACTAATGTTTACTCTTTTGTGTGTGCTTAAATTCAATGCTACAATAATGAAATACATATCATCTGTGACAGATAAGCCACGCTTTTTGTTCTAAACTTGGTTTAACTCAAAATGGTGTAGTATCTTAATAGCAATTTTGTACTCCAACAGTAACTAAGGATTTCTACTATTATTTACTGAAATTTTCTGAAAAATTACAGTTAACAGTTAAAACAAAAATTATTACTAACACGTGGCAATTCGTTTAAGGGTAACAGATTATATATAAAATAATACACAAAAGCCATTAATAACTTTTCATAAAGTAAATGTCGTAGCATGTCATGTATCACAATAACAAAACGTTTAACCTAATCTAAACACTGTTACCTATCTTTGTAATAAATTGCTTCTCTCCTGACAGTCTCATTTTCAATCATAAATGTCAATAACAAAGCTATAACCTACAAGTTCAACTACAAAACAAACGTCTAAAATATAGCCAACAAATAACACAAAAAAAAATTACAAATTTAGCAATAAAAACCACACAAGAACAAAAGATAAAAAAAAACATAAATAAACAAAGGTAAAATATACCGTCAAATATGTCAATCATATTCAATCCCCCTCTGTATTTTCTACATTAAGCTAACAGCAATTTAAAAGGTGTCGCAAATTGTCATAAAACGAACACCCGAAAAATATGAACAAAATATTATGTAAAAAGGGAAAGAAAAGGATTTTATCTGTCTTCACCTTCAACTCCTTTTTTTATTCTTTTGTGAGTTAAAAAAAAAAAAAAATTTTTACCTCAACACTTATTCCATCGTAAGGTGTTAAGGGATGTAGGGAAAATAAATTGTTAAGACGAAAATAAAATTGAGATAATAAAATAAAATAATAAAACAAAATATTGGTGGAAAAAAAACAACAACAACAACAACCATCGGTAATTGTAGGAAAAGAAATTTTTTTTTGTTTCAAGAAAAAATGTAAAAGAAATTTAGAAGAAAATGAGGGTTTTGTGAAAAATTGTCTTTTATTTTTTTTTTAATAAAATAACTGCAGAAAATCTCTCAACCAAGAAAACAATGTAATAATAACTTGAGAAGACGTAGACGAGGTGATTTACGGGATTATTTGTTCGTTTTTTTTTATTAAATTTTTTTGTTGTTGCTACTTTTCTTATATAATTCTAGACAAATTGACAGTTTTTTTTGTTTTCTTAGTGAATTGAAAATGAAATATTAAGTAATATTTAGTCACTTTATTTTTTCTTTGCTGCTTATATGATTAGAAAGATTGGTTACAGGTATGCTTCAAGATGAAATAAGCAGTTTCTTAATTTTATCATTTCTCATAAATTTTAAGATTTTGTGTTAAGAATTATCAAAATAAATTTATTATTCGATTTTCCTTAAAGATATAGATTATTATATATGCAATTGATGTCTTTTATTTTAATTTATAATCCAAAAATCTTATTTTAATAATTGATTTGTTTAACTTAAGAAAATTTATTATGTATATTGAATTTTGTTGATAAGTAAGAAATGCTAAAAGGAAAAAATTGTCTCCAAGGAATACATTTGTGTTACAATTGAATACAGACATTTGATTAGTTTATCGAAATTTATGTATTTTTGTTATATTATGAAGTAAAAATGCTTTAAGGTAAGAGCAATTGGATTGGTATGAGAAATTTAAGATACAAAAATTAGTTTGATTTTAGAAATTTCATTTGATAAAATAAAATAAATTTATTTAAATTTAAGAAGAATTTCTAAGCTCGTTAAATGTTTTAAGAATATGTTTGCGGCAATCTCACAAAATATGTTTGCGGCCATCAACACCAAAGAACGCATGTTGCTGTGAGACCTAGCTCTTTAAAGATTTTTATGTGTTGTTGTGAAACATTATAATTCCTACTACAGAACACGTTTTAATTAAAAAAATTGTACTTTCTTCATAGGAGTTTTTATCTATAATTTTAACGTTACACTTTTAATAAATTTAACATTTACAGCCAGTTTGTCCAAATTAAAAAACTTGCCTAAATCAAGCTTCAAAATCTTAAAGCTGTCTGACAATACGTAATTTAAATTCATTACAGAAGGTTTTTAATAAAATAGATTAAGGCTAGCGTTTCCATATGTTTTGCATGTTTTTTGGATCATATATATGTGAAATCTTGTGGCGGACCGCTAATATCAAACCAATAGTTCGGGAACGCGAAATAACCCGCCTCTGTCAACTAAATTATCGATATTTTTAGTCCACTACGCGATTTCTAATTACAAGATGTCGTTCAACGAAGCATCCAGAACGATAGTGTTTGGGTCTTTTCTAAGTGATTCTGCAGATTTATTGTGCGTTAAAAATTTTTGCAAGTTTTTTTTTGTTGGCGCCGAAACAGAGACAAGTTATATAACGGTAATCCGTTATTCCGTTATATAACATACAATAAAATTTCATATATTGGTATTTTTTTTGATAATATTTAATATTTTGAACTTTTTTTGATATTTTTTTTTGTAATATTAATATCCGCATATAACGATTTTTTTTGTTACTGTAATATGTTGGATGTTTTAATATCTATATTAATTTTGTTATACCTTTAATTTTTTGGTATTTTTGATTTTGAATGATACGGTTAAATTTTACGTATATGTTTTTGGTGTTGATTTGAATATTGTAATATGTAATGATTTTGTTGCATCTATTGTTTGATATTTGATTGAATTTTTATATATATGTATCTATTGTATTATTATATACCTATGGTATTTTTTATATACCTGTTGTATTTTTTTTATATATACTATTGTATTGTGATCTATCTTTATTTTTGATCAATGTTTATGATGCAACAAATGATTATTTTCAAATTTATAAGTGGTTTTGTGCTGAGTCCGGATCTGGGGGCTAAAACTCTATACTGGTTTACTCCCAGCAACGATATTAGCGTTAGTCTGTATATTTTTTTTAGTTTGGGGATGAAGAAACATAGCATCTGATTTTGGTTAGTAACAGATATTTAGGCTGAATCTTTAAACAGATGCTGAGTTTTCTTTCATCGTTCGGGAGGATATTAGATTGTAGATTTTAGGATTTTAGACCTGTTTCTATTCTAGCCTCACATATCGTTGCTGGGGAGAGATTGCGAGTTCGATCTTCCTCTCCGTCCTTCTACTACGATTCCGTTAAATTTTTAATATTCTGCAATCGGTATGGGGTTTGCCCAGGAAAGATCTCTATCTCTTACTCTAACTATAAATAAATAAATAAATAACAAATATTGGGTTTTACCAATAAATAAATAAATATTTTACCAATAAATAAATAAATATTTTTAAATAATTAAATAAATTTTTTACCAATAAGTAAATAAATAATTTATAAATAATTAAATAAATATTTTACCAATAAATGAATAAATATTCTCTATGAATAAATAAATACATATTCCATGAAAAAATAAATAAATATTGTAACGGACCTGTTTTGGCACCATGTTACGAATTCTACATTTGTAACGGCGGACTATTTCAATTTTCACTCTGAAAATAATAATTTTCAAACTCAATTATAATTTTATTAATTTTCTTAAATTGTAGTAAACGTAGCTACATTTTTCTGTACTACTGTTGACGGTTTAGATACGTCACTTAATAAACATGTTTATTATTGCTGGAAGGGGAAAACAGAAGATCGATGGTATGATATAAAAGATCCGATTGTTTGGATGAAATCAAGTAGTATATATTATATTTTGATATTATATATTATATTAGTTGTGTTGTGTTGAATTAGTATAATTTTAAAGCTTAAAGAGATCAGTATAAAATTGGAGATCGGAAAAAAATACATGTTTGTTGCTAGGAATAAATTTTGTTTAAATTTAATTTATTACAATAATTGTTTAAGTTTTTTAATATATAAATAAAAATCAAATTTTATGGAAAAGAATGTTATAAAAAAATTATGATTGTTTTTTTGTGTTAAGTTATTTTTCATAAAAGAGTGATGATATGTTTAATAAAGAAAATTATTGGTTTAAAATCATTGAAAAAAAAACCATATATGTAAATTAGTAATTTATTTTTATTATTGTGAGAAAAAAGCGAATCATAAATTAAAGCAGAGAAACAAAAATGAGATTATTTGTTCAGCTTTCATCATTTTATAAAACACTATTATTGTCCCCATGCACGATATTCTTGTTTTGCACAATATCCTTAGCATCATTAGGAAAATCAATTGGTGTTCGAAGGTTCGATGTTAAGGTGTTATTAAGAATCTTTGAGTAATGTAAAATTTTATGCAACCATAAAACAATCAATGCAAAGGATGATGGTTTATGGGATATGAATGGAAATGGACAAATAAATTTCGATTTTTAGTAGTGTTAATCTTTATCATTCAGGAATGTTATTATAAGCATAATTTATTTAATTTTGGTTACTAAGTATATCAATTAACTATTATAGTAGTAATTTAATTAGTATAATAGATATTATTAGTTTTTAATGTCAGGTTCTTAATAGTCATTTTTTAATGGTCAGACAAATTTTGACTTTAATGGTGTTTATCTTAATTATTCAGGAAAGTTGTTTTTAACATAGAAAGTTATGACTATAGCAAGTGTTTTGACATTTAAATTTAAAATTTCCCAGAAGTGGAGCTAGTCGCTTTGTGCAGTGAACGGCACAATTATGTGTCATTAGTTATACAAGGACACTTGAAGATGGAACAGTTGTAGTGAATGAAGAAAATTTTGTTGTTCAAACTGGTGATGTTATGAAAGTTTTTGTTTGTGATGGTTGTTTTTATCCATCCATATGTTGCGTTGATGAAGGAAAACTGTTACAGCGATGGAGGGTGTTATATGATATTGGAAAGCAACAGTTATCAGAAATATTAATGTAAGTTTTTTTTATATATTTTGATTTGTATAATTTTTGATTTTGTTTTTGATTAAATTATTTTCATGTTAGTAAATTAGTAGTATTTTTCTGTGATATAAGAGATTTCCAAGTGTAGGTGTTTGTGTTATAAATTCAGTTAATCCGGCGTAAATTAATATAATATTATTTCAATAAAAGTTCAATTGTTTCAAGTGACGCCGAACAAAAAGGGACCCTTAAGGTTTTTGTTTTGTGGCACATCTGGCGCGAAACAAAAACCAGTGTTAATTTATTTTATATAAACCGTGATTGTTTTACGGTTAGTTGTGTGTTATTTTGGCGCAATATTTTTTTTGATAGACCAGTTATTGGTTTTTTAATATTTTTGGAAAATATTTTATGAATATTTTTGGAAAAACCAGTTTAGGTTTTTGTTGTTTAATAATTTTGAATTCTGGGTTTACTTATTTATTTTTTTTGAATTGAAATTGAATAAGGTACGTAGGTACAAATTTGTAAATGTTTATTAGGTTATATATAAAAACTTTCTGAATTGGTAGGCCTAAAAAGCCATCCATGGGGATTCACCCCTTAACATTAATGATGTTCCTAGGTCGCCTCTGTCCATTATGGACATGCGATCAGAGATCATTGGTCTCTTATCTTCATTCCAGCGAGGGAGTTCTGAGACGACGGGGAGTGGTGCTGCTGTGTTTGTGCTTAGGTACAAACCAGCAGTACCATTCTTTGCTCAGAGGCTTCTTCGGTGAAATGAAGGGAGGAACCAATTTATTTTTTTTATCAGGATAAGAGGCTTCACCTCATACAATTTCAATTTTAATCCCTTTTGAATATATTTAAATTTGCAATAGAACAATGCCTATGGAGTTTAAGACTTGAAGTCTGGCGCTCGGGAGCGTTCTCCAAGAAAACGTCATTAGTTCTAGTAGTTTATTTTTAGTTTAGTTTTAGGTAGAACAACCATGTCTGGGTCAGTAGAATTTGGTTTTATTCCATATCGTGACAGCCATGGTTGTTTCCTTGTAATTTTGGGAGAAACCGTTCTGTAGAATCTGGTCGTTAGGGGCTTATCTAGTCGGTTCTTATATGTATTTTTGGGAAGTGCTCGCGAGCGTGAGGATTCAAGAATAGAATTGGATGACATTGGACATTTGTATCATATTTTTTTTGTTTTTTTTTGTCAACCAGCAAATCTTGACTTGAAAATCTCTTATCTATATTAAATAAAAAAATAAATTAAATAAAAACAATAATTTTTGGAAATTAAATAAATAAATTTTATTTAATAAAATAATTTTTTTAGAATAAATAATTTTAGGTAAATTAGTTAAACAATAATTTTTACTAATAAATCAAAAAACATCCAGATATAAATCTATAATATATTATATATTCTTTATTTTTTTTTTTAAATAAGTGAAGATTTTGAAAGATAGGACTTGACACCTAATAAATAATTAAATATTTTTATTTTCAATCTTAAATAAATAAATGTTTTGACTAGAGGTGTTGTAGTCGCATAAATAATTATAAGATTTTACTGAATTTCAGCATATCTGAAATTAAGAAATTAAATAAAAAAAATTATTATGTTATATAAAAATATAAATTTAGGTATATAAATTAAACAAATATCTTTTTAAAGAAATATCATTCAAAATTTTTTGAATAGGATAAATATAAAATAAATTGAATAAGAATAATTTAAATAATTTTAATACATGTTTAGCCTTATTTTTTCATACATCAGGTTTTCTGTTTCTGGTTCCTTTTGACGTAACTTCGGTTTGTTTTTCTCTTATATCGTCATTCAATAATAAATAATTTATATAATCAAAACAATTATTGTAGCGAGTCGAGTCGTAATTGGCGATTTTCGGATAAACAACGGATAGGGATGTTAGTTCTATCATCACTATTCTAGTTTCTCCTAGTTTTGTAGCGGCGGACTATTTCAATTTTCACTCTGAAAGTAATAATTTTCAAACTCAATTATAATTTTATTAATTTTCTTAAATTGTAGTAAACGTAGTTACATTTTTCTGTACTACTGTTGACGGTTTAGCTACGTCACTTAATAACAATAATGTTTAATATTGCTGGAAGGGGAAAACAGAAGATCGATGGTATGATATAAAAGTACGAATTGTTTAAATCAATTCGATTAGTATAATTTTAAAACTCAAAATATTCAGTATAATTTGAAATTTGGAAATTAATATTGTTGTTATTAGGAATAAATTTTATTTAATTGTGTGATAAAATTTAATTTGATTTATTATTATACTAATTGTTTGAGTTTTTTTAAATAATATAAAAATAAAAATCAGATTTTTTTGTATAAAATTTTGTATTTTGTATTAAAAAAATATGATTGTGTTTTGTGTTAATTTATTTTTCATAAAAAGAGTGATGATGTTATTTAATAAAGAGATTTGTTGGTTCAAAATTATTGAAAAAAAAAAGAAAACCGTATTTGTAAATGAGTAATTTAGTCTGATTATTCTTTCATCATTTTCTAAAACAATAATATTGTCTCCATGCACGATATTCTTATTTTGCACAATACCTCTAGCATCATTAGGAAAACCACTTGGTGTTCGAAGGTTCGATGTTAAGGTGTTATTAAGAAGCTTTGAGTATTGTAAAATTTTATGCAACCATCAAACAATCAATGCAAAGGATGATGGTTCATGTGATATGAATGGAAATGGACAACTTATGAAAAGCCGAGGGGAATTATGTGTCGTTAGTTATACAAGGATACTAGAAGATGGAACTTGCAGTAAGGACTAAGAAGATGGAACTAGCAGCAAGGACTAATTATTTTGCTATTGTTATTATTGTTGTCAAATGTGATTTTTATACAAATACTAATTCTTCTAAGTATCTATATATAAATAATCTTCATTTTGGTGATACATACACAAAATATAAAAAAAATACTAATTGTGTTTCTGTTACATAAATTTTTTTTTATAAATTATAACCTTATCTTAAAGATCCAGGTTAAAAGGAAGAATAGTTTCCTTTTATTTATCCATATTTCAACTTGAGACGGTGGTTTAATTTTCATTTGGAAAAGTCTGTTTTGTGTGACTATGAAACTGGAAGAAAAGGAAATATTAAAGTGGAGCAGATTAAATCATGATGGAAATAATATACTCAACAAAAATACAAATATAATATTTATCAGCCTAAATACGGCGTTTTGGATATTGGACACAGTTTTGATTCGACATACAAGGACGAAAGTCGATACCATCTTTCAACACCAAACTGCATGCAACTAAAATAAGATAAGTTTATGTTTGTGTTTTATTTATTTTAATTAATTAAATATTGTGCGAATTGTTTTAGACCATAAGGGTCTTGTAAATTATTTTAGGTTATATTAGAGATTTTTCCATGTGTTAAGCCACTCAAAGTCCGTTACATTTGTTTAATAGTTAAAGTTTTAAAACCCTTGGATAATAGATATCGTAGGTACCTATTATATTTAAAGTGGATTGCGACAATTTTTGAGATTTATATTTTCGTTCATTGGTGGCAGATGTAGACTACACTCAAAAACCCGGGGGGTATTATGCTAGAAATTTGAGAAGCTATGGTCATCTCTGGCAATAACATCAAGGACAACTGGACAATAAGAGATTAGTGAGATCCCACCAACTGATGAAGTCTGAACCCGATTCATCTCGTCAGAAGTAATAGACACAGTTTCGCCAATTATAAGCGAACAGTCGGCAATTTTCTTCTGTACATCAATAGATGCATACCATGAACTAAATTTCACCTCGGTTCAAATTCCGATTTGACGAAAAAAATTTCCGCCGTTATCTAAGGCTGCGAAAAACTCTCAATAAAGCATGTGCCGCCATTATTTGTGAGCTTTTCAATATCTTTCTAAGGTTTTTTTTCAATATCTTTCATAAAAGTGGGCATGAGCTTTTATATAGTGAAGCCGTTATCAGTAATCTAGGAAGAAATTCTTTGGAATTCTTAAACGACGCTGTCATTTCATATCGTAAATTTGCATCTACCATCCGCAAAGCGGATGGCACATGTAACCAATTTTTGGGATACGTCGACGTCCTCATTTTTGTTAATGCCTTCACAAAGTCTTATCGTTTATATGTTCTTGCAAGTCTGAATGAGGAGCTGTATCTGGGCCTAGATTTCTGAAAGGATTTTGATGTCACTCCTTCATTTGTTGTTGAACTGATTCCGAGTGTTGAACCCTTCATAGTCTCGGTGAGACAATTAACGAAGAGCTTTATCATGCAGATATAGTAGCTGCATTTAAGAAAAAGTTTCAAAAACAGTATAATCTACGGCAGTGACCACGGACGCTTCAGCTACAACAACGAGTCTTGACCAAGCTGGCTTCAAAGATTTTACCAGCCATAATATAATACTTTACGCCCTTAATACATAAAAAGCTATTTTAGTTTATATTAATTATATAGATGGACAAACTCCAACCGCTATGAACCCTTTAAATATTTTTTTAACCCGGGCGCATGTTCACATATACATATATAATTTACAATATTTTCATTTTCTAAATTGAATAATATGTCCTTATCAATGGCCATTAACATCAATGATCTTCAGTCGGTTATCTATTTTTTATTATTTTGAGTTTAGAAAAGCTTCGATCACAGACTACCAGAGTTGATGATAATGTTAATCAAAACTTATACACCAAATAAATATTGCGTTAGACATTGCTATATAAATAATATTTTGACAGTACATAATAAACCCAGGCAAAAAAATCGCTGCAATTAATTTTCGACGCACATATATTACACCTTCGCTTACGAACTTTGAGTCTGAGTCTGAAAAATCACTCAATTGTAAGGGGCAGTTGCCTAAATCGTACCGATATTTATACTTTATTCGATAGCTAATTCCAAAATTATTTTTTTGTACGAGTTATATATACAGCACAATTCGGTTTCCTCATTTACGGGAGCAGATGGCATCTTTTGCTCCTTTGAGAGTAAAAAATAATAAACCATAACAACAATAATAGTTTTCCTGGAAACAGGAATATTTACGTTAAATTCAAAAAAATTTGTAGAAAACCCGTCTACTATACTGAACATCAAAAATTATAATCTTCGTATTCTTTAAAGTTTAAATGATTAGATTCAGTTTTTAATATCATAATTATATTGTGATCGTGCAAAAAATAGTATATATACCCCAGGGGAGAGCATTTCAACTCTCTCAGTGTAGCCTCCACGCTTCGCCCTCAGGCTCCAAACACACCTCGGGAGAAAAATAATCTTCTATTTTTCCTAATGTTTTAGCGATATTGATAATTAAGTATTTTTATACTTATTTTCTCGAAAAAACTTAGGAATCAAATCCTACGATTTACGCAACTCGTTTCCTGATTCGTACCACCCATGTCCTAATTCGTACTTGCAAAAAAATCATGGTGTTACTTTCTAACTTTTTTAGTACAAATAACACCTACTTCCGTTTTTCTTTTGAGTGCCAGTATTTCCGGCAGTTGTGTTTTATTTTATTTGCTTCGATTAGTTCAAAATCATCGAACGTCATTTATACCGATTCCCAAAATAGTTGTGCCAGTGTTAAAGATTCCAGTTGGTATTGTAACGATTTATAGAAAATTGTTAAACGTTTTTTTTGTCTTTCCTTTACATAATTTTTTATATCACGTCCAAATGTTGGTTTAGGATGCTCTACTATTAATTTATTGGCGATTCCACAAGCGCTTTACGCGTACTGTGCATCGTTTTACAATATATATTCTTAAAGAAAACTAACTGTAAATATACAGTCCAAACTTATCCACCATTGAAGAAATAATCCCATTTTTGTCGCCATTAAAAATATTTATTAGCAACCTCAATCCTTGTTTTACCATAGCTCCCTAAATAGTACTAATACAATTACGGAATTCGATTTTTACTCTAAAATAAGAATATTCATATTTAAAGAAATTCGCTAAGGTTTTACTATTTTATTTGGGTTCCGGCCTATGAATTTCAACAAATATGAAACATTTTTTAGTTATTTTCTTTGTTGCGTCACACAATATCAATTATTAATACTACATAAATGATGAACATTTTTTTGTAAAGCTTATAAGCATATTATTACATGTAGATATAATTCGACTGTTCAAATTTATTGAGGGTAGAACTATTGTATGTAGTTGTAGAGAAATTGTTTATTGAGATGATGTATGCAGTTTACATACTTGCGACTTGGATTTTATATTGAGATGAGATGAATTTTAAATTTGTGTGCAATGAAAGAAACAATCAAAATGCAGCAATTGAGAATCTAGCGATAAATAATAGATTAACTGTTCTATCTTGGTTATTATGTAAATCGAAATCGAACGATATTGTGTTATCGTGCAACTGGTGTAATTTAATATTATTATGTTTTATGGTGGACCAGAAACTAGACAACTAGACTGATCCACCCCATTGAAACAAACACCCAAACAAACCCACAATAATTTTATTCAACAACAATAATCCCAAATTATCCCAAACAACGGTCACATTGAATCAGTGATCATACTCAAAAAGTCTAGACATAATAAGCCGCAGCTGTTACATCATCCTATATTAACTCCTTAAATGAAATCTCACAATTAATTATCGGTCAATAATAATTTCCCCAACTCAATTTCAATGAATATCTGTAAAATCAAATCACATAAAAAACCGTTCAAACTAAAAAACTTTCTCATAAAAAATTCACAATGTATTTCTATGTGCACATTCCAATTGACAAAATATTCCAAACAATTTTCTAGCAATACAGCTGTCGTATAAATTCCTATAACTCAAAGTCCAACTGGTTACAATTCAAAGTCCAAAATACAATCCATACATTCATTCAATTCAAATAAATTTTCCATTTACCAAATCAAAATAACAACTAAGTCAATTAAACCTAATTACAACAATAGTTCCATTGTACATCCGAAATATAAAATCATACCACGAGCGGAGACTCAAATATTACGATTTAATATAAATATTACAGGAAAGTAATAAAAAACTCCAATAATTAATTTCCATAAAAACGACAAAAAGAAATATGTAATAAAAAATGTTAAAACACAAATTCGATTACTAAGTTATTTTATTTTATTTTTATGAAAAACGATTTTCTATTGGCCGATTGGTTTTACCCAAACGAAAATCGCCTAAATAAATAATACTGACTTTTCGGTGGAAGAGTTAGTTTTGAGTATTACGTAGT
The DNA here is from genome assembly GCA_963693315.1 of Diogma glabrata. Classification (NCBI taxonomy): domain Eukaryota; kingdom Metazoa; phylum Arthropoda; class Insecta; order Diptera; family Cylindrotomidae; genus Diogma; species Diogma glabrata. The sequence continues at coordinate 408,531,267 of OY856187.1, read as the reverse complement.
TGGTTGTCAATCAATTTTTAAAAGTTAATCGCGGGGAAATTCAGTTTCCAATCTTATAAAAAAGTTTAACGTGTGAAACTAAAGTGCAGGAGTAAAATACAATCCACAGTTATAAATAAATTCAAATTTTATATCTAAGAAAATAAGGTGTAATAAATAAATATATAGTTCTATAAATCAAAGTGCCCTGATCGTTTCAATTTTATTTAAACATTGTGAGTAAACTAAGGAGAAACAAAGTACCGGGGAAAAATAACAAGTAAGTACTTCAACCTTTCTTAAAACGGACAAGAAATATTTGTGGTAATACTGCATCCCTCTGGGGAAGCACCACAATTTATTACTTCACCACAATTTTAAATTGTGTGAAGTAATGCAATCTATCGAGAAAACAAAAATATCTTACATACCCCGAATTTTGTTTTTTCTAAAAATCCAATAAAAATTTGAGTCTACGTCTGTGTGTGGGTGGGTGGGTGGTTGTCTGCAAATCATACAGGTTCAATTGAAAATGGTAGATCTGGATTCATTACAAATTTGGACAAAATGGCGGGGGGGTCTCCCGAACACCTCTGAGTTTAAATGTTGAATAACTTCTAATCCCGGCTTATGATCTAATGGAAACTTGGTATTTAAGGTTTTAGTACTGTTTCCAATATTTCTGCGTACCAACTTCCTGTTAAAAAGATTCTTTTTCAGGTGTTTATCCCTACTGTAGCCTACAATTACCGATCGATTGTCATGCAACGTTGGTAAGAGCCAATAGTAAGCCGTTGGTAAGAGATTCTCAGTTACCCAAGTTTTGTAACGACCTCTCATCTTAGTGAAGAATTAGAAGACTTTTTCTTGTGTGTGCAAAAACATTTCTATTCTTTAACTCTTAGTGTTACAATAACTTATCACAAATTATGCATTTTCGACTGGCTATAACTCAAATCTAAATTCTTTCAAATTCTAAATAATATCTTCCCGCATTTATGTAATTCACTGTATAAATTACCAATTTATTTCCTTGATTTTTGGGCCATTTTTTTTGTGAATAGCCCGAGAGAAACCGAAAATCTGGTTCCACTTAAAATTTTCGCATTTTTCAAATCTTTTTGAATTTTTAATTTTTATAACTTTTTTAGTTTTATTGATATACTTGAATTTTTTTTAAATTTAGTGTTGGTTGTTTTTGAAATATTTTGAGGATTTTAGAAAATTTTGAAATATAGTTTTATTTTTGAAAATTTTGTGTTGAATTTTTTTAGAAAATTTTTAATATTGTTTTTGGTTGAAAATCTTGAATGTATTTGGAATATTATGATTTTTTTTTGTGAAATTTGCATAAAAAACAAGAATATTGGTTTGGACGAAAAACGAACTATTTTAAAATATTTCTTAACTGATGTTTGATAACGACTGAACTTGTTAAATATTATTTATGATGCGGTAGAGAAAAATACAGAAACGCGGTTTAAATAAGAAAAACTGAAAACAACTTCCAGTTTTAATTCGCAAATCTGTATAACAGCTTATATACATATAAATTTTCCAAATTTTAAGTTTTTACTTGTTTTATAACTTAAAAGGTGGGTCCAAAACAATCCCCTACCTCAAGTTATAGCATAATTGGTAAGCGGGTTTAGCCACAGCACCAGCTTTGGTTTCAAATGTAAAATTTTTGGTTTTCAATTTATGGCCTGTTTAAGGTAGCAAACCTGGTATTTTGACTTATTTCGCTTAAATTGACATCTAGAGATTACCGCCAGCATATTTTTTCAATTTTTTTTTTGACAAAAATTTTGCAAAAAAAGCATGGGTTAACCCCTTACCTGTTTTTTTAGCGAAAAAAAAAGTTGTCGCAAATCTTGGGGAATGGCATATAAACTGAAAGGTGGGTCCAAAACAATCCCCTACCTCAAGTTATAGCATAATTGGTAAGCGGGTTTAGCCACAGCACCAGCTTTGGTTTCAAATGTAAAATTTTTGGTTTTCAATTTATGGCCTGTTTAAGGTAGCAAACCTGGTATTTTGACTTATTTCGCTTAAACTGACATCTAGAGATTACCGCCAGCATATTTTTTCAATTTTTTTTTTGACAAAAATTTTGCAAAAAAAGCATGGGTTAACCCCTTACCTGTTTTTTAGCGAAAAAAAAAGTTGTCGCAAATCTTGGGGAATGGCATATAAAGGCATAGTTTATAATGGCATAGTTTTTAGCAAACTTGAATAACTTGGTGCAATCTGCACCAAAATTCGCTTTTTTACCTTAAAAGGGAGAAAATTGAATATACTATAGGCTTCAAGAAATTAAATTGAATTTTACAATCGTTTTTTGTTCAAAATTTATGAAAACTTCTTTTGATTGTAACTTTCAGAGCACTTAATGAATTTTTACAAGAAAGATCTCAAAATGGGGCGATTGGAATTATTTTTAGTTGAGTTACTCTTATTATAGGGAAACGCTTGCTCTTTTGTGTTTGAGAGTTGATTGCTTTTTTACTGTACCTTCACCTTGAATCGGCTAGCTCAGTCGTTAGATCATGAGAATTTTAATCTTATGCCTAGGGTTTTGAGCCCCACATTAGGCACCATATTATAGCAGGATGAAATTCAACTGAATCAAATCATTCCAAATGGCTTTTTATTCAGAATGAAATAAAAATAAAGCCTTTTCTCATATACTTTTCATTAACACACAACTATTTTAACTACTCGATAGTTACTTCGGGCTCTGCATGCTCAATTAATACACAAAATCTATGACGAGTTCATGAAAGCAAGGGAAGCAGTGCTTCCCCTACTACTTTTTTAAACACAAAACCAGTAAACTCCCCTTAAAAATAAATTTAAATTAGAAAAAAGATAAAAGCATATTCCTTAGAAAAATTTATAAACTAAACTATAAAAAATAAACACACAGCGTTCTTGATGTGATTTTTTAACAGTTTTGGTTGTTTGCTCTTTGGCTGACTGCCAAGTAAAAACTTGTCAGTCATTTGGAGATATGATGGCTATAGTGTTTGGGAAGTTCCTTAATTTACTTTAATTATATATTGTTAGTCATAGAGAGCCATAAGGCCCAAGCATGTATGCCAGACCAAAATGAGTCTATGATATGCATGAAATAATCGTTCCCGAAAAATTCTAAGCAATTATAGACATCAATAACGGAAAACATATAACTCAATTCCAAATATTTATTAAATGAAAATAAACATCTATTCTTGGGTGTTATCAGTTGTTTTATGGACATATGAAACCAATGAATAAAAATTTGTGGACACAATCCCAATTTTGTTTTCCTTAAAAAAATGTTATGGCTATCTAAATGGTTTAGAATCTAAACCATTACCCAAAAATGTATTTTCTTTTATTTGTGTATAGCAAATCCTATGGCTTATTCTATAGTCCTACCCTTTTTTATGTTTTCAGTTGAAATTATCTTGTTATCCATTTATCAGATAAAAAACAAAACATGGTTTAAGATATTTTGGTTTTTCAATGGTCCAATATCTATTACATTTAACTTTAGGGGTTATGTTGTTTATGACGGAAATTTAGAAATTAATAATAATATTTTATCCCATGGACTTTGGAGTTTTGAATTGTTGCTCAGCATTTTGAACAACAATTCTTTTCGGTTCCAATATGTCTAATTGATATCAACTAATTAAATTAATCAAACCGTTTTTTCATAACCAACTTCAAGTTTGTGGTTTGATGTTGTTTTAAAAAATTGGGATTGAATCTTTTCAGTCATAAACTTCTATAAAATTTTGATCTAAAATTGATAAAGTACACTCGAGTTTTCTAAGCTATTAAATCCAAACAAAAAAACAATCGCTCTGAAAAAAATAATGGTATCAATGATTTAGACATCTTAAGATAGAAGAATAAAATCTTAAATGATAAAAGCAAATTAAAACATCAAGAGGCTTGAAATGGGAGAATCCATTTTGATTTGGATTATATTTGTTTATGTGCTTTGATAAACTGGATTAAGTGGATCCATCCACTCTTCTATTATTTTATTTTTCTTTCGTTTGTATTCAATTAAGATATGAATCAGTTACAGAAGCTAAAAAGAAAAAAAAAACAATTTATTTTTATTATATTTTAAGATGATAAGGTTGCTTACAGTGTAATTTTTCTGAAATAATATTTATAACCGGTTCACAAACCGGTGGTGGGAAGGGACACAAAAAAGTTGGTTGAAATTAAATTTGTGTCCAGAGTTCTAGACTTAGTTCACTTTAATGTTTTTACTATCTTGAACGTTTTAAGTATTTTTTTTGTTGTTACCTGTACAGTTTTATCGAATTCGAAAGCTATGGAAGCCAACAAATTTATCGCTTTCCTCTAATGAAGAAAAAGAATGTAAATCTGCATTTCTTTAAAAAGAGCTAGAATGTGTTATGTAGACTGGGGTATGATAACGTAGAGCAGTAAAGTTCCAGATTCATATAATGTCTGTTTTCTCATAAATCACAATTTTACATATCACGCGTAGTTCACAACAATTTCTCGTTCATCCATAATCTATAGTCATATTTTCGTATAGTTTCCGTACACATATTCCTTCTTAGCATAACACAATTAACAATAATATTTTATTTTACAATCCCCTATTATTGGTTCACACTGCGTTTCCACCAGCGTTGGTTCACCATACTACATGAATTTGAATTCTCCGGACCTTTAACCGTAATTGCTCTAAATATTTTCAAACCTCAAATAGCTGTGCATATTTGTCCAATCGTCTTAATATCTAACAACTATTATCCTACAAGCAGTTTTGCAATTCTCTTCAAAACGTATTATATTTCTTATATAGGTATTTTTTCAATTTCTCTTTCCGTTATAAATCTAGATTTTACTGTACCACGGTTGTAAGCTATTATTTCGTACTACGTAATCATCATAAAATCGGTTGAACATACGTTCAATCCATTCTAATATCGCAATATATTAATATTTCTTCCAAATGTGTTGTAAATAACTTATTTCGTGAAATTATCTTATAATTTTATGTATAACAAATTAACAACCAGTATTTGTTTTAAAACGGAAAATGTACTAACATTGTTCTGTAAGTTTCACTTTCGAAAAACTTTGTAGCTCAATTTTTGATATTAAATTCCTATATAAGAGATGAATATATCGCGGTTTCTCTCTCTTAGTCTATTATTATTATTCCATTCTGATATGATTGGATTTTTTCTGTTGTTGACGTCTATTGAGCTGACGTGTCATGGAAATTCATTTTTTTTTTTATAAATGATTTTTTTCAGAACCTAAATGTTCAGTAAAAATTTAGTGTATTTTAAAATTTAGTGTATTTTTTTTAAAATTAGTGTACCAAAATGTTCGTGTAAAATAAATAAAAGTTGATCGTAGAAGATTTATATGTAAGTCAATAAAATAAGATAAAAAGAATTTTCTTGTTTCATGTCGCATTACGACATTTGTGGTACACCTACGGGTTTTGATTAAATATAATTTATTATAATAACCTCTTGTTATAAACTAACAGTACAAATTACAAAGAAAATTCTATGGTTATAGTAAAATTTATTAATTGTTGATAGTAATTACATTAAATTAAATTAAATTTACATATATTAAACAAATTGGCTTGCCGTTTAAGTGTGCTAATTATAATGTCGCTTAATTAGTGTGGAATGTAATTAAAATAATAAGAAAACAAAAAAACAAGGAACATATGTGTTTGTATTGTGGATGTGATTCGTATGAACCGTTTGTTGCAAGTTTACAGTAACATCAGTGTCGATGAATAATTTTTTGTTGCCAAACATCGAGTTGGTTTATTGGTTTTGTAGTTGCCGTTGTGTAGTAAATTAAGGTTATTCGACGTCATGTGTTAATGGATTACCATTGTGTAGTCATTTCGATTTCGGGAGAAGAAGAACAAAGCAGACAAACGCAAATAAAATCTCCGCAATCCTGGAAGTGTCATGATAATTTTTAATTGAATTGGCCCTGCAACAACATCTAGAACAACATATGATTTGATATTTTAGACATTTTATCAATACTGCTCCAATAATCGCCTTATTCATCGCGCTGCAACAGTTGTACCTTATTTATACAATAGTTACATATCTTACCAGCAATCGTCTAGTATTTGTGATGTAGCATTTATACCATATTCACATAACGTATCAGTGATCGTCCTAAGTATTGGTGACGCAACATTTAAACAATATTTATCAGCAATCGCCTAAATATTGCGGCGCAACATTTATACGATAGTTATCAGTTTTTATCAGCAATCGCCTTAGTTATTGCGGTGCAACATTTATTCACCATTCATATAACTCATCAGCTATCCCCTGGTTATAGCAGCGCAATATTTATATATTTATGCAATTCTGTCAACGATCGCCTTAGTTATTGCGGCGCAACATTGGTACAATATCTCCACGATTTTATCAGCTATCAACATTTATGCAATATTTATCCGTTTTTTTTTGTTTAATCAACAATCGCCTAGCTATTGCGACACAACATTTACAACTTATTTATACAAGTTTATCAATAATCGCCTTAGCTGATGCGGCGCAACAGTTACATCTTATTTACGCAGTTTTAACAATAATACCTTACCTGTGGGATTATTCACTGCTGATGGAGGGCTAAACGCGGGGACTTTGAGGCCTACCGGACATAATCATGGGGTAAGTGAACCTTAAGTAGTCTTTTTACTTTTTAGAATGTACAGGTGTGAATACGCGTGAATGGGTGTACATGTGAATGAATGTGGGTGTGCCTGTCGATGTGCGTGTGCGAAGTCAAGTAGTGAAGATATGCGAGACATCATAAAACAAGTACTACACGAAAAAGTCAGTTGATGAATGATTTTTGATGAATTAACTTTATAGATATATTTATATATTAAAACTGAAATACCACTTGCAACAATGGCGATATTAAAGAATATATTTTCCTTTATTATATCGATAATCTTATTTTGTTTAACGTTTTAATTCAATTGGGAAGTTAATGTTGTTTCTATCCAAACCGAAATCGAATATAACTGTTGTGCAAATTCTATTAAATAATTTAATGAGTAATAAGTTTTTATTGCAAAATATTATATACGAATTATCGACTGATACGATTTTAATTATATTATTTATATTACAACCTACGTTAATGAAAACCGAGTTTTTGGAAAATATCTGGAAAACAGTTTCTTTAGAAAATGTAGACCGATGTTTTTATATGGCAACGAGTGGAGTTTTATTGGTTTTAATCGACAACTGGCGTCGCACATCATCATTTACAACTTGGTTCATCAATAGAGATAATAATCGCATCATTTATTGAACATTTATGATAGTTCATATTTTTACATGGATTTTAATCTACTGTGGTAGTATACCTATGAATTTAGCTGAACTTCTTGGATGGAAACAAGTTGTTTTCGAGTTTAATAAGCCTAATACACCGATGTCATATCAATCACCCGAACTACGACGTCTTAGTAGTACCATACGACATCCATCATGTATAACCAACTAATTTTATGTCATTAATTTTCCAACGAATTGTAGGACATTGCATCGTTATAAGAGCGTGTATGTAGACCTGTTTGTTTCGATGTAAGCGGGGGGTGTGTGGGAAGATAGGAGCGTGCATGAAGCGTGGGAGTGTGGGTGTGTGGGAGTGAAAGTGGGGTTGAACGGGCTGATCGCGGTTCTTTCGCCACAGGGGTCGCCAGAGTCTCCTTTTTCCACTTGCTTTCTTTCCATTTCAGTTTTGTGTTGAAGAGGCAGGTATTTTATTTGTGTTGAAGAGGCAGGTATATCTCTATCAAATCCACGATGACTGAGCTCTAGTCGTTTTGGCGTTATTAATCTCAAGGTACGCAGCCTGCTATGCGCTTCATTGGTTCGCCAATGGAGAAGCTCTTCATTACAAATGCGGAGCTAAATTAGTTGGTCAAAAATTATCCCAGGACCAAAAATATAAAAACATTACACCATTGCTCATATAAACGGCTTCGCTAACGTTTTCTCGTATTGACTGACTAACTACACTGTTTAGAATATCATTACTGTCTTGAGTCCTTGTAACCTTTACTGGTACCTTCATCTCTCCATACTTGGCATACAAGTAGTATAAGGGTGTTCAATTTGAGAGCAGAGTAGTCCGAAAGATTTCTGGAAATTCAAATTCAGGGCAATATCGAAATCAAATTGCAAGCGATCGGTTCACTCAATATTAACTGTTTTACGTGCGCGGAAAACAGTAAACACATTAATATTTTTGCTTACACTGTTAAAAATATTGAGATATTAAATTTTTAAAGATGGCGCTCATACGGTACTTCAAACATTTTATAAGTTTTCTTTTTCAGCATATAAAAGTTTCAAGCTTATCCTAACACTTCGCAAAGTTTAGAAATCGCGTTTTTTATTCTTCAATGGTCATTATAGATGTATTATTATTATATATGATTAATATTGCGCAATTGCTTTTGTAGGCGTATCATGGTACTACTATTTTGAATTATTTTTACCACCACATCTTTTATTTTATTACATTTTGCATTCGCCAAAATTCACAACATATTCTTTTCAAAGTCGAGGCAGCAACAATTATCAAATATGTTTTTAAAAGATGGCGCTGATGCCGAAGTTCAATTTTGTTCTTTTTTTTTACAATATCTCCAACCATATCCACCTTTGTTACGAAGCGGTCGTCCCCGTAAAAATTCATTTGTCCTGAAAACGTTCTCATAAATCAGAGCGATCAATACAACTAAAAGTTCCGTAATTCTAGATCTAAGATGAGAGTGCTCAGACAAGGAGTTCCACAAGGTGGAGTTCTCTCGCCTTCATTATTCAACCTTTACTTAAGGAGTTTACCTGCACCACCGGAAGGAATAACTATCACGTCATATGCAGACGACTGCACGGTGCTTGCAACAGGAAACAACCTGGAACAACTCACTAATGTCCTAAACACCTACCTCAACACCTTGATTGAATCGTTTAAAACCAAAAAATTGAAATTGTCCACTGAAAAGTCCACTTCCACACTTTTCACCACATGGACGAAGGAGGTAAATGCAACACTCAACATCTGCATTGACAACATACTAATTCCTACTGTGAAAAATCCAAAACTGCTGGGGGTAACATTCGATCCACTACTTAAATTCAACGCCAATGCTCAACAAGTAAATATAAAACTAAAACAGGAATAACGCACTAAAAGCTCTATCGGGCAGTTCATGGGGTAAGGTTTTATCCTTATAAAAGCACAATAATAACGGCATATAAAGCAATAGAAAGGCCTTTCATAAATTACGCTGCTCCCATTTGGACACCCCAAGTCGCTGATACCCACTGGAATAAGTCACAGATAACACAGAACGCAGCCTTGCGAACAGCAACCGGATGTCACCTGATGGCCCACCGAGATCACTTGCACGAAGAATGTAACATATTGCCGGTCCGTGAACACAACGAAATGCTTACCAAACAATATCTTTGGTCCTGTCATAGAGAACAACATCCCTGCAATGACACCTTAGCCATGACAACACCACCTAGAGACATAAGAAGGACGGTGAAATGCTTCCTACAAGATGTCAAAAACAATGAAGACATAAATAACATCGACGAGCCTACGTACAGGAGGGGGTTGAAAAAGATACATACAAAAACCGTTGAAAACACAATAAAGAACTACGCTCCCGAATCGAGTTCTTAATAGCAAACCATCACAAGTCGCTGCTGAAGAGGTGAAACTGCTACGCAGCACCAGAAGTCAGGACGATCCTAGCGCAGTTAAGATCCGGTTGGTCACGCATCTTAAATAACTACATGAGTAGAATTGACCATGAAATTGTTGACAAGTGTCCCATATGTGAGGGCCACATGATGCTAACCATCTTTTCAATTGTCCAGAGAAATCAACCGACCTGACGAAGGAAGATCTGTGGTACCGCCCAAGGGCAGTAGCAGAGTTCCTGAACCTGGACTTGGAGCCGGAAGAATAGCACCACCACGCGTCGCTACAACAACAACAACAACAACAACAACAACAACAACAACAACAACAACAACAACAACAACAAAAACAACAACAACAACAACAACAGCAACAAAAAACATCAAAAACAACAACAACAACAACAACAAAAACAAAAACAACAACATCAAAAACAACAAAAACAACAACAACAACAACAACTAATAGTCTGTTTATTCACATTTTTCTCAACCCTGCTTGCAATGATTTTTTTCCATCGATTGCTTTCTCATTTTGATATGTTGTTGATTCTTAATTTTTTTTTGTATGTACTTAGACATATGTTATTTTTAAGCAAACGAGAAGAATTTTTTGAATCAAGATAGCTCTCAAGTTTTTTCGTTGGTTATATCTTTTTAATGCAAACAATATTTTGGTGTTAGTTTAGGTTATATTAATTACAAGTGTAATCAACTTTTTTTCTGTTTTAGTTTAAATTTTGGGTGTTATTAAATTATTTAGCAAAAATTATTGAAACTATATTAAAATAGGTAATTGTTTGGTTAATTGAGTTGTGAAGCTTTTGAAAAAACCAAAGTATTGAGTTCTCTAGCCAAAATTGAAATTCTTACCCCTACTTTTTTGGCATTTTTCGACGTTTTAGGTCCTACTGATTCTAAAAAAGCAAAAAATGGTCCGGCCGGACGTCACAACCGACAAAATTTTGAAAACGGCTGGAGGGATTTCAAAAATTTTTGATTCGAAAAATAGGTGTACTCTATGGAAAGAGCCGAAAGGATGATGTTCGATAGGTGTCCCAGAAGCGTTCCAAAAATCTTCAAGAGTACCAAAACAAGGAAATTAACATATTTTTGCTTAAAAACGTTCATTCTAAGTGATTACGAGTAGGAACATTGAATTTAGAGAAATCTTGATGGTTGGTGGTATGTGAGGCCAAAAACTAGATTATTGCATTATAATTTTGTCAAAAAAAATATTGTCAAAAGAATGATTTTCATTTTTTTTTTAAACCAATTTTTTGGCCAACAATGAAATTAATTATTTCTATGACATGAAATTTAATCGAACAAGAAATTGGACGTGGAAATTTTTGATTTGACTATAATTTTTGGAATTTTGAAAAAAAATTCAATTTTTGATTTTGTTAGTATTTTCGGAATATTTTTGGAGTTATGAAATAATTTTTGAAATATATTTGCAATTCGAATTGTATTTTTGATTTTGTTATAATTTTTGCGATATTTTTAGAATTTTGAAAAAAAAATTGTTTTTTTGATTTTGTTATAGTTTTTGCAATAGTTTTAGAATTTTGAAAAAGGTTACATTTTTGACTTTATTATAATTTTTGGTTTGTTTGTTGTAAAAAGTTTAAGTTTATGATTTTGTTATAATTTTTGCAGTCTTGTAAGAATTTTTGAAAAAGTTAGAATTTTCGGAATATTTTTAAAATTTTGAAAAAAGTTTCAATATGTATTTGTTATAATTTTTGAAATATTTTTAGAATTTTGAAAAAAGTTTGTAGTTTTGAATTTTTTATAATTTTTACAATAATTTAAAATTTTTTGAATAAATTTAAATTTTTGATTTTGTAATAATTTCTGGAGTATTTTTAGAATTTTGAAAAAAAGATTTCACCTTATTTTGATGAAATAATTTTGGAAAAAGTGAAAATTTTTGAGATTGCGAATTAAGAAATTTTGCAATAATTTTAGAATTTTGAAAAAAGTTTCAACATTTGATTTTGTAAGAATTTTCGGAATATTTTTAGAATTTTGAAAAAGTTTAAATGTTTGATTTTATTATAATTTTTGGAATTTTGAAAAAGTTTGTTCTTTGATTTTGTTATAATTTTGGAATATTTTAAGAGTTTTGAAAAAAGTTGGAATTTTCGAATTATGAATTTTTGCAATATTTTTAAAATTTTGAGAAAATTTAAATTTTTGATTTTATAATTATTTTTGGAATTATGAAAAAAATTTCTATTTTTGATTTTGTTATAATTTTTGCAATATTCTTAGAATTTTGAAAAAAGTTTCAATCTTTGATTTTGTAATAATTTTTGGTTTAAATTTTTGATTTTTTTTTAATTTTTAGAATAATTTTGGAATTTTTAAATGCTAAATGGAAAGGTTTTTGAGTAATTTGCATGGGTGGATCATCTATTCACTATGTTATATTAATTTATGATCTGTTATAATTTGCCGGCAACGTAATAATATTTCGTGTTTGTTTTATAATAAATTTCTAAACAGAGATTAAAAAAATATTGTACTTTAACAAAGAGTTTTATGTTTGATATACATCGTGCTAAAACTAAAAACCATGTCCTCATAAAAGTTTTTTGCCGAAAACTATATCACAATCCTTAACCCAGACCGAAGTCTTGATATCTCAGAGCTGTGAGATTTCAGGCCGTTCAAATTTTATAATTGTTATTGTTTTACTTGGATGTGTGCTTTAGTTAATATGATAGACTGAATTAAGGTGACATGAGGGGTTGGATCCTGCAAAATCATGGTGTGAGTGAAACCTTAATCTAATATTTGTTAAATGTAATAACAGTAGTTATATTGCTATGCGTGTGATTATATCGGTTTCTTCGGTCTTTGTGGTTGTCATAGTCCCTGTTATTTGTTTTTGTTTATTTCACTCTGTTTTTACCGTCTCATTCGCATGCATATCTAATTATTTGGACTCGAGTGGGGGAAATAACTTCTCGGAAACACATGGCCGAAGCTCGTTGGAAGAAAAACTTCGCTAGGTACGCAGTCCTCCGATTCTTTTTTGTCAGTGACTCACTAACAGGTCCAGTGTTCATTTTAATTTTAATTTTTAATTTTAATTTAATTTTAATATTGCGATAAAATATTCAAAAATGCTTTAACTACGCTATCTTTAAAAAATTTCTTTATTTATATTTTTAACAGTGTAAGTAACAAATTTACTGTGTAGTTTTTCAATGTGCATTTTTTATCTTTTTAATGCACAAAAGATTTCTTTGATTTCTCAGATTTCTTCTGAAACTTAATGTGTTTGAAACACTCATATTTTTCTTAATTGTGTCAAGTCATTTTGCAGTCTTTTCAGAAGATGAAAACAGAAATCTTTTTTTAAAATAGTGTAAGAGATAAAAATTTATCCATACAACTCTTGCACTCAACAAAAATTCCAATCTTTTTGAAGTTTTTTTGATTTTTATTTCCAATGTTCATTTTTTAAATCTTGTCGAAAACATTAAAAAAAATTCTTGATGTGATTTTTCCTTCAAGACTTTTTTTTTCATTTTTAAATTGAACAATTTTATGCTTGTTTTTCCGTTGTTCAATGTGAATGACAATGAACGAAAAATAAAGATCTCGTAGATAGACGTTCTTTTATTTTTATTTTTATTTCTTCATTTTTTTTTCCTAGAAAAGAACTCAGATTTTCAAAGATTTTTTATTTTCTTCAAAACCTAATAGAAATAATAAAAAAATGTAAAGAATTCAAATTCGAAAATATAATAAAAGAAATAATAATTGGAAAAAATAAAATTTAAAATGTGATAATTTTCTCTTATCACAGCGCAAATAACGTGTCAAAAAATAAATCAATTTGATAAGAGTCTGGGAAATGGTAGGATTGGGTTAAATTCTTTGTCGATTCACTCAACAACGTTTATGGACAAATTTTCAAACTTTCATCCTAGCATTTATGCTTAATCATGATGAAAAGCTCAAAAATCAAATAATCCTAAATCATATCAGAAAGAACCAATAAAATTTATAAAAGTGAATTTTGATTTTATTATTTTTGGCAAAACAAAAATAAAATAAAAATATTTGAAGTGTTTATATTCATAAAACGTACATTTACCCAACAATAAAAACAACAACAACAAAAGGACGTAGAGAAAATCGCGTAAATCATTCTGCGATTTGAATTGAAATATGAAGTGATAAAATGTTTTTTTTTTTAAATGAAAAATGATCCGCACGAATTTAATGATCTCTTTCATGAGTGTATATATTTTGCGTTTAGACCAATTTCAATGGAATTACTTTTAATTTTGTGAAAAAAAAAAATCAAATTGAATTAAATTTTCTGATGTGTGAAGTTGAAATTTTTTGTGTTGTGATTTTTGTGCTTTTGTTTTATCAAAATTCAGAAGGATTTTTTGGATTAGGTGCAGAAGTATTCAGAATGATAATACAAAAAATATGACTCTTTAGACAAATAAAATTTTAATATCTGTGATAACATTTGGGAGATTTGCGAATTTGTAAGAAAATAAGTTTTTTGAAATATCTTTATGCCAAATTTATTATTTTAACCCCATATTATTAGGGACTTTGACGACTAAAGAATGTAGGCTACTATAACATAAAAAGAAATAGTAAATCGTGCACAAAATTGTGCATAAAACATGTCATGCACATGATGTGCACTATACCGTGTACATGTCGTAAAACACCTTAGCACACTGTTCAGTCAAACGTTAGCCGCATGTCACGAATAAATAATACTAAAAAGTCAGGCAAGTGCGAATATAATTCGCTCGCTAAGGATTCTGTGTATATAATATTTGAGAAAACAACAGTTTTTGCTTATATAGTTTCACGTTGGGTTGAATTTTCAAAGCTGTTTATTTGGAGTTATAACCACCACAACAAAAAAACGGTTTTCTTTATGCGAAATTCCGCCAACCATGAATAAATCTTTTGTAATCTTTTCTTTTGTAATGTTCAAATATAAACGGGGGGACAAAACAACAATTTTACATTTTCGAAAATAAGTCGAAAACTGCGCTTTCGAAAATTATATAAAAAACTGTTTTGCAAAAACAAATCACCTTTCATATGACATCCCCACATGACATGATCAAAAATAGTTTTAATTTAATTTAATTTAATTTAATTTAATTTAATTTAATTTAATTTAATTTAATTTAATTTAATTTAATTTAATTTAATTTAATTTAATTTAATTTAATTTAATTTAATTTAGTTTAATTTAATTTAATTTAATTTAATTTAATTTAATTTAATTTAATTTAATTTAATTTAATTTAATTTAATTTAATTTAATTTAATTTAATTTAATTTAATTTAATTTAATTTAATTTAATTTAATTTAATTTAATTTAATTTAATTTAATTTAATTTAATTTAATTTAATTTAATTTAATTTAATTTAATTTAATTTAATTTAATTTAATTTAATTTAATTTAATTTAATTTAATTTAATTTAATTTAATTTAATTTAATTTAATTTAATTTAATTTAATTTAATTTAATTTAATTTAATTTAATTTAATTTAATTTAATTTAATTTAATTTAATTTAATTTAATTTAATTTAATTTAATTTAATTTAATTTAATTTAATTTAATTTAATTTAATTTAATTTAATTTAATTGAATTGAATTGAATTGAATTGAATTGAATTGAATTGAATTGAATTGAATTGAATTGAATTGAATTGAATTGAATTGAATTGAATTGAATTGAATTGAATTGAATTGAATTGAATTGAATTGAATTGAATTGAATTGAATTGAATTGAATTGAATTGAATTGAATTGAATTGAATTGAATTGAATTGAATTGAATTGAATTGAATTGAATTGAATTGAATTGAATTGAATTGAATTGAATTGAATTGAATTGAATTGAATTGAATTGAATTGAATTGAATTGAATTGAATTGAATTGAATTGAATTGAATTGAATTGAATTGAATTGAATTGAATTGAATTGAATTGAATTGAATTGAATTGAATTGAATTGAATTGAATTGAATTGAATTGAATTGAATTGAATTGAATTGAATTGAATTGAATTGAATTGAATTGAATTGAATTGAATTGAATTGAATTGAATTGAATTGAATTGAATTGAATTGAATTGAATTGAATTGAATTGAATTGAATTGAATTGAATTGAATTGAATTGAATTGAATTGAATTGAATTGAATTGAATTGAATTGAATTGAATTGAATTGAATTGAATTGAATTGAATTGAATTGAATTGAATTGAATTGAATTGAATTGAATTGAATTGAATTGAATTGAATTGAATTGAATTGAATTGAATTGAATTGAATTGAATTGAATTGAATTGAATTGAATTGAATTGAATTGAATTGAATTGAATTGAATTGAATTGAATTGAATTGAATTGAATTGAATTGAATTGAATTGAATTGAATTGAATTGAATTGAATTGAATTGAATTGAATTGAATTGAATTGAATTGAATTGAATTGAATTGAATTGAATTGAATTGAATTGAATTGAATTGAATTGAATTGAATTGAATTGAATTGAATTGAATTGAATTGAATTGAATTGAATTGAATTGAATTGAATTGAATTGAATTGAATTGAATTGAATTGAATTGAATTGAATTGAATTGAATTGAATTGAATTGAATTGAATTGAATTGAATTGAATTGAATTGAATTGAATTGAATTGAATTGAATTGAATTGAATTGAATTGAATTGAATTGAATTGAATTGAATTGAATTGAATTGAATTGAATTGAATTGAATTGAATTGAATTGAATTGAATTGAATTGAATTGAATTGAATTGAATTGAATTGAATTGAATTGAATTGAATTGAATTGAATTGAATTGAATTGAATTGAATTGAATTGAATTGAATTGAATTGAATTAAAATAAAATAAATTAAAATAAAATAAAATAAAATAAAATAAAATAAAATAAAATAAAATAAAATAAAATAAAATAAAATAAAATAAAATAAAATAAAATAAAATAAAATAAAATAAAATAAAATAAAATAAAATAAAATAAATTAAATTAAGTTAAATTAAATTAAATTAAATTAAATTAAATTAAATTAAATTAAATTAAATTAAATTACATTAAATTAAATTACATTAAATTAAAAAAAACGCCCGTTTTTGTCAATAACTCAAAAACTAAGCAGTCGAAAATTCATTCCTTACTCTATTCAAACTTGATTCCTTACAAAAAAACTTTTGTTTACAATATCCTTATCTATGTTCATAAAATATAGATGAAATTAATCATTTGAATTTTTTTTATTATCAGTAGGTGTGAAAAAACACATTTAATAACTGTAGAAAGTTTCAAGTTGATAGCACTTATATTTTGTGATTAAATCGATTATGTAGAAATTCGGACTGACACCGAAGTCTCACCAATAGGGTACCGCTTTTACTTTTTCAAACTACGGAATCCTAAAAACGAAGCGAAACGAAATTTATTTAATAATAAGAATAATAAATAGAAATAGTAAATTGTGAATCCTTCTCAAGCAATAGTAAGAGTTGACACACACCTCACTTAGGATGGAGGACCATGAACATTCACCAAAAACAATCAATAATAAATATCATCGTTATTTGGATGTATAGTGAAGGTAAGTCTAAGCAAATAAATTTGGATGTCCTTGAACTTGTGTAGAAGCGAGGACATGCCTCGCTGCCATGCCATGCTTTTTGACTCGTTGTCCATTTTCCAAATGTACTGCCAAATGGACTATTGTTAGGTGTCTTTTGTGGATCGTCAATAATAAGATCGAATCGCCTTATTACTGCTGACACATAGCGAGCGATCCTCATTTTGTCTTTTTCATTTATTATAAAGAAAACCAACCATATTGCTTTGATTATATATATAAAAATAAACTTGATCAACTTGGTAGAGTTACAGTGTTCCAATTTAATTTAAGCCTCAAAATCTGTAGACAGTATTGACCAATATGGTACAATCCAACGATTATCCACTTGAACTTCTTGTCCTTTGAGCTTCATAACTACAGATTGCCCACTAGCCGCTACTGACGGCAACGTTACAATAGATATCCGACACTGTTTGTGATAGTGTCAGCAATCAGGTTTCTGGGGTATCGCTTTGAACACTCACTGTCGATCATACAGAGTGAGACATTGTTGACAACTTTCCAAGGTCCATGAATACTAAGGTTGGTAGTCGCTAGTACATGCTATTTCGGATCAAAAGCTTCTTCAAAAATTTCAGCTGAAGTAATGAAAAGTCGATTTCATCCGGTCTGACTTTTTCTGCTAACCAAATTCAAAATATGCGAACGAGAAAGAACACGCTTTTCCCATTCAGCGGAGTATATCCAACAACAAACTTGGCCATACACATACGATGCGTTATAATGAAGTCCAAAAGAGATAATTATTTTAGTTTGAAAACTCTAAGATACGAATTCGTATCTAGCACGAACTATCATGCATGTGTGATGTGAACTTCCAATGTAAGTGGGTGGCAAGATTAAGCTGGCCAGCTTACCAGAATCGATCCGGGAAAACCCCGCTTTTAAGATCGAAAATCGGACGAAAAATGCCCCGAACCGGATTTAACCAAAAATATGCGAAATATCCGGATTTCGTGTGACGAAAAATTTGAAAAATAAAAGGTGAAAAAAAGGGAATTTTCATGCTATAACTTTTGGAAGAACATTGAAAATTAAATTTCAACAAGTCTGCATTGATTTATTCTAGTCACCAGGACCTCGCCCCTTTTATTTGATGATTACCACATGTTTTATACTTCGAGGGGCACTTGTCTTTGACGAGTGCTACAACTTTTTTATCTGTCATGTTCCTTGATTCGGCCTTTTTATGTTTGTCAAACTCCGAAAAATGCCAATTGCCCGGGATCTTTTAAACTTACTGCCACAATTTTTTGTTTTTAATTAGGGGTTGGGAGGAGGGGGATAAAAATTTTGTCAGCTATTGTTGAGTCCGACAATTGACGTTTTGGCATGCGTGGGTTGTCGATCTCAAAGCAGCAGACAAATTTTCTTTGGGCAATCGGCATTTTTCGGAGTTTGGCGAACGAAAAAGCGTCCGAATCAAGGAAAATGCCTGATACATACACAACTTATCGAACTCGTGAAGGACTTAAACGCCTCACGAAGTATAATATAAGTGAAAAATGAAAGGGGCAAGGGCCTGGTGACTGACTATTCATAAATATTACAGCTGTTGACTCCTTAGCTGCTATTTTTCAAATATTCAAAATTAAGATTTTTCTAACTTATTTTAGTTTATAAACAAATGGGTTGAGTATTGTTGTCAAAAACTAAAAAACAATTGCCAAACCAGTGGTAGTATCATGAACGGCCGTCGGAAATAATTTCCCGGGCGAAAAATTGACACATAGTGTAGAGCATCGTAAGTCCTGTACATTTCAGACATTCAATACTTTATTCTGACGATGAATCGCCATCTCGTATCGGGTAGTAGTAAAGGCGCTCCTAGTCCTTGGATCTGCAATGGTGTGTGTAAAAATTATTTCACGTAACATCATGTTGATGATTTTACGGAACCAGATGAAATATATGCCACTTTTGTATAAGATGTATGTTAGAAGATGCCAGCAACGTTCGCTTCTAACGCCATATATTAAAAGTAACCCCAACTAGCGATTCCAATACAAAATTAACAATTTTAAATTTTTTGATTGTTCTGCTATATACTTTGTTGTTTACCTAAAAAATATTTGTCTGATGATTGACCTTTTCGATAGGAAACTATTGCATCAATTTAAAAAATGTTTGTTTCTAACAATATTTTTGTTAAATGGAGAATCAGCTCGATTACTGAATTGCAAGTGTGTTAACAAAAATTGTGAAATGTGTCAGAAGAAACATACATTTTGTTGCCAAATTTTTCTACACATAGAATTGTTTGGATCACATGAAATATAATTGAAGTGTATTTTTTAGGTGAATATAGCTTCGCCCATTTCTGACTGATAGGCACAGTTGGAAAATATCAGATTGTTGTTAATGTAGAGATACTACTTCGTCTACCTATCCAAATCGAAACACATATAATAAGTTATAAAGGAATTCCCATGATGTAATTTCTTTTTTTTATCAAAACAAAATAATAAAAATTTAGTAAACAACATTCCATATGTTTTATAAGTAAGCGAAGTTTTATGAACTTTATGAATTATACATTACTCAAAGTGTGTCATCATATATCATGTTTCAAAACATTGAAACTAATTTTAAATAATTTTAAATAAAACAAAAGGTAAATAATTATGATGATACAGATTTTATTAAGGGGAAAATAATAAGTAATTAAATTGACATATATATTATATGTACATTTTGCTAGAATTGCATTTTCTACATAATTAATTTGAAATAAATATATTGATTGATTTAAGTGGGGATTAGGAAAATGAAAATGCAAATCCAAAAATTGTTTAAAAGAAAGTTTTCGAACAAATAAAAATCAGAATCAGTTTGAATTTAAATAGTGTTTTACTTTCTCTGATCCTCCCGACGACCTCAGTTGACGCACGTCAAACGGGTCTAACGGTTCTTTCCTTGGTGCAAAGTTGTTTCGGCAAACTGTATCATTGAAAAGCCGGACAGTTCTGTACTTACGGACGTATAGACGGGCAGTGTTTAAATATCTCTTGTGGTATATTTTACCACCAATAAAAGTTAAAGTTAAAGTTAGTCAATAAAAGTTTAAAGTAAAGAAAGTAATAAATACGCAGTCAGATCAAGGTAGTGCACAAATTTCGTTTACTCACGATATAGAGAACGATCATTTGGTGTACACCCACCACATTAATTAACTGCATTTTTCACAAAAGCTGTAATTATTGAATAGATGCGTTTACCCCAATCAGTAAGGTTTTCTGAGTAAATAGGTTTTCGGTTATTGGTGACCCCCATACACCTAAAGTTTCTGTTCTCTACTTCTGAATGTGTTTTATAGTAGTAAAATAGGTTTTTGAAACAGGCAGGCATACATATTCTTTTTAAATTTCTACTCTAATATATATAATATATATTTATTTCGAATTGATATAAATATTAGTTTGTATTTATTTCTCTCATACATATGATCCATGGGAATTGAAGATCGTAAATTTGTTAGAAAAATATATTAAAAAAGGAAAACAAAAATACAAAAATCCAACCAGGAGAAGAAAAAGGTGTCAAAATTATGTGCGGGATAAAAACTTTGGATTTACGATTTTTATTAATATTCTTCAAGCATATATGTAAACTTTTTTAATATATCGAAATGTTATTTCTTCAAATTATACTTATAAAAGAAAAAAAATTGTTCAAGATCTTCTATTTCCTTTTTTTTTTTATTTTTATTTTTCAACACAAAACTTTATTTTATTAGCACAATTTCAATTTAGATGTGAAAATTTTATTGAATAAAAGTTTTCTTTCGGATTTTAAGGATACATAGTGTTAGGATAACTTTTGTTTGTTATTTTGGTTTTATGAATCGTTTGTGTTGTTGAAAAAAAAAATTACGAAAATGGAATTAAATGTAGAGGTTGTCATTAAGTAGCTAACGCAATTAGGATTTTCTGTCTACGAACGAACCCAGGGTATTTTGGTTGGTTATAATATTATTCAAATCGATACTAAAACTATTGAATTTATCTACATTGCAAAAACTAAAATATATTGAAACGATTGAATCTCGCGTATTTATTTTCATTTCCTTTTAACACTTCAATTTCATATATATACTCCAGGATACATTATGCAGTTTTCAAATGCTTTAAGCTAACAAAATTTATTCAACGAAGTATTGCTAGATTGCTTACAAAATGACACAAATTTCGTCTTTGAATTTCATCTTCAGTTTGTCAATACATATATTTTTTTGCATTTTCTTTGCAATGGAAATAAGTTTTTGAAATGAAAAATGCACAAATATGTAAAAGAGTAAACAAACCAAATCTGACATTAAAGTAAATTGAGATTTTTTTTGGGGAGCTTCTATGTTATTGTGTTACTATAAAAAAAATTTAAATAAAATGACAATCGTGGAATTAAGTGAATTGAAATACGAAAATATACTTATATATATTTGAGGATTTAATGTTCTTTACAGTTACTATAAAGAACATTAAATTAAAGTTGTTTAGCTGGGATTATCACATTCGTTGTGGTTCAACAAATTTTATAGAACAACCCAAGAAAAACGACATAGATTTTGCGATGGTAATATATCTCCAAATAAATATGAATAAAATAAAACAATTTATTTGCTATCTTGTTGGTTCAATACTTTGTTTGAAAACTGTGACTGGCTCCTAGTAGAGTTAGATTAGATTTAAATTTGTGTTGGTCACATAGTCGGTTTAGGGTTAAGCCTTATGTTAAGACTCACATTTGGACTTGCATCATCTTTTACTTCTATTGATAGAAACTGGATCAAACTACTACTATACTAAGGATCAGATCCGGGCCCGGTCCTTCCCACTCATAGTAAAAGAATCATGCAGCTTTATCAGGAATGTAATGCTTTAAACTATCCAGGATGGTTCAGACAGTCTTATCAGAATTCAGATCAGTTCAAATAGTGCATTTAGTACTGTGGTTGGGATGGACCAGATTCTACTTACCCTACCACGGCTATAGGCCGGATCAATAATGTAACTGAATTAGGAATGTAATAATAGGGCATACCTGAACAAAATTCTAGCTTGGTACTGTACTGCAACTAAGAAGATGTATTTTACCCAACCTAACTGTTTCCTGGATGGTCATTTTGTAGGCTTCGCTATATTGCTTGGATGATTCAAAATCCGGTATTTGCAAAACGAAATTCGAAGCGTCCGATGCCTTTGTTTGTTTTATTGTGTTATTTTCATTAGGTTATTAGGCTAGGTTATTTTCAATATCTAGTCCAAGAAGTTTAACTGATTCAACCTCATGCAATTCTTAATGATCTATCTTAATAGGAAGTTTTTATATCGCTCTATTCGTGCAAAACGTTTGTTTTTGGGTTAAGTTAAGTTCAATTAAATCATTAAGTTCAATAAAAAATATTTTTGATTTTGCGATAGGATATTAATACTACGCGCTCCGACAACCGCCGGATTACAAAACGGCAGAAAACTGAAATTGTGGAACGAGTATTGGCGAACTATGCCGTCGTCACGGGTCGCTTCACAACGGTTAGTGGTCAACAACGGAAGAAACGTTTTTGGGATGCTCTTACCGCGGACTTCAATGCCATGGACGGAGCGATATAGACGTCAGTGGGATGGCAAAAGGTAACTATTATTAAAATCCATCAATATTTAATTTAACAAATTTTAAATTTATTTACATAAGTTGAGGCGAATAGGCTGCAACTCAGCCCATTATAAGAAAAGTTGCTCAGCATGTTGCCTGAAGAACATGCTATTAATATAATATTCTAATAATAATATAATATTCTAACTGCCTGGTATTTAACTTATTCTCTTGATGCCCAACATTCGATAATGAGCCAAATGCCTGGACCATCCGGAATTGCCAATACGGTAAGTTTTGTTTTTATTAAATATAAAACAATCACTATTAAATATAATTATTTTAGATTTTAGCACCAACACATTTTAGCACCAACCACAGACTGCAATTTCTTCAAGCCAGCTGTCTGGACCTTCTATAGCCATAAATACAGAGGTGAGTTCTATTTTTGTTTACTATAATGCAATTATTATTAAATACAATTATTTTAGGTTTTCACGCTAGCGTCGATAATGAAGACATACCAGAAAGCGAGGAAGATGATCAGTCAGCAACATCAGCTCGTATAATTACTGAGGTAAATTCTGCTTTTTTTTATCTTCTTTTGTTATTGCTAACCAAATTACCGGTGTGTGCGCATTTCGAATATCAAATATTTCGGACACAAGAAGAAAAGAGCAAAAAAGGAGACCCTCAACGTCTACGAAGCCGTGACCGTCACGAACACCCTATTATCAAAAGATAGATTTGTGAGACATTAAGTTAAACCCAAACAAAATACTTGAACATGTATTATAATAAATATAAGTAACTCACCCCATGATGGTAACGGATCCCATTCCTCATTCCCTGGCAATTAGCTGGTCATCTCGCGTAAGTTAAGGCAATCGTGGTATCAACCAAAGTAAGTACGAGGTTGTTGATACTATAAGGGAATTATCCAAATTAAGTCACCCAAATCCTCCACTTACGTCTATAACTGCTGAATCAAGTAGAATTGTATAATTGTTGAGCCATTATAGAGCCATTATAGTAATTATTCGTAGAAATATACAACTGTTGAATCAAGCGAATGTGAAGGAATGTTGAGTAATTATGCGTAAGAGTATATAACTATTGAATCATGCGGATGTGGATGAATGTTGAGTAATTATACGTAAAAATATATAGCTGTTGAATCAAGCGCATGTGAATGAAGGTTGAGTTATTATACACTGGTGACATCCGCATACGCTCAAGATGGTTGAAAACAAAGTGGTATTACCCAAAGTAAGTCAACTTTGTTGGTGAGGTCCCCATGGTGTTGGTGAGGTCCCCATCGAACGGACTTGGCACTTTGACGTAGTGATGGGGCTCAGTAGACTCAGTGATCTTAGGAGCTACAACGGTAGGGTCACCCATGCCGTTAGGTCCTAGGTGAGAATCGAAGCGAAGATCAAGTCCAACCCAAAGCTAAGGTGAGACACGTACGCCGAAAGCTTAGCATGGTCAAGGGGGTGCTTGATTACTAGTACGGAACTCTGGATACCGGGCGTCCTCCAGTTTCAATATAGCCTTACCACAGCATAGGGCTCTGCTGTGGCGTACATTTTATTCCCTAATTTTCATCCAACCACGTATGGATAATTTTATGCAAATAAAAAAAGATGAGAGCGATGCTTCTCCAAACGCATCACCTAAACCAGCAAATGCAAACACGTGTTCGACGGACTCGAAGATCGTACCTGACTTATCAGCACATCTTCATTCCGGCAACACAAAAACAATTACTAAGGTCGACGATAGTAAACATATCTCACCAAGCTCTAAGGTCATGTCAGAAATGGCATATCGAGAGCCAACCATAAAAGAGGGCACTGGCACGTCTCATCTGTCGGAAGAAGAAGATCATCAGTTCGTTAACGATTCTGATTCCGCTCTGGAATCCACAATCGGGACTGCATGTGACTCAGAATCCGACAGTAACTCTGTCATGTCAGCAGTCACCATCACGTCAGATATACACCGAAAGGTAGCTAATATCCACGTGTCCAACACAATCGAATTGAGTGATCCGAAACCGGATGTCTCTCAATCCGACAATCTGCCCAAATACATTCTTGCCACTAACAGAAAGCGCATGTAAGCACTAATAAAGAAAGGCCTCTCTGAAAAAGAAGCCAAACAAGTCTGTGCCCTTCCCAAATCATTTGACCTGGCTACCCTGGTCAAAGGGGGCATACCTAAAGAGCTAGCTCTGAATGTTACAGACAAAAGGAAAGACACAGGTACCAGGAGCAGCAAGAGGGTCCGATCCGTGACATCGCAAGACTCTCCACAGTCAGCGACCTCTGGTGTTAAACGGCACAAGTCATCTGCCAGCAACCAACCTAAGCATGAGCTAGGTGACACAGCAAGCAATGTTGCGAACACATTTGTACCTCCAACATTCAGCGACGTCACCAAGCGCATCGAAGTCTACATTGCTGCTGAAGACTTTCCAACCACCCTCCTGAGTTTTGAGGAACTCAGCGACCTAAAAACACAACTCATGGATTTGGTAGTAGAGCAAGAATTCGAGGCTATTAAACCTCACTTCGAAGGCTGCTACCAGAAAAATGGGTGGCTGCTTCTCAACTGTGCCAATATTACATCGGCGCAGTGGGTTGCAAACGTGGTACCGCGGATAACAGTCGGGAAGGTACAGGTACGCACCCTAAAAGAAGACGAGTTACCTCGACCTCCTAGGCTCATAGCATACCTTCCAGCTTGTGCTAAAGAATCAACCGAGAAGATTCTAAGGCGACTCGGTGCCCAAAATCCTGATATTAAGCCGAGATCATGGACTATCCTTAAACACACTGTTGAGAGGGATCTCGCGATGTTGGTGTTCATTCCTGACCCAACATCCGAGAAACATCTTAAAAGTTGTAAATACAGGTTAAACTGGATGTTCGGTGCGATTCATGCAAGAATCGCAAAGTTCAGAAAGTCAAACCAACCTAACACTGCCATACCGTCAGAAGTGCTGCCATGTCCTACCGAGAAGGCGTCAGCAACTGGCAGCACTGTTACGCGGATCTCAATGGCAATAGAAGGACCATCCACATCTGCCTCTGTGCGGAGCGCTTCTAGCTCGGTGTCTGCTAACCTGCAAACATCGACAACCAAGCCATCCTCAAGCAGAGCAAAACAACATCGCCACAAAATCACCAACCTAACCCAGAACGAGCGAACTGTTGCGTCCAAGGGAACTAAGGCAGCGCCACGCAAAAAGCATGGCCTACCGAAGTCCCCCGCTGGATCACCATAGTCGTCTGGAGAAAAGAAGAAAAAAAAAGAAGAGAGAAGAGAAGAAGAAAAGAAAAAAAAAAAATGCCTAAAGTAAGTTGCGTTCAAATTAACCTGCATCGGTCAGCAATGGCCTCAGCTAATTTGAACCGCTTTATCCAACAAGATGTTCACGATATTGTGTTCATCCAGGAACCATGGGCAGACAGCAAAAAAATAAAAGGTCTGTCGACCAACAAAAACATACAACTGATATACTTCTCAGGCCAGGAGAGACCCAGAACTGCGGTGCTCTTCAACAAACGCTTGAAAGTATTTCCCTTAACGGAATTCATTTGCAGAGATCTAACAGCTGTGCAAATTGAAATCCCTCTTCTCAACAGCGGAGTTCGCAAGTTCATCCTAGCATCTGCGTACTTTCCAGGAGATGAGGAGGTAATACCACCTGATAAGGTAAGCAAGCTAATTCGGCATTGCAAAGACAAACACTACAACCTAATAATTGCGTGCGATGCCAATGCGCATCACACCGTGTGGGGTAGTAGTAACATCAACACAAAAGGTGAGTCTCTGCTCCAATACTTACATACAAATAACATGTTTATAGCCAACAAAGGCAGCAAACCCACCTTTAGAAACGCAATCAGAAACGAGGTCCTGGACCTAACTCTGAGCAACAACATCACCGAGAATTTTATCAGCAACTGGCATGTCTCGGACGTAGCTTCTATGTCGGATCACGCATACATATGCTTCAACATAGAACACCAAATGGAGAGTACTCCCCATTTTAGGAACCCCAGGAAGACCGATTGGGACCTTTTTAAAGTACATCTTCGGGATAATGTAGTTGATTGTGGCAGGATCAACTCCACAATGGAGCTCGACTTTGCGGCAAATCACCTGCAGGATGTTATCACCGAAGCTTACCACCGCAATTCTCCAATTGCCAAGTCTAAAAGGACCAGAGATGTGCCCTGGTGGAATGGCAACTTGGAGAGGATGAAGAATAAAGTTCGGAAGCTCTTCAACAAAGCAAAAAGAACTAACACCTGGACTGAGTACCAATCGGCTCTTACCAACTACAACAAGGAACTCAGACGATCAAGGAGGGATAGTTGGAGAGAGCTCTGCGGAACGATTGATAGTCTACCGGCTGCAGCTCGACTCCAAAAACTGCTTGCGTCTGATCACACAAATCCTTTGGGTTCAATCTGCAGGCTGGACGGTACCTACACCACCAGCTGCAGTGAAACTCTTGAAGTACTATTACAGACCAACTTCCCGGGTTCTACATGCGTGAGCTCGGAAGAGGGAAATATACCAAGCTATGGTTCGTTGGATCCTGAAACTAGGAAGGCTTCAGACCAACTGGCCAAAAAAATTTTTTCCCCCAACAGAACGACTTGGGCAATCAATTCGTTCGGACCGTTCAAATCCCCAGGAGGCGACGGAATATTCCCGATCTTCCTGCAAAAAGGTTTAGCTACAATTCTCCCATACCTCGAGCGTTTGTTTATAGCAAGTTTCAGTCTTGCGTACATTCCTCAAATATGGAGAGAAGCTAGAGTAGTATTCATACCCAAGCCAGGAAAGAAATCAAATGAAGCCAAATCATACAGGCCAATAAGGCTTACATCTTTTCTTCTGAAAACGATGGAAAAGGTGATGGACTACTACATTCGGCATGTATGTCTTAAACAAAACCCTCTCAACTCTTGCCAACATGCATACCAAACTGGGAAATCCACGGAAACGGCATTGCATAAAGTCGTAAAAGAGATTGAGAGCACACTGATGTACAAGGAGGCACTTGCATGCACATTTATGGACATTCAAGGGGCCTTTGATAATGTGCATTTCGACGCTATTACTGAAATGGCCACAAAGAAAAATCTAAACACGCACATTTTGGCGTGGATCATTAACATGCTACAGAGTCGGAAAATTACAACTACACTAGGTGATACATCGATGACTGTCAGGGCCTCTAGAGGATGTCCCCAGGGAGGGTACTCTCTCCGTTGCTCTGGCTGATAGTAGCTGATGATCTCCTAAATAGGTTGAAAAGTTCCGGCTTTAACACTGTAGGCTACGCTGATGATATAGCAGTCATGGTGAGGGGGAAATATGACTCTACTGTCAGTGAACGAACCCAGGCAGCCCTGGACCTCGTGATGAATTGGTGCAACGAAGTTGGGCTGTCTGTCAATACACAAAAAACTAGTACCGTAGTCTTTACCAACAGAAGGAGTTTTAATTTCAATCCTCCTGAGTTTAACGGCGAACGGATACAAGTGGTCAAAGAGATTAAGTATTTGGGTGTGATCCTCGACAGCAAGCTCACCTGGAACTCACACCTTAAACATATCTCGGACAAAGCAAATAAGGCTTTCTTCGCGTGTAGAAACTTATTTGGAAAAACCTGGGGATTAAGCCCCAAAATGATACTTTGGTTACATCAAAGTATAATAAAACCCATTCTGTCTTACGCAGCTCTGGTCTGGTGGCCAAAACTAAACCAATTATCTGCTCAGACAGTGCTCACAAAAATACAGAGACTTGTGTGCCTTTGCACCACAGGTGCTTTTAGAACCACACCAACATCTGCAATGGATGTACTTCTCCTACTTCCTCCATTGCACCTATACATCAAATCTGCAGCAGCATTTAGTGCTCACAGACTACAGCTGGTCGAAACACTCAAACCTGGTAACCTAAACGGTCATCTAGCGATCCTTGTGGAACTGCATAACGAAGTGGAGACCTACTACATTTTGGACTGTATGCCTAATATCACTGATCTAGATAGACTGTTTACTGTCAATATAGGGCCAGCGAAGGAATCGAGAGCTACTTACAAACACTACCACCTAATACTAGCATCTGGTATACGGATGGATCCCAAACCAATGAAGGTACTGGTGCAGGGGTGTTTGGTCCCAGGGCCAAACGGACGTTAGCACTGGGAGTCTCTGCAACGGTACTTCAAGCTGAAATCTTTGCTATTAACTACTGTGCAATGTTGTGTGCCGAAAGAGAATACAGCAACACAGATATATACATTGTTTCTGATATTCAGGCGGCGCTATTGGCTCTGAAGTCGACGCGCTTCAACTCAAAGCTAGTATGGGAATGCTACCAGAATATACAAAAAATTGCAGAAAATAACCGCGTTACACTTGTGTGGGCACCTGGTCACAAAGGAGTATACGGCAATGAAGTAGCAGACTCGCTAGCTAAGAAGGGCGCCACTACAAAATTCATTGGTCCAGAACCGTGCTTTGGATTAACCAAAAGATCGCTCAAACGCGCTATCCAAAGCTGGGAACAGGAACAAAATAACCAACTATGGTGTATGCGGGAGGGTCTGCTGCACTCAAAAAAGTTTCTAGGCAACTTCCCCGTCTCCCCTCTCAAAACAATCGATCTTGAGAGAGAGTCTCTGAAGATATTAACATGGTGCGTGACGGGACACGGTCCGATAAATCACCACCTTAACATAATAGGCCTTGTTGCCTCCGACAGATGCCGATTCTGCAGCTCGGAGGCAGAGACCATGGAGCACATTATCTGTTACTGCTCTGAGCTCGCATGGCGCAGATACATTAAACTCGGTCAAGGGAGACTAGAACTTCCTCTACCAAAAAGCATCAGTCCAATCCAGCTAATTAACTATGTTAAGGAGCTCGGATTCGACCACATTGCACATTCTGCGTTGGCATCGACGTCATCTGCACTATAACTACACCAGCATTAAGCACAATAGATCTTAAGGTCGCAGTGCTACTTGAACTAGCTAACGAATTAGTTCAGTCTCGAGACACATTTAAAAAAAAAAAAAAAAGTCAACTATGGTTGACCAATCTACAAACATAATTTTGACTTCGGCTCTCCTCTGAGCAGATCAATTAGCTCTTACTATGTGCCAAAACTAATCCCTCAAACTTCGATCACTAATCCACCACTCTCCCCTTACTTATTCACCAATCAATCTCACAACTGTCCCGGTATAATCATCTCACAAATTTTCTCAATTAAATTAACATAAACCCGATAATGCCGTTCTCTTATATAATGGGGCTAGTTAACGCTAATCTAAATAATTTTTTTTTCTAGTTTCTTTCGTATTCTATTTGTTTTATAATTTAAACTACAAAATATGGAGGGGCTGAAATTTCAAGCTCTGGGATATCAAGACTTTGGTCTGGGTTAAGGATTTTGATATACTTTCGGCAAAAAACTTTCATGAGGACATGGTTTTTAGTTTTGGGCAGCGATGTATATCAAACATAACTCTTTGTTAAAGTACAAGTATTAGGTAGATTTCATATAAAGGTAGATTTCAATATAAAATTTTGATGCCAAACGACTATATATGTAAAGCGGAGACGGAAAAACAAAAAAAAAAAAAATTATATATATACTTATAACGATATGAGGTATAACGAAATTTAGCGGCCCTCTCACGGTCGCATTTTTCGACCTAGACCAAAAATATTTTCTGAGCGTGTTGCGGCAAACAATTTCTTGGATAAGTTTGACAACTGGCCATATCCGGGTACAGGTTAAGAGTTTAGAGCCTTAAAACTAAAACAAAGCGTTATAACGGCCGTTTGGGGCAAAATATGTAAACAAAATTTATAAATATTAATTATCTGAACATATTTCTATCATTTTTTTAAAAACCAGACATCTGCAATAAAAGGTTCCTTAGCTATCTGCAATAAACTGCGTGAAGTACAACGGCATTTAGCGGCACTCTCACGGTCGCATTTTTTTACTTACGCTAAAAATATTTTCTGGGTATGTTGCGGCAAACAGTTCCCTGAATATTTTTGACAATTGGCCATATCGGGGTACAGGTTAAGTGCCTAGAGCCCAAAAACTGTACAAAATAATGTTTATTTTTAAAGTTTGTTTAATATCTCTGTTTTTAATTAGTGTTATAAGAAACAGTAATCTGATAAATCCGATTCTAATTGCACACATAACTGTCTGACCCCGAAATCTACCTATTTCTAGCGGATATACCTGCCGCTCGGACTTTTTTTTATCTCTGTTTAAAAATTTATTACAAAACTAGCACGAAACATCAATACGTTGCCGGAAAGTTATAATCACAATTCCAAAAATCTTGTTAAATTAAATAAAATCAAACTTTTTCAAAATTCCAAAAATATTCCAAAAATTAGAATGAAATCAAATATTTAAACTTTATCTAAATTTCAATAATAATCCAAAAATTCTTAAAAATTCCAACTTTTTTCAAAATTCTAAACATATTGCAAAAATTATTACAAAATCAAAAATTGAAAATTTTTTCAAAATTCCAAAAGTTATAATAAAATCAAAAATTAAAAATTTTTCAAAATTCTAAAAATATTCCAAAAATTCTTACAAAATTAAAAATTAAAACTTTTTCCGTGATTCGAAAAATATTGCAAAAATTATTACAAAATCAAAAATACAAACTTTTTCAAAATTCCAAAAATATTTCAAAAACTATAACAAATTCAAAAATGTCCACGTCATAAAAACAGCAACATTTTTTTTTCTAAAAAATAAATGAAATCATTTTTTGACACACTTGACGACATATTTTTGACAAACTTACAATGCCATAATTCTCAATAATAATAATAAAATTTCATTTCAAACAAACAATTTTATTTTTTTCCAAAAAGTTGGGTAAAAAAATAAATAAAAATCTTTCTTTTGACACACTTGACCACATTTTTGTCAAACTTATAATGCCATAATTCTCAATAGTAAAAATAAAATTTCATATCAAACAAATAATTAATTTTATTTTTTTTCCCAAAAAATTAGGTAAAAAATAAACAAAAATCTTTTTTTTGACACACTTGACAACATTTTTTTGACAAATTTATAATGCAATAATTTAGATTTTGGTTTCACATACCAATCACGACCATCGAGATTTCTCCAAATTCAATGTTCCTACTCGTAATAACTTAAAATGAAAGTGCTTTAAGCAAAAAAATACAAATTTCCTTGTTTTGATACATTTGGCGATTTTTTGACACACTGCCGGTACAGTTATCGAACACATCGTCCTTTCGGCTCTTTTCATTGATTATACCTATTTTTAGAAACCAAAATTTTTGAAATCCAACCAGCGATTTCTAGATTTCATAGGTTGTGACAGCCGGCCGGCAGACAGACATACATTTTTTTTTGCTTTTTTAGAATCAGTAGTTAGGACCTACGTCGAGAAATGGAAAAATTTGGGGTAAGAATTTTACTTTTAGCTCATGAATGTAATACTTAGATCTTCCCGACCGAAGTAAAAATGAAGAATGAAAATGTCATATGTCAAAATTGACAAACAATATTTTTTCAAATAGCGAAAGCAAGATAAAATATATTGCGCCTTTCTTCACATGAGAGATATCAATCGAATAGTTCATCCATAATTTAAACTAATCAATCATGGACAAACGTCGTATCTCACGTTAAAATTCAACTGGAAATCTCACTAATGAGAAACGCAACAAAATGACCATCCTGATCCAATTAGAGTTATTCGTCGCCGTTATTTAGCACCTGTTTGCTCTTGCCCTATAGCTTGTTCTTACTTCGAGTATAGTTGTACTACTTCATGCTCTGGGGGAGCAAAATATAGTTGCCATGAACATAAGAAGATTGATGTTATGGATTGGAAGTTGCTTAGGTTAATGTTTTAAAATTTTCTGATGTTTTAATAAATCGTACCGTTTGTCAGTCATAAAAATGATTATATCAACTAAAAGTTCGTTGTTACGACTAAATACTGGTTCAACGTAACTAGTTCGATACTTAAAACTAAGAGTCTATGCTTTTTAAAATTGAGGCTCAAACAAGAAATGAATGAACCTTGTAATAGTCATAATTGTATGCAACCCAAAAATCCAAGAAATCCATAGACTCATAAGAAAAACACTCAAATCGAAACAAAATATATTATATAAAAATAAAATCCACTATATCTTTTGTATTGTTAAACGATCTAAATTCTCATTCAAACATATATGTATAACAAAAGCAATAATTTTGTAGCCATTTTTCTCAAAGTCAAACTAAAGGAAATTCGCGGATAAAACGCCGGAAGCTTAAGGATAAACTTGAAATTGAAAAAAAAAAAAACGTTTTTCTTTTCTTTACGAAATTATTCTTAATATGATTTTTTTTTCTGTTGCCTTAAATTTTCAAAAGATGAAAATCCTATATTGAAGTCAATTTTCATTTTCTGAAGGATTATCGTTGTTATTGTGATTTATATAAAAATATTAATAAAAACATAAATATATCTCTAGAGAAAAAAAAATGCAATATATAAATGAAAAAAAAATATATTTTTATTTATAGTTTGTAGTTGGAGATATAATTTTTTAAACTTTTTTTTTTATTTCAAAGACTAAATTTTTATTTGATTTTTGTAAAAAAATATTTTTTTGTCTAAAGTTTATTATATTAATACAAATGCAGAATTATGCAGACTGTCGTCTTTTGATTAAATTTAATCAAATAAAAATTATTTGCACAATTCTTCGCTGTTTTTTGTTTGAAGTCCGTTTAATTATTTTTGACGCAAAATGTAAGTTTTGAAAGAAAGTTCAAATTTTGATTGGATTTCACAAAGTTGTTTGTCAATCAAACTTTTTAGCTATACTAAGAAAATATATCATTTCTCTTGCCCTGCAAAAGTAACATATAACATGAGATTATGAATTTTTTCAAAAGAAGTAAATTTGATTAAAATATTTGTTATTTTTTCAAACAAATTGTATAACTACGACAACAAAAAATAACAATATTTTGATTAGATTATGAAATTTTGAATTGAAAGCTTGTTTTCATAAAAAATTTTATTTTTTATATAATATATATATACAAATAAAAATGTTTTTTGCTTTTTGGATGTAACTATGACGATAGAATAAATAATTTTGATGTTTAATATTTATAAAAAATGTAAACGATTGCCGAAAAAATATTGTATCTAATTCGGTGCTAAAGTGACTTTTTGTGTTTCGTCTATAATTTTCGGCCTCTCTACAGGCCGGCTGCCAAACTCAACACAAAAAGTAGCACTTTAGCTTCTAAATAAATAATGTATTTTTTTTATTATTAAAATATCGATACATTGCGTGTTTATACCAAAATATAGAATTATGTGTTGAATAAACGCTCAAAATAATACATTGTTGAAGCAGTTGGATGTTTAGATCCTGAGAATTTTGGCTTTTACTGATAGACAACATGAATTAGCTTACAATGTAACAGAACCGCTTCGCACAATTATTCAAAAAGGATGGATGTTTATTTTTCGGTGGATAAATCTACTGATAAAACTGACTCGACTCAGGTATTTTATTTTATTCGTGGTATATCTGACCATTTTCAATATTATCAGGAACTACTCGGTATGGACACGCTTACGGGAAAAACACGTGGAATAGATACCCATGATAACTTTCAACAAATATATTGTGAAGGAGGACTAAATCTGGATAATCTGGTGAGTGTGTACCGCCATCGTGCATCTTCCGTGAGAGACAAAAAAGAAGGATTTGTTTCATTGTTACAAAAAGTAATTTAAATTTATAACGGGGCTATGCACCGTTATGCCAGGATATATGTTTAAAATAAAAAAATCCAATATGGCCCTTGCCAAAAAGAAAATCTCTTAATAAAAAAAAAATCTAATTGACCATGACCATGATGGTTGTAACGAAATTTGAACTTTTAGAAATTTAGAAACTATTATAATTTTAATTTTATGCCGAGATAGCTCAAAAAAAGCTATATGAAACCTGAAAACACGGAATTTATAAGAAACAAATAATAACTTGGAAATCTCTTTATCTTTGAACTACAGAAACCATTAACTATTCACTAACATGAAAATAATTTTAATCGAAAACAAAATCAAAACTCAATTATACAAAGTAAAATAAAAAAGAACGCTTACGTTAAATTTTCCTGAAGAATGTGGTCTCCTCCATGGTTAACATCTCCCATTTGTAATGATTCCGCTGTTTAATAAACTCTTTCAATTTGATTTTCCCCTTGAATAATTTCCTCAAATTTGTTATCGGATGTACATGAAATTTCCATTTTAATTGAATTTCCTTCGGAACAAATATTAATTTTGGTTTCTCACTTATATAATGGCAAGTAAATGTATCGGTTAAATATGATCTGATATTGTTCATATTTATTATTGTTGTAAAATAATCATCCAATGTCGAAATTCAGAAGAAAACATTAGTATAGAACCTTTTTTTCCCCACTACACTCATTACATCAAACACAAACAAATAGAAACACTTTGATGCAATACTCAAAATAAACAGTTTAACCTTATTATAATAAACAAAATTTACATTTTTTTCATCTCCAAGTTTCCACAACGATATTTTTTGTTTTAATTTTTTTATTTGTTAAATACTAGGATTTAAATCAATATCATTTAACTTATTTAAATTTTAATTAAAACCGATCCAAAATATTTTTAGTTAATTTTATAATATAAACAAACATTTTAAAACTTTAAATCAATTGACTTTTAAATGTAGGTTGACTCGAGTCTTAAAATTATACTGATCGAAATAATTAGAAAAATTCTCATTTTTATATTATAATTTTACATATGTATAGCTGCATTCTCGTACACAACCAGATTATCCGCTTCTGTTTCCTTTTCCAACAATATCAACAATTTCTCCAACGTATAAAAAAAAAATTAAATCAAACATGTTTATTGTTGAAATTAAGTGACGCAACTAAATCTCAACAGTAGCATACAAAAATGCTGCGACCTTAAGAAAATTAATGAAATTATAATTGAAAATAAAAACTATCATTTTTAGAGCAAAAGAGCAATAGTCCTGCCGTTACATGGTGTCAATAAGATTCACAAAGGTAAAGTTCATAGTATTTAATAAAATGAAATATACAAAAATAATCTAACCTTAATATTATAGCTGATTGTTGATTTTGCCGCGGTTCCAGATTATAAGTTTATTGACGGTTCTTTTGTTTGTAATATGATGCTAACATACGATAAAATGATGTGATGCTAGCATATGATAATATGATGTGATGTTAACGTACGATAATATGATGTGATGCCAACATACAATAGTAATAAAATGATGCTAACATCCGATAATGTGATGTGGTGCCAACATGCGATAATAGTAATATGATGCTAACATCAATAATATGCCAACAGCTATTGGGTGACTGTAACAGGAAAATGTGGTTGACTTCACCTTCTTTCTCCCTAAACACGACCACACTCGGCTACTACAATTCTTTCACATACACAAGTTTTCTAAACAATATTTTTATTCTGTTTAATTTTTTTGTTTTTGTAACTAAATTTTATGTTTATAATACAATTTTTGGTTTTACTGTCAGTTTAGTTTAACAGCACAACATATAATAATTTTTTTTATTGGTTAGAAACACAATTTCTTCCATTTCAATAATTACAATTGTAACTCTACCATAATTTTTTTTCTGACAACAAACATTCGAGTTCAGTTTTTATTTAGTTTGTAATAATTCACCATTTCCAAAAAAAGGAAACACAACGATAAGCGTTCACGACGGATTTTTAATTTTTTCATCTCAATTTAAAATTTTTTTTTCAAAATGGCACAAATGAACTTGATTAAAACTTACCGAAACATTAGTTTTTGATTTCACAAACAATTCGGACTTTGTTATATCATAACAAAGCACCAACTAATTCCATAGAAAACATTTTTAAGCAAATCGCGCACGGCGTTTTCAGTTGATAACATTAATTTTATTTCCATAAGTGTAAAATCACAAACTAATTTATTTTTACAAGAAAAAATTACCAACTGGTAAGAAGCTGATACTCAAAAAAAAGAATTTCCTTTTTCGAATTTAATAATTTTTAGATTTGCAATCCAAAATCAAAGTGAATTGAAAATTAAGCAATATGCTAGTATTAATAATATTTCTATTTTTATGACTAAAAAAAGACAAATGTTGATTCTTTGTCATTATGTCTCTTTTTTTCTTTCTATTATCGAAACGTACAACAAGTTTTTGTTGAAGTATTAAAGCGTTTTTTTTAAAAAAAACATTTGCAAAAGAAAAGATTTACTATCTCTGTTTCATTTCTTTTCTCATTTAAGTATATAAAAAAACTTTACAAAGGAAAGTTGCATGATTACGTTTAATATGATATATTTTTTTTATAAAATGCAAGGTGCTTCATCATTTCATTATTCCTTTATTTTCGTTCGATAAAAAAAATTGAAATAGTAATGTATATTAGGTTATACACATAAAAAATGAAAACAAAATATAAACACGATGGTATCAGTAAATAATGAGTTTAGGAAAATTACTCGCTGGACGATAAAAAATTCATCACATTTGCAACTGATTATTTTAGAAACATGTTGAAAAAAACTTATGTAACGCGAAGCAGGTAAAGTTATAGTTGGAGAATGAGGAATATAGGGTGAGTTATCAAGATGCCGGTCTTTGCTGTTAATGCAAACGGTTTATTTGTCTGACCTGTCAAGTCCCGACTTCCCGACAACCCACCTCAATTCCACAAATGTCACCTGGCAGAATTCGTGATCACGACAAATTTACAAACAATAATTTCCTTGCATTGTATATTGCACTAACAAAATTTTTGTGCTTAATCTACTACATTAAGAAATACTATATAGCAGAGATGGCCAAACTTCATTACACGTGGAGCCGGATTTCAATAAATTCTCGTTACGAGAGCCAACAAAAAAATTAAATATCAAAGTTGTTATGGGATTTTTTTTCCTTGCAAGTTGCATACACCGTCTTCAAGCAAATACTTTAATTATGAATACAGACATTTATTTAAATTTTGTAACACGACAGCTATTGATTGCTGGTAGATGGCACGTGTGTTTGTTACTTGTTTGAAGTTGGGTTCATAGTTTGTTTGCGCTGTACGACGCTTGTAAGTTGTGAATGGTGTTATTTGTAAGTTGTGACCATTGCTTTGATGTTATGAGTTTTATTATTGGAAAAAACGATTCACAACAGTATGATGTGCCGAATATGGACAGTAATAGCAGCTTTTTTCAAATTGGGGTACTTTGATTTAGACAGTCGTTTTCAAAACTACAGATTGATGTTGGTTTGTGGTGCATTTTAAGAATGTGTGCCTTAGTTTCTAATAATTCCATTTCTCCCGTGGAACTTTTATTCAAAATATAATAAGGAATCGATAATCCATCGTTACGAATAAGCTTTGCTTCTAAAAATAGGACGATAGCT
This sequence comes from Diogma glabrata, assembly GCA_963693315.1. Taxonomy (NCBI): domain Eukaryota; kingdom Metazoa; phylum Arthropoda; class Insecta; order Diptera; family Cylindrotomidae; genus Diogma; species Diogma glabrata. The sequence continues at coordinate 408,492,631 of OY856187.1, read as the reverse complement.
GTACCAGCAGTGTTTAAAAAAATCGGTAAGCGTGTCAAAACAAAAAAAAATCATACTTTTGGCTTAAAACCTTCATTTTAAGTGATAATGAGAAATGCTGATGGTTGGGATTGGTATGTGAGAACAGATGCTTGATTATTGAACTATAAGTGTGTCAAAAAAATAACGTCAAGTGTGTCAAAAAATGATTTTTATTTATTTTCTTGCCCAATTTTTTGAGAAACATAAAATGGGAAACATTTTCGATTAGAAACATTTGTCAAATAAAATTAATTATTTGTATGACAAAAAAGCGGTTTTGTTTAATTGAATCAACTTAACATATTTAAGATTTAATCTTGATTGATTGAATCTTCTTGGAAAAAGTTTGAATTTTGATTTTGTTATAATTTTTGCAATATTTTTAGAATTTTAAAAAACGTTTAAATTATTAGAACATTTTTGGAATTTTTGATTTTGTAATATTCTCTTGAATATTTTGGGAATTTTGAAGAAAGTAGCAATTTTTGATTTTATTATAGTTTTTGGAATCTTGGAAAAAGTTTGAATTTTTGATTTTGTTTATGGTTATAATTTTTTGAAATCAATTCAATCAGACCCCTATTATTTGAAAAAAAAATTAAATTATTTATTTGTATGACATGAAATGTAATTGAACATGAAATTGTTAGATAGTGGATTATTTGTATTTGAAAAGTTGGTATTGCTGAACGCTAAACGGAAAGGTTTTTGAGTAGTTTGTTGAGTGTATTATCTTTTCACTATAAACTATGTTAATCTGTTATAATTTTCCGGTAACGTATTGCTATTGGTGTTTCGTGTTAGTTCTGTAATAAACTTTTAAACGATGTATATTAAACATTATTTTTATGTTGAAAAAACATTGCTGCCCATAGCTAAAAACAAGTGCTCATAAAAGCCTTTTGCCGAAAACTATATAAAAATCCTTAACCCAAACCAAAGTTTTGATATTTCAGAGCTTTGAGATGTCAGCCTCTTAATATTTTACTGTTGTATTCACTCAGTTTTTTATTATAAATTTTAGAGAGTTTGTTTTCCAGACGATGAAAGTGATTTAACATATCTGTGATTAAATCGCGTTAAAAAGCGAAATTTTTTTAATAAAACTCATAATCGTTTGAATAAGATCTGTAACAACTTTATCTTTTCCTTTTAATGCTAGGTTGGGAACTGCAGATTCTCCATTATATCAGTTAAGAATACACAGGCATTAATCCACTGATCATCCTTTAAATCCGGATAGTATTTTTCTTTGAACAAATTTGCTGATAGGTGGGGAAGTAGTTCGTTTTTTGTTTGTTTTAATTAACGAAAGTTATCCCATTTTTTGGTATTTTGAATTAAGAGCTGGTAATTTACTGGTAATTTAATTACAACTTTATTGCAAGTTTAATAAATTTTTCAATGTTATTAAATTTTTTCATTTCTTTTCGAGAGCCGCACTCGTTCTTTCAAAGAGCTGCAATTTGACCATGTGTGCTATATAGAGACAAATTATTGTACTTGTAAATTTTATCATAGAAAATGCAACACGACATCGCCAATTTCGAAACTTGCATAGATTAAATGATAAAACATACAGTGTAGATTTACCATATCATTACTAAGTGCGCTGGCTATCAAAAGCAATGGTTTTAGTTAAAGTTTTATCATTGCGAGAGGAAATCTTGAAATTGTATGAGGAACAAAAACAGCACTGCTACTATTTCATCTGGATCAGAAATTTCTTAGGAACATTTTCCGCAATAAGCAAAAAAATTAAATGAACAGGCACCTGGTAGTTTCATATTACAAGATTACATATCTGTTTGAACTCATTAATTGAAAAATATACGCAACGGTTTGGTGGTTTTGGTTTATCAACATCTAGTTGATATCTCAAAACTCAAAACACCGAGTGAACTACAGATGTAGTTATTTGAGTTATGTGAAGATAATATTATAAAATCTCTTTTTGATGCAAGGAAAGTTCCGATTGAAATATGGAAAAGAGCAATTAAAATTGCAACGTACGCAAACATGTTCGTCGACTTTTTTCTTGCTTTGAAACTACTGTAAAGCATGGGCTTTTCAATTTAATTAAATAAATGCTTTATCTATTTATCCAAGGGATTTTAGATCTCTATAGTATGATAAATGGAACGTACGTAGACTCCACCAAGGAAAAAATCTCTAAATAAACTTACCAACTTATAAGACCATAATGGTCTTATAATATAATCAAAAAAAAATCAAGAATTTAATAACAATAAAATAGTACATATATAAAAATAAAATCTAACCTTAACCTTATAGTTGGTTGTTGACTTCATTGTTGCGTTGCTAGCGACTTTCGTCCTTGTATGTCGCTTGTTTTTCTTCTAATTACTTCGGTCTGAAAGACCTAAGTATTACATTCATGAGCTCAAAGTGAAATTATTATCTCCACTTTTTTTGGAATTTCTCGACGTTCTGATTCTAAAAAAGCAAAAAAAAAAATGTATGTCTGTCTGTCGGCCGGCCGTCCGGATGTCATTACCTACGCTGCAGGGGAAACCGCTGGAGGGATTTCAAATTTTTTTTTTTCTAAAAATAGGTATACACAAGGGACAGGTCCGAAAGGACGCTGTGCTCGATAACTGTACCATAAGTGTGTCAAAAAAATCATTATGTGTGTCAAAAATAGCAAATTTTCATATTTTTGGCTTAAAAACGTTCATCTTAAGTGATTACGAGTGGGAACATTGAATTTGGAGAAATATTGATGGGCGGGTTGGTATGTGAGATCAAAAACTAGATTATTGCATTATAAGTTTGAAAACAAAATGTTATCAAGTGTGTCAAAAGAAAGGTTTTTATTTATTTTTTACTCAATTTTTTTAGAAAAAAATAAAATTAATAGTTTGTATGACATAAAATTTTATTATTATTATAGAAAATTATGGCATTATAAGTTTGTCAAAAAATGATTTCATTTATTTTTTAGCCAATTTTTTGGAAAAAAAATGTAGCTGTTTTTATGACGTAAATATAATTTAAAATGAAATTGGACATGGAAATTTTTGAATTTGTTATAGTTTTTGAAATATTTTTGGAATTTTGAAAAAGTTTGTATTTTGGATTTTGAAATAATTTTTGTAATATTTTCAGAATTTTGGAAAAAGTTTGAATTTTTAAGAATTTTGGAAATATTATTGGAATTTAGAAAAAATTTAAATATTTGATTTTATTCTAATTTTTGGAATATTTTTGGAATTTTGAAAAAGTTTGATTTTATTTAATTTAACAATATTTTTGGAATATTAATTATAATTTTTCGGCAACGTATTGATGTTTCGTGTTAGTTTTGTAATAGATTTCTATACAGAGATAAAAAAAATACTTGTACTTTAACAAAGAGTTATGTTTGATATACATCGCTGCCCAAAACTAAAAACCATGTCCTCGTGAAAGGTTTTTGCCGAAAACTATATCAAAATCCTTTACCCAGACCAAAGTCTTGATATTTCAGAGCTGTGAGATTTCAGTTCCACCATATTTTTTATTTTATGTTTCACCAAAATTGTCTAGATCAGTGGATTCATCGAAACTGTTTTCATCGTCTTCATAATTATATCTAATTTTTGAATTATGTTTATGACTATTTGAAATTGGATTAAAATTAAATGATGTTCGGACTATAATTTTATCACCGGGCAAGCCGACAACTCTTGTGCATATACGCACTATTGGATTTGCTGGTAGTTTTGCTATTATTATATCACCACGTTCTTTACAACTAAATCGAACGGAAAATCGTTCAGTCAGTAGTATGTTATCTGAATATAATGTTGGTTCCATTGATGGTCCTGAAGAAATAACTACATCACCAATGTATTCAAACGTACAACGTACGCTTGCATAGGACGTATGTTTAATTGCATGTCCAAAGATTCTTCCAGCAAAAATATATATATGTTCCGCTTTCTTGAATATATCTAATACTTAATATGCTTGAAATTCTTAACTTTCAACTTTATTTTACACCAACACCAACAGAAACAGCTCAATTACAAATTTAGGATTAAATTATTTTTCAAGATATAAATTATTTTTTTCTTTAATTTAAAACAAACTTTTAATATTAACCAAAACAAATTTATCAACACAAATATCTTAATTTAAAAATTCAATTGTATAATACAATACTTAACTAACGAATCTAAGAAAAATATGTAACCCAATTTAATTTTTATAAATTTTTTTTAATTTAAAATCCATCACCAACTAGTTTAATAAATTATTAAACATCAACTGATCAAAGTTAAGCAATGTGCTAGCATAAATAATATTTCATCCTTAGGAGTAAACGAGACAAAAAGTTGATTCATTGCAAGGCCGTCTCTTTCTTTCGTTCTATTATCAAAATGAAAAACTAGTTTTTGTTGAGGTTTTGAAGCATTTTTTTATAAAAACAATTGTAAGAGAAGAGATCTAATATTCCTGTTTCATTTTTTCTTATATGTAACAGATAAAGGAAATCACAAAGGAAATTCGTTTACGCAGTCTGTGTATTCGTGATTACGTTTAATACATAATTTTATCTATTGCATTGTGCTCCGTCAACTCATTTATGTTTTATTTAGGTTTAATAACAAATCTAGAAATTGCAGTGTGCCTCGTCGATTCATTATTTTTATGTTTAGACATTGCATGAGGAGTGCTCATATATGAAAGAAAGCCATTATGATATGGTTATCTGTCGGATGACAAAACAAGTACAATGCACAACAGGTAGGCTGGTAGTTCAATGGAATGTGCAGGATGAATTGACTAGAATCTAATCTTTGCTGATAATGCAGTCGGTCTAACTGTCTGATCTGTCAAGCCTTAGATTCCAGTTAACACACCCTACATAGAGCCAAATTGCGAGCATTACACTACTTACTGTTGCGAATAAACTTTTTCAAATTTAACCTAAATTAAGATCAACTTAAGGACCCTGATAGCTGAAGTTTAGAAGACCCCGTCACGGTACGTGTTACTAAACTGGAACCTAACATAATGTTTTTTATCAAGTTTTTAACACAAAAGTCCCATTAAATTGGTTATGTGGGCCTTTTTATGTTTTACATCGTTTTATTTTATTTTATGAACTATTTATGTTTTTTAATGAAATATCGAATTAATAAAGCAAAATTGAATTTGTGTAATTATCATTTGTTGCCTAATTTTTATTTTTTGTGCTCCCAGAAAAACAGCAAATTATTTAATTAAATATTTCTTTGTCACAACAATTCATAGATACCTTTTAAGACCTAGGTCCCACAACAAGATGCGCTTTGAGGTATTGATTGACGCTTTTTTTATTTTTTGTGGATTTCCCAGACACTATTGATTCCGGTTCCAATTGTACGATGTACGAACAAAGATATCCCTCTGCATTCTGTTACTATATGACAGTGATGAGTGAGTGATCTCAACAGTTTGACAGATTGACGAGCAAAACGGGGAAAAGAATATGTTTGAGGAATAATGGATTTGATTTCATCCGAACACTGCTCGTGAGGATAATTTAAAAAAAACAACGAGATCAGACACAGTGCAACGACGTTGTTGTAGGGATTTAATGTTAAATTAACAATTCGTTTACCATGCTTTTGAACAGAGTTCAAAAGAGCATTATAGTAACAGATGCAGCCGCCCAAACTTCATAACAATACTCGGCATAATGCGGCCTGTTCACGATTTGCAAAATAATAATTGACCTTTAATGTGTAATGTACACTGGAGCTTGATAATGTAGAGCGGTAAAATTCCCGATTTATTCAGTGTTCGTTTCCTCTTAAGTCATCATTTTGTTTGGCATACGTGGCTCATAATAGTTTCTCATCCATCCACAATCTATGGTCATATTTTCATATAGTTTCCGTACCTAAATTGGTTCTTAGCATAAAATAAATTAACAATAGTATTTCTTTTACAATCCTCTATTATTGACTCATACTTCGTTTTCACCCACCGTACGTTACCATATTGCTAAAATTTGAATTCTCTAAACACTAACCGTGCTTGGTCAACGAAGTTTTTAAACCTCCAAACAGCTGTGCATATTTGTCCAGTCGTCGCAATGGAAAAATTATTGGCCTACAGTTCGTTATGCATTCGATTTCCTTTCTGGGTATTTTTTGTTATCAAAGTATCTTTCCGTTATGGATCTGAATTTCACTGTAATACTGTTGTAAGTTGTTATTTTTTGTAATACGTAAACATCATAAGGTCGGTTGAACTTGCGTTTAATCCATTCTGGTTCATTGTTATTTCTTATTAGTGTGTTGGAAATAATGTATTCCGTCAAATTATTTTGCTTTGTTGGGTATTACAAAGTAACAAACAGTTTTGTTTTAACGAACCAAGGTCCTAACATCTAGATACATAATGTAAATTAATTGCCTTGCATCAAACACTTTTTCGAATTTTTCGAAAAAGAAATTTGCTATATAAGGAATGACTGTAAAGATTTTCAGTCTCTTATGTCTTGAAAACTTTTTCTCATGAATGTCAAAATACTGGAAAATTTTGCATTCATGCATTTTTTCGATTAAATTGAAGTGGTAAATTTAAGTAGCAAAAATTTAATTAATTCAATTTTTATCATAGTTCAATTCAATTAGTGCAAATTATTTCAAATACCTCGCGTCCCATTAGTAAAATTTAAAAAAAAATCTATATGTTGTGCTGTGTTAATTTCAATTTAAAACCAAAGCAAAATATTGCGACGCTGATGCATAGGCTGACTTCACCACAGCTCTGGAAACATAGTGTTCTGGATATATAATGAGCTAATATCCATAAAATACTTTAATTAAAAGCTAACCAATATTATGGACTTCGTAGTTCTAATAATAAAAATATTAAAGCAGGCAGTAGTATCCCAACAAACATAAATTCTGTTGTACGAGAAAAAGTAAACAAAAATTTTATCGGAAGTGACAAAGCGGAAGTTGGGATGCAGAACTGTTGTAAACCGTACTAAATGTGTATGTACCAAATTTTATCCAATTCGATTATCAGGTATAGAAGTTATTGAGCTTCGAAAATAACAGGTGCTTGGAGGACCTCCTACCACTTTGTTCACCATCGCTAAAAAAACTAATCAGTTCCTTGCCATACATATTTGCATCTTTTTGCAAAGTGTAATCTAAATTACTTAACGAACGAATGTTGTATGCTTCCAACAAATATTGAAACAATAAACAGGTGTTCGGGAGGACCCCACCACTTATCCCAATATTGTCCAAAAGCTAGTCAATTCTTTGTCATTAAAGTCTTCTTTTTTTTCTCAAAGTTTCATTAGAATTGATTAATGAATGAAATCTGTATGCTCCCAACAAACTTAAAAAACAAAGTGTGAAAAGTCAGCATTTGTATGGTAGACCCCCCACCACTTTGATCAATGTGTCCCAAAACAAGATAATTATCTTCTTACACTAATTGGAACCCTATTCCATAAGTTTCATCATAATCACTTCATTATTGTAGGCTGTAGTGTGCATAAGGACACTGAAAAAACTTCAAAAAAGTACAAAAAAATTTTTTTACTGGAAGTGAAAAACCGGAAGTTGGGATGCAGAACTATTGTAAACCGTACTACATACTCATGTACCAATTTTCATCCAATTTGCTTATCAGGTACAGAAGTTATTGAGCTTTCAAAAAAACAGGTGCTCCAGGGATCCCCCACCACTTTGTTCACTATCGCTCAAAAACTAATCAGTTCTTTGTCATACATGTATGCGTCTTTTTCCAAAGTGTCATCAAAATTCATTCACGAACGAATGTTGTATGCTTCCAACAAACATAAAAACTTTGTGGAAAAAATCACCTGTTGTATGGTGGACCCCCCAACCCTTTATCCAATGTGCTCAAAAAGCTAATAAAATCTTTCTTATGTTATTTAAAAGCTTTTCGCAACGTTTCATGAAAATCGATCGGTTAGCTACAGTACTACAGTAGGGATAAACACCTGAAAAAAAAACTTTTTAACCGGAAGTGACAAACCGGAAGTTGGTATGCAGAAATCTCGGAAACAGTACTAAAACCTTATATACTAAGTTTGAATAAGATCATAGCTCGGGATCAGAAGTTATTCAAGATTTAAACATAGAGGTGTTCGGGAGACCCCCCCGCCATTTTGTCCAAATATGAAATGAATCCAGATATTTCATTTTCAAGTTTACTTGTATCATTTGCCAAAGTTTCATCAAGATCCTATGCAGAAAACTCATCAAGTCATCAAGTTTTGGGTGTGATTGCAACCGAAGCTCAACTAAGCATCGATATTCAACCTTCCTGATGCTTTACCTGTTGGATTGGTCATCGATGATGGAGGGCTGAGCCTGTAAGACGTTGCGGCCGGAAGGATTTAATCATGTGGTGAGTGAACTTATTTTAGATATTTTTTTTTGTTGTTTAACGTAGAAGTGTGAATGTGTGTGAAAGGGCGTATCAGTGATTGAATGGGGGCGTGTTAGTCGTTGCGTATGTGTGCGAACTGGCGGTGCGTGTAGCGAGACACATTTAGTCTGAATTGGAAATGATTCTTATCTAAATATTTTACTCCGAGGTAATAATTAACATACCAAATACCTTTTCTTTTATTATATTACCTAAATTGATGAATTTGTATTTTTAAGTCAATCGAGAATCATACACTAATAACCTGTATTACAAAAAAAAAAGCAAATTCTTGTCATGTTTTAGGTTTATTAATTCCATAATACATTAACCAACCGTGAACTACAGGTATTGAAGTAAACTGGTTTGGGACATGTTTGTTCAACTTACAAATAAACTTATATTTTTTTTTTGAATTGTAAATATTTTTTTTTGGGAATTACTTTTGGTTTTATAAATTTTTAAAAGTGTTATTAATAAAGAAAAAGGGGAAAATAATCAATGAAGACTTTCAATATAGCGTGTGTCGTTCACCAGTGCTCTAAAATTCGATCTATGGTTTACCAGCAATGGCAATGGTTTGTGGGCTGTACCATGTTGCCCATGTGACAGCAATACAACTTAACTTTAATTACTACCTCTTGCGATACTTGCTGCGGGTCTTGGAGCTCGGTTGTCTTGCTTCGCCGTCTGAGTGTGTGGGTGAATATTAGCCTGTATGAAGTGTGAGTGTGTGGGCGTCTGATGGTGATTGTGGGGGTTGGACGCGCTGATCGTAGGTCTTTCACAAACGGGGTCGCCAGAGTCTCTATTTTCCACTTTTTTTTTTTTCCATTTCTGTAACTTTTCGTAAATTGCGTACATTTCTGCATTTGTGTTGAAGCAGCAGGTATTACTCCATCAAATCCACGAGGACTGAGCTTTAGTCGTAAGGCGTAAAATCATTCTAGGTACGCAGCCTGCTATGCCATTCTCATTGGTTCGCCAATGAGAAAGCTCTTCATTACAAATGGTAAAAAGGTTCCTCACCCCATGTCTACACCAACAGTTGCTTGATATATTTATTGTATTTAATATACAAAGAATAAGTTAAAATTCATGTTGATAATACACTTGAGCTTCTAAAGTTAATCCATTCCAATTATATTTTATGTCAAAGACTTGAATATAGATTTTTCGTAAAAGAAAATTTTTATTCATATAGATTTTTTTTTTTTGGTTTTGTTGAAAATTATATAATTTTATAGAATTAAACGATTGATTATAACAGATTGATCTCTTGTGAGATTCTATGTTTATATTTTGTTGAAAATAAATATTTTACAGTAATTTGACTAATGTTCATTTAATATATCATTGATTTATTTTCGAAAAGTTTTGGTGAAATGTTTGTTTTTAGGTTATCGAAATAGTATATGCTATTTTGTGATTGAAATTTGTTAGAAGAACAATAATAACAGACTAGAGAGGAATTTAAATAAAGGTAAACAGCCAGTAGGTTAAACGACATTGTGCTGGAAATAAGCTTTTAACTTTTCTATAACCTGCGATATTTTTTTAATGATATTTTTATGGTGATAAAGCTCATCAAAACGGTCAATTCGATTTTTAATTTTCAAAGTTCACAAAACTGTTCATATAATAATATCCATCCAAGATAACTTATAGTACGAGATCCGACTGCAGGATTAGTGCGCTCATCGATTTTTTGCTAAAACCAAATTTTTATGTATATTTACAATTAGGAGAATATATATCTACCAGGTTGCCTATCAAAATTTGGCCGCCAGTATTTTTAATTAAATTATTTTTAATTGATTTTTGGAAAAAAATTTCGTTCACTTGTTTTTTAAGTAAAATATCGTCTACATCACGGCAATTTATATAAAGATTCTAAAAATTCACGGTTGCCATTGCGCACCTGGCCGCACCTCTTCGCAGCCAGGTGTAAACAGGTATGATTTCGATACATTTATACGTTCATAACGTACATTGATTAATTCTATATCAAATTAAAGCTAATTTTTTTCAATTTATTATCATATATGGTTGCCTAATTAAATCCGGCCGCAAATAAGGGTTGCTGGCTGTTAAAGATGATAAATATTTAAGGTAGAGTGAAAGAGAGCTAGCGCGTAACATCATTTGTCAGACGAGGATAGCGATTGCCAGCTGTGCAACGCTCTTAAGCCATTGCGCATGCGTCGAATGTTAGTGTTCTCAACCACCGGGGAGTAATAGAGACGACTTAATAAATACTTTAAAAAAATTGTCTTCCTTTTCAAAATGACAAATTTAAAAATTACAACAAAAAATGGTAGAATCTTAGTTTATACCCCCAAATAAATTTGCCTTTTTTTTTTTAGATAAATAGAAAGATTAGGTCCTCTGCATCCAAATTATGGAAAAAAAAATTTGCGGAAATGAGGGTGTCAAAAGTTATAAAAGATTGAACTTTCAATTTTACCTTGGTCCCCCCTTTGGTTTTTTTTTAGTTTTTTTTTTTTCTTTTTTTCCTTATTTTTATTTATTATTTATTTATATTTTATCACACACTAGAATATTGAAATTAAAAAAAATACCTTGGTCCCCCCTTTGAGTTTTTAGAAGTAACTTGATTTGATTTTTGTTTTTTTTTTTTTGACTCGCTTCTGCACAACTTCGACCTTGCACAACTTCGATCAAAAATAGCACTCTACCTTAAATATTTATCATCTTTAACAGCCAGCAACCCTTATTTGCGGCCGGATTTAATTAGGCAACCATATATGATAATAAATTGAAAAAAATTAGCTTTAATTTGATATAGAATTAATCAATGTACGTTATGAACGTATAAATGTATCGAAATCATACCTGTTTACACCTGGCTGCGAAGAGGTGCGGCCAGGTGCGCAATGGCAACCGTGAATTTTTAGAATCTTTATATAAATTGCTGTGACGTAGACGATATTTTATTTAAAAACAAGTGAACGAAATTTTTTCCCAAAAATCAATTAAAAATAATTTAATTAAAAATACTGGCGGCCAAATTTTGATAGGCAACCTGGTAGATATATATTCTCCTAATTATAAATATACATAAAAATTTGGTTTTAGCAAAAAATCCTTACTAATCCTGCAGCCGGATCTTAGACTATTATATGTTAGTAGTAACAAAGTAATTTTTTTGCTAAAATTATCTAAAGAGAACATCAAAATAGTGCTGCGTTTCTTGTTTTGCTTAGTTTGGCTACAAAGAGAGTAACAATTGTAAAATATAAAAAAGGTTTGATAAATAAATGTTAAGCCATTATAACAGGCTAACGGATTTCTGAACCAAGATCCATTATGAATACATTATAATGAGAAAAAAAATACTACTACATTCTGACAACATTGACATAATTTACATAGATAAAATTGCAGAATACAAAATAATACAAAAACAAGCTTCGTCTCAACATACATATTTCAATTGCCTGTCATATCCGTATTTTAAAGTGAAAATTTCAATTAGTTTAGATTTAATTCAAAATTAAAATACAGACATTTTTTCTCTTGTCTCTTATACGAGTATTTCATTGCAAATAACATAATAATTATTCTTGTCATGTTCTCATTACTACCACAATCAACAGGAACCGAGCTACATAGAGCTCCATTTATCACGTTTTTATGATTAAACCATAAAAACACAAACAAACCAAATAATCACAAACATTTGTGTTATTTTCAAAAATCCAAATTACAGAATCACAATCATAATAATATTATAATAGAATTTTCTATTAAAACAAATAAAAGAAAAAGTAGAACAGAAAATTATTTTTTTTTTGGTTGGAAAAACTAAGAATATGAAAAATGCATATATTTTTCCGCATTTGTTGTTTTTCATGTGGGTTATGATAAGTGGATGAATCTTTTTTATCTTTTTTATTTTCGAGAGATCTACATCTGTATTTTTATTTTGGGATTAGGAAGCTTAAGATCTCTAGGAATATATTTCTCTGGGTTTATATATGTTTATAAAGAGACTGAGCCCTCCAATTTAGACTCGGAAGAAAAGCCATCTATAGATACCAAGATGTATCGGCTAGACAGAAAATTTTGAATCAAATTCACGCCTGCGGGATGAAAACCGTACGCAACGAGCTTGTTGATCAAGTTGGCATGCCAAATTCGATCAAATGCTTTTGAGATGTCTAACGCGATAACGTACGTTTCACCACCTTTATCAAGTATGCTATTCCAAAGATGTGCCACATAGTTCAATAGATCGGTTGTTGTTCTTTTGTTTCTAAAACCGTATTGGCTGTCAGATATCAAATGGTTGTCTTCCAAAAATTTGGATATGTGTGAATTATAAAAAATACCAGATTTATAGGATTTATAGAATATTTTGATGAGAGTTGGTGGAATTTCGTTTGAAAATGTTTTTAGAATAACAGGAGGAATGTTGTCCAGACCAGAGGCTTTGTTATTGTTTAACCCCCTTAAAAGTTTTTCGACAATTTGGGGTTTGAAACGTAATTGTTTCATATTAACTCCTGAAGACTGGATTTGGGGAATTTCTTTGAGTTTCTAAAACTGTCGAATTTAAAGAAAAGCGTTCCGCGAACAATGTAGCTTTCCTTGAAGGATCAGTGACGATTGAGTCACCATCAATGATAGGGGGAATAGAAGATTTAGTACCAGAATTTAAAGAATTTATGGCTTGTCAGAAATTGACAAACCCGAAATTTTTGCCGCTTTCGCTCTACCAATGTCTGCTTTTTCGTTTTCAGTTATTGGTTTGATATTTTGTTGGCCTTTAATTTTTGGGATCGATTAACAGAATTCTTTTTATGAATCCAAATATTAAATAATCTAAGTTTGTTTCTAAGAGCTAATTTGGCTGCCTACGAAAACAAATATTTTTGTTGGGGTTTCATTATTGAAAAGGGAACGAATTATTAACAAATTGAATGGTTTCAGTAAAGTTTTGAGTAGAAACATTTACATTGTCAGTATAAAAACAATGACGATCAAAAGGGAAACCTTGAAAAAAACTTCGGAGACCATTGGTGTCCATTTTTGAAAAATGAAATATTTTACGGGGTTTGGGAACTCTAGTTTTTAGTAAATCAGTTTTGGTAACTGATGTGATTAGATAATGGTCAGAATTTCCAATACTACCCTTATCGAAATCGACACTCGTAATATCTGGCATATATGTGAGATAGAGGTCAAGGAGAAAATTTTTATCATAATCATCGCCATTACGAGGACGGAGGAGTGAAAGTAGGCTTTTTACAATTAGGTCAGGTCGTGCGATGCGGCAAATATTTCTGCCTGCCTTCCATTGTTGTCGTCTTCGGTCGTTTTGGAAAATTTTAACCACGATTTGTTGTGGACGTTGAAGTCACCGGTAACGATAACCTTAAACTTTGAAATTGTGCTCCATTTTCGTTCACAACATTAGTCAAGAGATTAAAAAAATTGGGATTATGTTTGTTTTTGGACCGGTATAAAGCTATTGTGAAAAAAAGAAATTTCAAGTAGACAAACCTTTAATACTACTGTGTTGTAGCCATCACCATGTAGTTCAAAATTTGTAAAGCGTTTATATGTAACACTCTCATGAATGTATGCACATACACCTTGATGAAGTTTAAAAGCCGATTCAAGCCTATATTTGGGATTCAGAGGCATGGAGTTCAGAAACATTTGTTTCTGTATGAAAAAGTATATGCGCTTTGTCTTGCTCTATATGATGTTGCACGGCGTCACGGTTGGCATTCAATCCGCAAATATTTTGAATGTGTTTTTTAAAGTTTTTATCAAATGTAATAGTAATTTGATCAAAATATAATTTATTTTAAAAATGGGTAATTAATTAATAAATCCTATCATATAATAAAATATGACATATGCCAATATTTCATGATGGGATGTAAGAAATAATAAAACAGGTGAAAACAAAATGTTTCCATGTTGTTCCCACATTAACTCGTGGGAACAACATGGATAATTTTTGTTGCAAATAATGCAATAAAGATCACCAACAGGCCTTCGTCTATACTTGTTAGAAGTCTATATACAACTGGGAGTGACAGGTGCTTAGAGGTTTGATACTTTTTATGGTTTGACCTGACCTGAGTCCTCTCTAGTGTGTACCCACCAGGGCGTGCTAGTAAGGGAGCCCTTTTCCGTGACCCGGGCGGCTAAGCTAAGGTACCCGTTTCCGCTAGACATGACAACAGGCGGTTTGTTATAGCAGGCTGAATTCCACTATAGCTTAGGTACCTCGTATTCGCCAAGTCCTGTATCATGGTCTAATCAGACCAGTGAATCCTGAGGTTAGATGGACAAAATAGGCAGACAGATAGACAGAATTTGTTATGATCGAGCATAATTAAAAAACACATAATTGTTATACTCGATTTAAGTAGATTCAGTCGGCATCAGAAAATGAGAAATAATTGTCCATAGAGACTGGACAGTTGCTGCCATTATAATATATATTAACAACAAATGTGGTTAGATCTGATTTTAGATGTAAGATCATTAGGCTTTATAATTGATAAAAAATGTTGGCCAAATGCGAGTATATCTAGCTAGTCGAGAGTTGCGTTCCAACTAAAAAACTTCAGTCCAGATTTGAGTTAAGAATTGATACATTATTTTTTTATATCTATATATTTTATTTGAAATCTTTATCGATTTTAATAGCTATGCTAACATTATCAAGAATAACATTATCAACAGAAACTTAAAATTACTATAAATTTTTTAGTGGGCTAGTATCGAGTTATAGAGGTGCCACCCAAATAAAACCAAACATTTTTAATAGTATCCCAAAACCTCAAAAGTCTGATATAAATCAATATTCTTATTGCTGGAAAACTCTTTTAAGCCGATTTTACTCAATCTAGACTTTTAAGAAGACTTTTAATTTTTGTACTAATCTGATGTGTGAATTTAGATTAGAAAGTTTTTTTGTAACATGTATCTAAAAATTAAAAGGCCTTGTGACTTATCAGTATTAAGTTTCAGTTTGTTCCCAAGAGACAAACTATGAATTTTCTTTAAATCTTCATTGAGCTTGTACATTTATGTTCTAGCTTGTTACATATATAAAATTGCATACCATCAGCATATAGGTGTAACCTCGAATATCAGAAATACCATTTATAAATAAAGCATAATAAAAGAAGAAAAAGTACAGAGCCCTGGGGCACTCCACACGCAAGTAGCACGACATCAGATGAACACCGGATACTTCAACAGCTTGTGAACGCGAACATAAGTATGAATAAATAAAGCGACAAACAGAAGCTGAAAATTTAAATTGCGACGACATTTTGCGACATATTTTATGCATTATGGAGTCAAATGCCTTGGAAAAGTCAATCAAGAAAAAGATGGTAATTTAAAAGTATCCGACATATTATCATCTGTAATGTGCAGCAACGCAGATGCTGTCCTATTGCTATATGCCGATTGAAACTCACAAAACTCTATGCTTTAAATACTTCACCATTTGTGTTTACTCACTCAAAAGCTTTAAGTCAGAAAAGATGTAAGTTTTTTAGTTTTTGGAATGAAGTATTGTATGAAGTTTTTGACAAAAAAGTATTGTATGAACAGACATAGAAAATGGTGATAGCTGATACATCATATTCAATTTCTCCTTTTTTCCATTTTGATTTGTTTTTATTTACAACCACAAACTTTTTTAATAAATTATAAATTAAAAACAATTCTTAATTTAAAATGCCAAAATCTATTAAATGTTTTCTTCATAGTTATACTAATTTTTATAAAATGAATGAAAATATTTACGAGAGTAATTTAAATTTTTTGTGTTACTTGCAGTAATTATTTCTCAAATATTTTAAGGACAAGTAAAATGTTCTAACGACACGAACAAATATTTAAGTTATGTAAATTTTCTTAAAGTATATTATGAAAATTTGCTGGCAAACTTTTTTCATTATGGACAAATTTATTTTTCATTGGTAAAATAGCAAAAATTATATGTTTGGTTATAATAAAAACCAAACTGTCAGTTTTTTTTTTCACTTCTTTTTATATAGCCGCAGGGAGGCAGAAACTATTATTGGTTTTTGTTAGGGCTTCTTTCTTATAGATTTAAAAAAACTCGCAATAACTGTACAATTTTTTATCAAATGAAAAAGTTAACATAATTGTTTCTCAGAGAAGGAAAACAAATAACGATTTGACATAAGTCTATGCACGCTAAATATTAGTTGTGGTGATTGGTCTGGTGATACAGTCCTGCAAAACTTATAATAAATCTCAAAGAACTCAATTCCAAACATGTGTAATTGCATCCCCGTGGAATGCTGTCTAGAAAATGAGCAAAGTTGTTAAACATTTCAATTCAAAGTTGGCGCGATAAATGTAGTTTCTTTTTTCACTGTACATATATGTAATTCCTACACATACAATGAAGCCGATCTAACCGATAAATTTGGGTTACCGTCTCTGGTTTTATTTATGTTAAACAAAATACCAAGCCTTAGACCATAAATTACTTTTTTATTGTACATTATCTTGTATCAGTACATTATCTTTGAACAGGAATGTTAAAACTTATTACTAATCAAATGATATTGGCTTGATATTTATTCATGTAACTCTCCAAATTTGTTTCGGGTTATTTTACAAACAAAACCGAATGAATGTTTATTTCATTATTTCTTTAGATTTGGAGTTTGTCGATTTAAAATTTGATTGGATATTATGTTAAGTTGTTAATAGTATAGCGTTGGTTT
The DNA here is from genome assembly GCA_963693315.1 of Diogma glabrata. Lineage (NCBI taxonomy): Eukaryota > Metazoa > Arthropoda > Insecta > Diptera > Cylindrotomidae > Diogma > Diogma glabrata. The sequence continues at coordinate 408,475,433 of OY856187.1, read as the reverse complement.
GGAGTTTATTGTTGTAATAAAATTACAAACGGGACCGGGTTATGTTCCTCCCATTAGACGCCAGGTTTGAGGAACTATTTTGAAGTTTGAATGTTTTGATTTTCGAAACAATGATTGAATGTTAAAATAAATATAATGGAGAAATTGTATCAATGTCTTTGGATGGAATAGAGTAACATGCATAACGAAACCATAATATGTACGTCTTTTGTAGCTCAGTTCGGTGATTCTGTACTTATTGATATTGGTGCTGCATTTGCCTCTACTAAAATATTTTGAGTATGAGTACGAAACATAGTTACAGATAATATAAGAGGTTCTTCGATTTTTTTTCATTTTTGCGAACAAAGGGAGGAAGAGGGATATTAAAAATCTTACGTTAGATAACTGCTTATACAGGGGAGGAAAAAAATGATAGAAAGATTGCTTACGTAATACTAGAACGCCCCTTCCCTATATATTGTATAATATTATAGATAAACCGATTAGATTTTCACCGCATATAGAGATCACCTTTTTTTATTTTTGATCTACGGGTGTGACTTTGTGTATTTTTTTTCCTCTGAACTCTACCAAGAACAATGTCAGACCACGAATTGCTTGAACTATTTATTACATTACCTTGAATCTTAAGGAGATAATATTTTTCACGATGATCTACAATAATCTACGACCCAAAAATACTGAGCAGTTTTGGCCAAGGACTGTTACAACAATTTTGATGAAAAATACAACAAAGGGACATTTGCATATTCATTAATGTTACAATATGTTGTTGTTGTTGTAGCGACGGGTGCAGTGCCCCTCTTCAGGCTCCATGTCCAAATTCAGAAACTCTGCTAATGCCCTTGGGTGGTACCACAAATCTTAATTAGGTTGGTTGGTTTTTCTGGACAATTGAATAGGTGGTCTACATCATATGGCGAGCCTTCAGATACGGGACACTTGTAATTGTTGACTGGTCAATTCTATTCATATAGTTATTTAAGATGCGTGACTAGCCGGATCTTATCTTCGTTAGAATGTATCAGGTGCTGCGCGGTAGTTTGATCTCTTCAGCAGCGACCTGTAGTGGTTTGCTATTGAGCACACGATTTAGGGTGTAGTTCCTTTTTGTGTCTTCAAAAACTTTGGTGTGAATTTTAAGCCCGTTTTATACGTAAGCTCGCCAATGTTACCGGTGACTTGATTGTTTCTGACATCATCTAAGAAGCGCTTCGCTGTCCTCTTTGTCTCTAAGTGGTGAAGTCATGGATAAGGTGTCATTGCAGGGTTGTTGCTCTTTGTGACAGGCCCATAGATATTGTTTGGTGAGCATTTCATTATGTTGACGGACCGGCAATGTGTTATATTCCTGGTGCAGACGATCTCGATGAGCCATCAAATGACATGGGTTGCTGTTCGGAATGCTACGTTTTGTGTTATTAGTAACTTATTCCAATGAGGGTCAGCGACTTAAGGGCTGGGGACAACTTAAAAAATGCTAGTTAATTATAAAGTAACAAAAGAAATTAAAAACAAATGGAACAGGCAACCGTTAATAATTAAGTATATATTTTCGAGATTTCCTTAAATTCATCATAACATTCTAGGAATTTGTTAAAAATACTACAACCTCTATTGACAGGCTCGTTAGGTACATATTTTGTCGTATGCCGCGATTCCAAAAGAAACCTTGCATGTCTGGTTCTACCACGATTCATTGAGACCGTGTCATTTAAATATTTGATTGTAATATTGGATTAAATGATATCAAATATAAATATGTATAGCAGATAACATGTCCCGTCTATCCTTCAATGACTGTAAGTTTATTAGTGTGAGACTCGTATGGTGTGTTTCGCCATACGCCTACACACTAAATTTGTTAGTCCAATTCCATGGAACTATAGTTAAGTACTACTTCACAGGAAAAGCAAAGCTACTTTGGCAACTCTCATTTATAAATTCCTTATTTATTTTTTGCTCAGCTTTTTAATAACCTTAGTACAGAGCTGACTTACTCCTTTTCACAACGTTTTTCTTTCTTTTTACTGTTAAATTTGGGAAATTGAACCACACGTGCTCTATTGTTTTCAGTTCTGTTAAGCAAGTTTGGAGAGTTCATAATTGTAAACTTGTAGAATAAAAATTAAAAGATTCATGTTCCCTTAGAAACTGACGGTTATAGTGGTCTACCTCCCCATGCTTGCTATTTAATCAAGTTTCTACATCCGGAATCAATCTAAACGTACCCCGTCCTCTTTCCGACTTGTTCCATCTCTGTTACCAATAAGTTTTAAAATTCGTACTGGTATCTCTTCGAGTTGCCGTTGCTGTAGTAAAACCTTTACGCGTGAATATTTTTGGCGCAGCTTAGCCAATATATCACTTGGTATCATCCCGGAAAGTACGCATATGACCTTGATACCGTACGAAAAGCACGTGTTATTTGCAATGCGCTAAGTTAGTAAACCGATGCTACCTTCTGGTTCTGCTTGACTCGAATCAGAGCTTCATACAATACAATCGATGATACTACGCTTGTTGTTAGCAGTATTATTTAATTCTTTATTGCTCCTTTAGTAGTCGAAAAGATTCTCGAAAGATTTGTATGAACTGCAGCCGCCTTGACTCCAACTACCTATAAATGTTTAATTGCAGAACTGTTATGGAGAGTCATCTTCTTATACGGTCTGTGTTTATGCTACACTTACACTTCACCTTCTCTGGTTATTTTCTTTATAACAACCAATGCGTTATAATCCTCAAAATCTACAAGCTCCAATACTTTGGTATGTATATCACATCGTATATCAAGTTCCAAAGAAACGGCTCTAGAACGGATTCTTGCGGTTCTCCTTCTGATATCTAGGAACATTTAATAGGCCAAATGCGTCTGTTATTTGTAACCATCGGTCAGAATTAAAAGCGCTTAAAATATCCATAGCGATAATTGCGCAGTACTTTTTGGTTCCTCCCTCCTTTTGTGGAATGAGGTTTGATAAACCGTGCAGGTCTACCAATTGGTCTTGCACGCTAATCTACTCTGCTGCTAGCTTGATTGAGCGAAGGTTGTTCCGACCAACCTCTTTACATGAACATTTTCAAATACCTCTATGAAACATTAAAATAGGTAAAGATAACGGAATGTGGAAGTACGACTGACACAGAGTAGCTTGCCCATCGCATATTTCTTCTCAATCATAACATTTTCTTGATGTTTCAACTATTAAATTTGTTGCTTCCACAGTTGAAATGTTTTTAGCCTCAGATTCTTTCATAGTACTCTGTATATTGTAAGGAATTGTAATTTAAGCTTCGTAGTTGAGAATCTAACCGCATTAATTGAATTTGCATTAACAGAGACTTTCATGGTTATTTTCGTTTTTCCTTTAAAACATAGTTTCTCATACTTAATCCGTAATCGTCATCTACAATAGTTTCGGTTTACAAACTATCATAGAACAGTTGTGTGCTATTTCCCAATATAATTTCTTATATTCAATTTGTATTCGTTAATCGCTGTGAAATTTTCATAAAACAGTTGCACAATATCATTAATACATAGTCGCGCTATTTTCATATGTAATTCCTACAAGCGTTTTGTAATAAATATTGCTGTTTATAATTCCTTTTCAATTTTAGTACAAGTTAATGGCGAAGACTTTTTTAGTAAGTACACATAATTTAACGAAAGAGAATATTCAATAAACAATTATCGTGTTTATCGACTTGTTATTCACCAACGGTCGTTACTTTTGGCTATAAATACGCGTAGTGGCGTATAGAAGCCCTCTTAGTCTTTTCTGATTTCTAGTTAGAGTGTGATTGTTTTGACGTCTGCTTATTTTTTTGGTAATGTATTTACTAACCGATGAGTTGACATTTTTTTTTATAATATTTAAATGATAGAATAAAAGGAACAAAAAAAAGAATAACTTCGTGTTTAGTGCGTGTGTTGTCCATAATTTAATGTAAAGATAAAGCTAAAATAAACAAAGGAAAAACATATATAATATAAGTAACGTAAAGAAGAAAATGTTATTGTTTGCCTTGCTAAATCTCCGTTAAATGTGATGTGCCTCTACAAAGAAGACGGAAAGTGTATGTAGTGTATATTAGCTGTATCGGCCCATCATTTCGCCCTTCGTTACAACTAAATCAGTGGCCGACGTCACCTTTGGTTGTAGGAATTATAATTACTGTTCACCTATTTGGATTAGGACCTCATGTTGGCAACAACCGAAACAGTTGTGACATCACCATGTACATCCATTGTGGTTTCGTTTCTTTCTAGCTTTGGGGTTCTTCTTGGAATTAATAACTCAACAATTTCTGATATCAGTGATGGTTTTTTTAACGAATCTCGTCGTGATACAGTCATCCTATAGCAATATAATAACAAAAATAGCGTGGTCTGATTTACTCGTGATATAAATATCAAGGACTGCTTTATCTGAATTATTCTCATCGTAGAAGCATAATACCAGGGATTTTGTTTAACTAATTCGTCCGCAATATTTTCATCATAGCAATCTAGTATCAAGGATTGCTTTGTCTGATTTGTTTCGCCATATAATTATCATAGTAATCTATTATCAAGGAATGCTTGCTTGGAATTATTAGTAGTATAGTCGTCATAGAAGTATATTGTCAAGGATTGCTTGCACACTAAAGTCACCACAACGATACCATAAGTAAGATGGTTTGGTGATTTGGCTGAGTTGAGGAGTGGAGAATGAGGGGATCTGGACTGGATATGGGGTGAGTCATATTTTATTTCATTTTAATTAGATGTAGGAATGATCACGGATGCATGTGTGAATGAGTGTGAGAATGTGGGGGTGCATGTGTGTGAACCATTGTCCATAATGCACTTCGTTTATACAAATATGTGGACTAAGAACGAAGTGGTCTTATATCAACAGATGAATTATAACGGCATTATCCCATGGTACAGAAAGTCCATGTTAACCAGAAACCGTGTGGTTAATGCGTGGCAGGTTTGATAAAGACAATCCATATACAGTTGGTTTTTAAGATTTTGGCGCTCTATGAGAAGATGTGACATACTGGCGAAACTGTTTTAGATCATCAGTTATTGTTAATTCTGGTAATATTGATATAAATGAATTGAAGACCACAACGATCGCATTTGGATATGGACTGTCAGCTATTTTAGTGGGATTAGTATCACGGTAATTTTGATCATATTGGACTTGGAGAAATTTTATTTGATGAGGTTATTCCGGGTTGTATAATCTTATAAATACGCCTGCCATCCTTTGGACAATATGAAACTGACATAGACGGGGTTCTAACAGTTCACTGCAAAATATTTCTTAGCATGGATTTCAGCCTGCAACTTTAATTTTCTTTGTTATTTTTTTTTTAATTCTAATCGGCAATTATCTATGTTTTTCACGCTATTCTAAATAGAAGCATACGAAAAACCAATTGGCATACGAAAAACCAACCAAAACCAAACTATCATAGGCTTTAAACACATTGCCAGTTTTCAATGTTTGAATCGACCAAGAAGAACGGAATTTGCAGTGTGATTTGGGTTAAACGGTAATTCATTTTCCGTTTATAATTGTTTCAAGATTGGTACATGAATATTTTTTTTATACAACTGGGAAACTTTACCTATATAAATGTTTATCGAGGTTGCGTTATGTTTTTGTTGTACGGTAAGGCCTTTGATGAACCAAAATAATAACTAATCACATACTATTGTTAGTGGCAGTAGGGTACGATTAATAAAGTACTACCCACTTAATAAAATATAACATTTACCTTAACATTAACTGTTTTAACAGTAATAAATGAATAAATAATAACAATGGCCGCATGTCCTCATATGAAGTGGGATTAATTTCAAATAACCTATATTTTCAGAAGTCTAAGATCAACCATGCTCAAACGAGGATCCTAATTCTATGTGCTGAATCTTACCATTAATGATATAAATAAATAACCAACCGTGATTGTCTACGATCTTATGGTTGGGCTATTGCGTGTGTGTATGGAGGTGTATGGATATGCTTGGATGAATGTGTGCGAGTGTGTTAGCGTGTGTGAGTGAGTGCCTGTTTGTGAGTGTGTGAGTGAGTGGATGAAGTGCGAGAGCGTGTGAATGTGTAAGAATTAGGGGTTGGACGTGGTGAGCGTGGTTCATTCGTCTACGGGGGTCGCCAGAGTCTCAGTCTTTCACTTGCCTGTTTTTGTTTTTTATTTTTTTTATTTTTATATATCCGTTCTTATCATGTCTCTCGCGTACTATACAGTTGTTTGTGCTGAAGCAGCAGGATTTCCTTCTCGACCGCATAGATTGCAGCTAGTCTGGTGCTATAAATAAATCTCGCTAGGTACGCGGCCTGCTATGCCACTTCGGTATTCTATGCCGAAGCAGCGCTTCATAACAATATCGAGGTGCACAAAGTTCGAGTTGCACACAACGTTTTTTCCAAATCTGAATCACAATTAAACAAAATTATTCTGCAACCAAATTTTTTACAATCTACATTCATATTAAAATATAAGTAAACAATTCTATTATCAACTTAGCGCTGAGAAAATTTTCCATATGTTCTTATTTTTCACTTCTACAAAACAAAGCAAAAAGTTAAAACAGTGCGGAAAAAAAGAAAGAAATCAAAGAAAACTGTGCGGAAAAATCTCACTTTTTGACGGTGTTGACAATATCGAAATACGTTGAATTGTGATTCGGAATTGCAAAAATAAATTTCTGCACTCGAGTACCACAATACGGCATATATCGAAACTCGTTTGAGTGCGGAAAAGTGAGTTATTTCCGCACTGATTTTTCATTTCAGCACTGCATTTTCATTTCTGCACCGCTTTTTCATGTCCGCACTGCTGCCAATTTAAAAGACGAAACGGTGCGTTTGTGTTGGTAAACATTTTTATTAATAAAGTAGAAATGAATGAAAACATTACTTTTGACCAAAGTTGAAAGAGCAATTATGCAAGTTATTGATTGAATATTCTCCAGGAATCGGTTGTTGTGGCAAAGGCTCTCCAGCCACTTTCAAGTTTGTTAGGCTTGTTCGACTCGAAATTATTGTAACAGTTGTACCGGCTAAAACATTGCCATTTTCAATGATTGATTCATTAGATTGAGCAGTAGTTGATGAGGTCGTTGAAACGTTATCAGCTGTAACAATTTTCGAACCCATGATGCTGTCATCAATTTTACGTTTATTGTTGAGCGAATATTGAATGTATTTTTCTGTAACCTTATCAGACTCCCAACCACCATGTTGTTTAATTGTAGTTAAATTCACACCCAAATTTGCCAACAAGGATGCAGGCGAGCGACAAAAGCAATGACCAGCGTACTCACCCGGTGACGAAAGAAAATTGCAATTGTTTTTGGATAGCCTCCAATCGTGTTAATGCCGATCGGCTGGTTGATGCATTTGCCCTTACGAAAACCCAAAAAGAATCTGTCGATGATAACGCCATGAGAACGTAGTCCATCTTGAAATATATCTTGAAAATGTCAACCAAATTTACGTCCCAATCACTTCCTTCGTTGATGACAAATTGTCGAATGATTTTCGTTTTCGTTTTCGGTACGGTAATTTTAATGCCATTGTCTATGTATTCGACATCCTTTATACGCTCAAATTCAACAATTTGCTTCGTCGACAAGCACCATAGACACCGACAATAAGGGCCACCTTAAAATTGTGAGGTTAGAAAAATGAAACAAAAAAATTATCAGCAAATTTTACCTTCGTAGCCAAATAAACATCGTCGGGAGCGTCCTTCAGGAATTTGTAGATTTTTTCAATGGTGAAGATTCTTGATTTCTTCGCAAAATAATTGTCATTTTTACGCTTCAAAAGAGCTCGCAAATTGTTGAGTTTTGATATATCGATGTTGTCCTTCACGTTCGACGTGGATTTAAACATTTTTCATCTCGGTATCGAAATAAGCAAGCAACTTATTTTCGTCAATCACTTTAATTTTTTTTTTCACTGCACCATTGTTTGAACGCTTGATACGGTTTTTCGTATTTTTCTTTGGATATTACCGGCAATAAACCTAAATCGGAATCCTCCTCTGAGCTCATTTTTTGCAGTTTCTCAATAAAATACATGCAAAATTAAAACACGTTTGTAGTGTCAGAACAATCAAAAACAAATGACGTTTTTTTCTTGCATATAATCCAACTTGCATATTGTCAAGGCATTGTTGATCGATCAATACTTCGCGTAGTTTTTTTGTCGTGATATTTTGTAATTTTTTTTTATTTTTGTCTATTGTCGTACTCAGGTGCAGAAAACGTTGTGTGCAACTCGTTTTGAAATTAATTTTTTTCAACACATGTCCTAACTTTCCATACTCACTTTGCTTGTATTGAAAACTTAAGACTAGTGCTGAAAAATTCTTCATTTCAAAACTTGTAGCACAAACTACTATTCTTTAATCGTTTGCTTATGATGCATACCAACAGCTTTCCTAAAGTATCCACATTACAAATTGTCCGTTAGAATGATGGTGCCTCTATTTTGCCTAGCCTTGCTCTAAGACAGGCTCCTAATAAGGGGTAATATAGACAGGTAGGGGTAATATAGACAGGTAATATAATAGGAGCTCTGGTAAACCGTACAGGTCTATTACACTTGGACTTTGTACAAAACGAAAACGATTATCAGTCCATCAACAGTCCATCAACACCTTTGAACGTATGTTGTTGTGGGACCCTGGTCTTAAAAGGTTTTTATGTGTTATTGTGACACATATTGTAATGCCTACTACACAACACATTTTATTACAAAAAAAAAAAAAAAAAAGAGAGAATAGTGAGCATTACAGGTCTACCAGTTTGTTGTGCACACATCCACTATCTTCACCCTGCGCTAGCTCCAGTGGGTGTGAATTCTGCGATCTACCTTACTCACAAAAAAATTTCAAATACACAAAAAAAATTCACTCGCATGCCTTTATTACTACCAAGTATCTCCAGAAGGGAGACCGACTATTCCACAACCCTTACTAGCTAATTAACCTTAGCAATTCATCTTACTTTATTCTACTTGAACCATAAAAAACTTTACTCCTTGAAAATAATTCAGACTAAGAATATTTCCCTATTTATATTGATAGCTCCAGAATTTTTATGGTTCAAAGTTGCTTCTACATCTTCTTTTGCGTAATGGTTCTTCACGGTGGTTAATTATCGTTACACCTCCGGATCCATGGGTGTTAGAATATTTGGAGTAAAGATTTTCCACTTAACTTGTATAACAGTGGTGTTCAATAACTTTTACAATGAGTTGCACATTCATTTCCAAAGAAACTGTTAGGTTAATTATACTAATTCTTACACTTACTCAATAAACAACCTGTTCACTTTCAAAAACTTCACTTATACCAAAACCAGTTAACTTGTAAACTAACTGAATCCCCACTCTAACTCAACTCCGCTCCATAATTCTATCGCTTCCGGGTCAACGTGCTCTTTCCTTGCACGTGTGCTTAATGATCCAGGTGTGGAGCGGGTCACGCTAAATGATTAGCAAATGGGCTGGATCAAGTTGTCATGCGACTCGTGCTGTGCCGATGATCGGCCAGACTGGGGGCCCATTCAAATAGCTCAGTCGTGAACGGAGCCGCCTGGATACCGGGTAACCTCCAGGTGTATTTTACCTTGCCAAGTTATCAGGGCTCTGACTTGGACGACCTATCTTCCCATGAAACTCGTGGGAATAAAAATGGAAAAAAATAATAAAAATTTTAAAAACAAAAAAATACAAATAAACATCAAAAGCGGGACGTCACCGCGTTGACGAGGGAAGCAGGTACAAGTGGCAGACGCAGGAGCGACTCTTATCGTCATGCTGCTGATGAGAATGTACCAGCGGCAAGTGATAATTCTATGGCCGGGACCAGTAAAGCTTCCGTGCCGGAAGAAAATAGCACTATGCCAAGGAAAAGCAAGAGGTGCAGTAGGCAGAGAGGCCCACCTTTACCATCTATAGGACAGTCCGGAGGGCTGGATGATCCACTGCGGCGGGGACTCAGTGGTGCTGGTACCAGGTGGAACCTAAGGTTCCTCGCGGAGGGGATGTCCCCCGTGGACTCTAAAAGGAAGGCTCTGGAACGGAAGGGGAAGACCCCAACCGTCGCAGCTGAAAATGTGAAGCGTGCCACAGAGGCTACGACGCCACAGGAAAAATCAGCAAAGAAGCCTAGGATAGCCACCCGTCAGGACAGAGAGCAAGATCATCTCAGACCAGGCACCAGCTACGCTGGTGTAATTAAGACGATTAAGGTGGCTATCCTGGATGAGGATTATCCCCTGAAGATGCTTAGCGCGGAGGAACTGGGGTTAATGGGACGACGTCGGCAGAGGTAAAATGGCTCGAGCAGACGGTAAAATGGCTCGTGTCGGCTCGTGTCTGTTTTACCTGAAGTGAAAGTTGGTAAACATTCACTTGTGACGAAATTGGGAGATAATATTCCGATTCCTCACAAGATTACCGTCTTTCTCCCAAGGAGTGCTGGGCAGACCAGGGAGAAATCTCTCACGCTGCTAGAAGGGCAAAACGTCGGCTTGTTTATCAAGGATAAACAAGAAGCTGTCCTGAAACGCATGGAGGGATCAGTTTTTATTAATTTGTTAATTTTTTTCTATTTTTTGATCCACTGGTGTGACAACCCCGCGTACTCCAGTCCCTGTTATTGGCACATGAGTTAACGTGAGATATCACATACCACTGGCAATAGCAGTGAGATATCACTAGCCAAGGTGATATCTTAGGGGTGCTGGCGGATGAACTGTATTCAGTCAACGGTAGCACTCTCAAGCTTAGCTAATGAATATTCTTTGATGCTGGAACGCTGTAGCTTGCTCGAAGAAACGAGCTTTCATATAACTATATATCTGAGCTTTAATCATTGAAAAATATACCGCGTCCCATAATCAAGGATAATGCCATTGGCTGGACTATTGGCAAACCAATTTTAGTTTTGTTCCTGCAAATTTTTAAAACGAATTTGCTTTTTATCTCTTATTTTATTTTTATTTTCCCTATCCTATCACGAAATATTGGCCTATGTCATATTTTATATGTGATAGGATTTATAGTTTAGTTGTCCATTATTTAACAAAAAATATTAAAAAAAAACAAAAAAAACAGATTTGCGTCCCTTAACATCCTTAGAACGCATGTTGTTGTGGGACCTTGGTCTTAAAAGGTTTTTATGTGTTGTTGTGACACATATTGTAATGCCTACTACACATCACATTTTATTAAAAAAGAAAAATCGGGGTGAGGGCACAGGCCAGCTGCTGACGACAGGGCAAAGACAGCCTCATCGGAGGTAGGGAATACCCTTAACTATCAATTTGGCAAAGTCTTTGTCCACGGACCAAGAAGGACGGTTGCGGAAAAAACAGAGGAAAAAGCGACAGGTAGTATCTCGGGGGAAGCACCTCAGATACTTTCACCGACAAGGGGAGCAGTCACAACCTTAACTACACCCAATGAGGTGGTAAATATGGTTGTCGAAAAGGTGGAGGATGTTGCTGCAGAGGATTTTAGCAGCATCGAGGATGTGGGACCGAGGAGGAGGAGAGGTTGTTGATGGATGAAGGGGCAGGTACGTCCCTCTCCGACAACATCTAATGGTGGCGGCAGGAAGACTGTGCGTGGCCCAAGTGAATGTCCACCACGCCATAGCAGCGTCAGCTGTGGTAGCCAGGACATTCACTAAGAAACAACTAGGCTGATACAGGAACCCTGAATCCACAAAAACAGGGTGAGGGGCCTTGCCAATAGCGAGGTGAAGGTAGTATGGGATACTAATGCAGACTCACCCAGAGCGTGCATTATGATTAGGAAAAACATTAATTATATTTGTCCGCCTACGGAGGTACAGGGGCTGGTAGAATGGTGCAACAAGAAGAAGTGGCCTCTTATCATCGGTTGTGATGCAAATGCTCACAACGAGACATGGGGAAGTACGGATACAAACCAGAGAGGTGAGTTTCTGTTAGAATTTTTAATAAAAGAAAACCCTAGCGTCTTTAACGTCGAGAACACTCCCACCTTTGTCACAAGGGCAAGACAGGAAGTGTTAGATTTAACGGTAGGAAGTATCAATGTAGGTCAGTTCATAAAGAACTGGAGAGTATCAAATAAACCCTCCCTGTCGGATCATAGAATGATTCTGTTTGAACTGGATAGTACGAAAGAGGAATCACTCCCATTTCGGAACCCCAGGAAAACAAGGTGGGATCAATTTGAGGAGAACCTTAAAGAAAGTCTACAGCTAGTAACTGTTAGAGGGAAAGTAAAACACTACACCGCGCTGGAACAAGCTGTAGTGGAGGTAAATCTGGCAATCACCAAGGCCTTTGAAGCCAGCTGCCCAATTACTAAGGTAAAAGAGCAGAGAGAAGCGCTTTGGTGGAGCAAGGAGTGGTCAAAATTAAGAACAGAAGTACGGAGACTTTTCAATAGAGCAAATCAATCCGGAAACTGGGAAGAGTATACCAGGGTGCTTACCACCTACAATAAAGAAATTAGGAGGGCAAAGAGGGGCAGTTGCAGAACCTTTTGTGATAGTATCTCGGCAGCGCCTGTAGCGGCTAGGCTGCATAGGGCTTTGACGAAAGACGATGTCGAGATTAAAACTTCGTTGAGAAGGCCGGATGGTACCTATACGGAGGATGAGCAGCAGAGAGTTGATCTTCTTCTAGGGGAGGCATAAAGGGAGACACACTTTCCGGGGGGCATAAGCACGTGTACAGAAGACACGGGTAAGCAGCAAACTAAAAGATCAAGCCCAGAGGACTGGAGAGTGGCTGCCTCACTTTTAACGGAGGAGCGTATTAAGTGGGCCATAGGCACTTTCCAGCCATACAAATTACCAGGAGTGGATGGTATAGTTCCAGCTCTCCTGCAGAGGGGGAAGAAGTGGCTGTTACCGCACCTCCTGGGCATATTCAGGAGCAGTCTGGCGCTTTGGCATATTCCAGAACCATGGAGAACGGCGAAAGTGAAATTTATTCCGAAAGTAGGTAAGAAAGATGTCACTCAGCCAAAGTCTCATAGACCCATTAGTTTAACATCTTTCATGTTAAAAACGATGGAAAAGGTGATCGACAACTACATACGAACCTTGGAGAGATCACCTTTGCAAAATAGTCAACACGCATACAGAACGGGCAGATCAACGGAAACCGCGCTGTTCACGTTGACGAAAGAACTAGGAGAGGCGGTGGACAACAAAGAAGTTGCTATCTGTGCCTTCCTGGACATCGAAGGAGCATTTGATAACACCTCCCATGGAGCGTTCAGGAAGGCTCTAAGTGAGAAAAAGGTTAACAACACCACAACCGACTGGTTGTGTGAGATGCTGAGAACTAGAGTAGCAGAAACCAAGGGTGGGGATTGTAAAATCAGCCTTGGAACCACTAGGGGCTGTCCGCAAGGGGGGTATTATCACCCCTCATGTGGAGTCCAGTGGTGGATGAAATCCTAACTATATTAAGTAACCAGGGCATTAAATGTTTTGGGTACGCGGAAGACATAGTCATTATCGCCAGAGGTAAGTTCGAAGAAACACTTTGTGATATAGTACAGAGGGGACTGAATCTGGTAGATACTAGGTGCACATCTGTGGGACTAAAACTCAATCTGAGTAAAATCACGATGGTCCGGTTCACCAAGAAAAGAAAACTTAACATGAAACCCATCATGATGAGGGGCTCCATAATTGAATCTGCACAGGAGACTAAATATCTAGGAGTAATTGCTGCGTAATGCTGGGAAAACTGAATTGGAAAAAGTGCAGAGGTTGGCCTGTATCTGCATAACGGGGGCAATGAGGACTTGTCCTACCGCGTCAATGGAGATGCTGTTAGGACTGGTTCCGCTCCACTTGCAGATTAAGAGCGTAGCTAGGGAAACCATACTGAGGCTTAGCATGGAGGGTATGGGTAAGTAAAAGATCCTAAAGTCTAAATATCGGGATAGTCTCTCAAGGGATAATCCCTTGCTTGAGTTTCCTAAAGATGGAATGGTTAAGCAGTACAACTTCGATAAAAAATATACATCGCAGTTGTGCAAAAAAGCAGATTGGAGTGGTGAATCCACTACCTACCATCTGGGTAACGATGTTATCAAATGGTACGCGGATGGGTCTAAAACTGGGGTAGGGGTGGGCGCCGGAGTATTTGGACCGAAAACCAAATACTTTGAGCCCATGGGCACCTACCCCAGCATCTTCCAGGCTGAGATATGTGCAATCGAAAGATGCGCAAACTTTTGCTTAAGAAGGAAATATAAGAATAAGAGAATTGCCATCTTATCAGACAGCCAAGCAGCAATCAATGCGTTACGCTCATACACCATCACATCCAAAATTGTTCGAGACTGTGTGAGCAAGCTAAATAAGCTTGGGAATAGTAACAAAGTAACAGTTTACTGGATACCTGCTCATGCGGGTATCGCAGGTAATGAAGAAGCCGACAAATTAGCAAGACGAGGTGCTTTAACATCGTTTGTTGGCCCGGAGCCCTTTTGTGAACTGGGGACTAAGGCCATCCACGAAAGGATGAGGGAAGCAATTACGACGGATTGGTCCAAAACCTGGGAAAACACCGAGGGTCTAAGGCAATCCAAGGAATTGATTGGATCGTTCAATCAAAAGAGAGCAGTAATGTGCTGTAGGTTAAATAGGAATAACCTAAGAATACTGAAAGGGGTTATTACAGGACCCTGTAAACTAAGAAAACACCTTAATAACATTGGGGTGGAGCAGGGAGACGAATGTAGATTTTGTCTTTTGGAAGAAGAGACCCCAGCCCATCTTCTCAAAGATTGTGAGCCTTGATGTACATGAGAAGGTTTCATCTGGGGAAGTGTTACATTGACGGGCATGACCTACATAAACTTAACCCTCTCCATATCCTGAGGTTCCTGAAGGAAGTTGGACTGGAGGAGGTGCTCTAACTGGGTAGTCACCAGGGAGTAGTAGGGTGGGGTACAATAGATCATTTTGGTCGCAGTACAAAATATAACCACCAAATTTTAATCTAATCTTAATATAATCTAATCTAACTCAACTCCAAAAACAACTCATATTCCAAAAAAAAACTAATTGTTGCACTGAACTCAATATCTCAAAACTGACATGACTCCACAAAATTCTCAAACTGTGTAATGGAGAATGTACCTATTGATTACATCAATTGGTTGCAATTTAATAGGCTGTGTGCCAAGCGATGCTATATTCCAGCTAGTTTGAGTCTTATGAGTTCGAAAAAAAGAAGATCTATCATTCCAGCAGAAATTAACTAATAAGCACGCATTCCGGATACATTCAGATCAAAAAAAAAATAAAAGGAAAGAGGAAAAAGAAGACCCTGACAACCTTAAGATAAGAGACCACAACCGTTGCATCCACCACAATAATAGATTTTATTTACATAATTGAATCAAACAAAAACGTCACTTACCCCATTTATAATCTAGATTCCACATCTCAGCACGTGCGTTGAGCCACATTGGTTGAGCCACAAAACAAAGGCGATTGTTGATTTAAATTCCGAAAATTAATTTGTAAAAAGCAATTAATTTGTTGCGCCACAAAACAAATGCGTTTCTTGATTTGGTAGGGAATACGGTGTAATAAATCGACAGTCGGTAAGGTTAATTAATTGGCACGAATTACTAAATTTTGCAGATACCACCAACTGATCATTTTTTTGAATAATCCCGTAGGACTACCATTTGCATAGGATAAAAAACACACATATATAATTTTTTTGACAATCGAGACATTCCAAAAGGGCCCAAAACGACATCAATTTACGCGAAATAATCCCAATTCATAATTTTTTTTTCAATCATTAATAAAAATATTGTTAAGTTCAAATTTCATTCAATCTAATCCAAGATAAGGGCGCAGCTTATATTGTCTATCCACAACGTCCACAAACCACAACCGCTTCACCGCCAGAAGTAGCGTCGTAACAACTGACCGCCTAGCTGCCCAAAAAACTTCAAAAAAATTTTCCATTGGACGAGCCAAAAAGAACATCGTCAGCATATATTTTTTTTTTTATAAAATGATTTATTTAATATTTTTGTTCATTCATTTGAGTTTTTCCCTAATTCAGCGAAAAAAATAGAAAATAAATAACAATTCAATAAAAGTTCCCAGTAAGTTGCCGATGTACTTGTACGGAATATTTTCAGCAATTGTGTTGTTACACAAGTGGGTTGAGAAGTTGGTTGAAAATATTTTACATTTAATTTTCGAATAAGTCTATAATATATTACTATAGGACGAAAAATGGAAATACATCTGATAAAGAATATCTTGCCAATAACATAAAGATGATCAAAGATGTCTTGTTGTGTATGGACTGTAACCTTTGAGACAACGTTGAGAGTACCATCAGGCCAGCGGCCTTCTTGTTGACAATTCATCAAACAAATTCTATAACTTTTTCTTGGGTGCTTGGTGGACATCGTTCATCATGATTTCTTCTTATAACATGGTTTCGAAGCCTGTTTGATCTTGAAATATGGAATAGTAGCAATATTCAATAACAGATCAGGACCTTTTGAAGCTGGCAAACATGTTTTTAGATTTTCTTCCTGATTCTGGTGCCTTGCCCAATTTATCACGCTATCTCCACGACGTAGATCGCGGTTACAACAGATTTTTCTTGTTTTGATCGGCATTTTAAGTTCCTTGTGCATTTTTTGTTCCTTTTGTTGAAGTTTGGTAAAACTACTCCTCCATGGAACCTTCGTCTTGATCGGTTGCATATCTTTCGTAACTTTGCACTTTCTTCATTAAATCAGTAAGCTGATCGATAGTTATTAAGCAATTTTTCTGGCATAGTGGCGTTACAAGCGTCACTTCGTTCATTAGCAATAAAACATTGTTTGATGTATACCCTGTGAGCTTTACCTTTATTATCATGAAGCGAAAAAGGTATTTATCGAAAGTTTTTGCACTTCATCCAATGAAACTACTTTTGATTTTGCTTTTAAGAGGTTTTGGTTTGCTTACTTCACACCATAAAGGTTGATGGTCCTCCCATATGGTACATTTCCCGGCCAGAACATCATTTTCAAATGTAAGATCGATAACACTGTTGGCACGGTCTCTGCAAAATGTTGAGGTGTTTCCGGCAACTATAGAAGCACTAGGTTAATTGTAGTATATTCTTCTAGTACTACCCTTTCTCAATCATCTGTATTTCGATTACCCTATTAATAATCCCAGCCACTGAAATCACTCACAATGGCAAGAAATCACTCACAATGGCAAGAAAATTTTCACCTTGTGCAGTCTCTCACGTAGTGTTCATTTTGACCACACCTCAGGGCTCATGCATAACATAGAGCAGTTTTTCATTGCCCTGATTTTAAGCCCTTTAAAGAGGTTTTCGTTGCTCGGATGCGGGAGATAACTCAGTTAATCCTAACCTTCTATTCTTTGATTAGTATATCTGATAAACAAGTTGGCAGACTTATTGATGCATTTTGTGTACCTCCGTAAGCCTTGCGCATAGATTTACCAACAATACAATTAGCTTCGTTAAATTTCACTAGAAAAACGTCCAGTACTTTCTCCTTTGTGGTCACGTTATATATATCCTTGACTGTAATGAAGTGCTTTCTCATTAAAGGATGAGAATGGCGTAGCAGGATGCGTACCTAAATTTTTTGTAAAGCCGTAACGACTAAGGCTCAGTCACCGTGGATTTGAGATGTTATAAACCTGCTGCTTCAGCACGAATGCAGAAATGTACGCAATTTACGTGAATATTCGGAAGTGGAAAAATATGCAACTGAGAAAATGAGACTCTGGCGAACCCTTTTTACGAAAGAACCGCGGTCAGCACGTTCAACCCCCACATTTACTCACACAGGCTCACACACACACACACACACACACACACACACACACACACACACACACACACACACACACACACACACACACACACACACACACACACACACACACACACACACACACACACACACACACACACACACACACACACACACACACACACACACACACACACACACACACACACACACACACACACACACACACACACACACACACACACACACACACACACACACACACACACACACACACACACACACACACACACACACACACACACACACACACACACACACACACACACACACACACACACACACACACACACACACACACACACACACACACACACACACACACACACACACACACACACACACACACACACACACACACACACACACACACACACACACACACACACACACACACACACACACACACACACACACACACACACACACA
Organism: Diogma glabrata; assembly: GCA_963693315.1. Taxonomy (NCBI): domain Eukaryota; kingdom Metazoa; phylum Arthropoda; class Insecta; order Diptera; family Cylindrotomidae; genus Diogma; species Diogma glabrata. Next base: position 408,457,058 of record OY856187.1, on the reverse strand, counting down.
CACACACACACACACACACACACACACACACACACACACACACACACACACACACACACACACACACACACACACACACACACACACACACACACACACACACACACACACACACACAGGGCTGAGCTTCAGGCTACTGTGGGAGTCACAGGTGGCGGATAGTGAACGGCCTACATACTGACATGATGTATGTAGGTGAGCTGCGAATACGCGAATAAGCAGTCCCCGACCAAGAGCGCAACATAAATCCACGAGCGTCTGTCCCACAGTGGGCGGCTCACTGGTCAGCGTCTGTCTTCATGTTAGAAGCGGCTGGTTATTTCCACCTGGCAGTAGGTATAAAATGCTAAGAGAAGAAAAACTCCGAAAATAAAACAACATGGAAGGTCATTTAGGATCAAGACTTACGGTGCAGGGATTAGGTACCCCAGTGCCGGCGACTGCAGTGAGTGAGCAAGCAGGCTCCCAGTCGTCGATATCCAGCGACTGCAATGATACAGTGGTGGCAAACTTGGCCGCTGTATCAGCTAGTACTACAAGTGACAAGAAGAAGCCAGAGCAGGTGTTTGCCAGGAGCAGTAAGATGGCTAGGTCACCATTAAAACGAAGCAATAGTTTGAGCGACAGTCCATGCACTTCCGCTGGATTGCAAGCCAATAACAATAAAATGGTGCCAAAAGTGCCTCCTGTACCATCTGCTGCGAGAAATGCACCGCAAAATGCTACCGAGCGCCCGGATCTAGGTAACGCGAAAACAATAAACGTCAGTGGATCACCATCAAACGTCACGACGAAGGCAGTTACACCAAAACAACCAGCGACAAACCAGGTGATACCAGTAGGAGGTACACAGGGTGTCTATAGCAATGGCATAGAAACCTTATTGGTAGTCAGCTGTAAAATTGAGCAGCTGCAAAAAATGATATCGAGCACACGGTCCATAAATCTAACGTTTAGGAACCTTGTGAACGAAATCGAACAGTTGCACAAATCGGCTGTGAATGACCTCACTGTTGTCCAAAGCGTCAGGCCACCAGTGAACAAAGTGTGTCAAACTTCACCGACCTTAAAACCAAGCGTCGATGAAAAATCAAAAAGACGACGAAGTGGAAATGGTGAGGACATGAAAGGACAGCTGCCCTCACCGAAAAAAACTAAAACCGGAAGAAGGATCTTGAAAGAACAAAGATCAAGATCCGAGCAGAGCGTGATCAGGTCAAATGAACAGCAGGTCGAGCCCTCGAATCAAAACGCGCTCCCTGTGGAAGCATCCGAAACGGAGTGGCAACACGTGAGAAAACGGAAAAAGAGGAGAAAAAAAACGCGTCCTGTTGAGCCTACGCGAAACGAATCACGCAAACCTACGAAAGCACCGCGGTCGGATGCTTTAATAATATCTAGGTCCGGTGAAAAAAGTTATGCGCAAATGCTCAAAGAAATGAAAGAGAACCCGGAACTAAAAGAGCTCGGGGATTGTGTCACCAAGATTAGGAAGACAGCTAAAGGCGAGCTGCTTCTTGAACTTAAAAAAGGCGAACACAATCAAAAGCTTAAAGAGCACGCAGAGCTAGCACTCAGAGACTCGGCGAGTGTTAGGTCGGTGTGCCAAGAAACTCTTATAGAGTGTCGCGACTTAGACGAGATAACAACGAGAGAAGATATTTGCATTGCAATCCAGGCACAATTTCCTACAATTGGGTCTGTCCAAACAAATGCAATCAAATCGTTAAGGACATTACGAGACGGGACTCAGACGGCACTAATCAGCCTCCCTGAACGATCAGCGCATGCGCTCGTTGCGTCTGGACACATCCGAATAGGATGGGTAAGATGCAGACTGCGCGAGCGAATCACTCCAACATGCTGTTTCAGATGCCTTGATTACGGTCATGTAGCAAGGCAATGTAAAAGTGATGTGGATTGAACGGGGATATGTTTTAGATGCGGAGGAACAGGACATAAATCAAAAGGATGCAAAGAGCCCCCAAAATGTGCTCTTTGCCTGCCGGGAACCACAGGGACTAATGGGCATTCTACAGGAGGCAGTAGATGTCCAGCCTACAAAAGAGCGCTAAAGCCGACTTCTGCCCGTCATGGTTAAGTTTATCCAGATAAATCTTAACCACTGCGAGGCGGCACAGGACCTACTGACACAAACCGTTAGAGACCAGAAAGTGGACGTGGCATTGATTTGCGAACAATATCGAACCCCTGTTGGCGATGCGAACTGGGTTGAAGACAGGACGAGCAAAGCTGCTATCTGGACCTGCAATGCTCTCCCTTTTGAACGCAGATCTAGTCGTCAGCATGAGAGTTTTGTCGATGCCAAAATCAAAGGTGTTCACTTCTACAGCTGCTACATTCCTCCTAGCACCCCACTGGACGAATTCGAAGAGACACTTGACCGACTAGTAACAGACGTCAGAGGTAAATCACCCATCGTAATTGCGGGTGATTTTAACGCTTGGGCCGTTGAATGGGGAAGTAAACGTACTAACCCTAGAGGTAGGGCATTACTTGAGGCACTTGCCAGACTTGATCTGGTACTGCTCAACCATGGTACCACAGAGACATATAATAAAGGAGAAGCAAGTTCAATTATCGATATCACTTTTGCAAGTGGGACACTCTCGAGAGGAGCACAATGGAGGGTATCTGATTTGTATACGCATAGTGATCATCGTGCTATTATATTTGAAACCCAACCCCCACAGCGGTTTGAAAGGCGCCAAGTCAAGCGGAAGGTGCAGCAAAATGGGTGGAAAATCAAAGAGTTGGACACGGAGATGTTGGACTACATGGTTGAATGCATGCCAATACCGGAGAGTGGTGCCAAGATAGGAGCAGAATTTATTGCGAGATATCTTAAAAGCACCTGTGATGCATCTATGCCGCGTAAAAGCAACGGTAATGGACGGTCCCCAGTCTTCTGGTGGACCGAAAACATTGCCCGTCTAAGAAAAGAGTGCCTCAAACTCCGGAGGAAATGTACACGAAGGAGAAATCATGAGCACTATGAGCAGTTCCAAAATGATTTTCGCGAAAAGCGGAAAGAATTGCGGAAAGCAATTGCTAATAGTAAGAGCAGATCATTCCAGTGTCTTATAGATGAAGTTCAGAATAACCCCTGGGGAAGTGCGTACAAAATTGTGCTTACTAAACTCAAGGGTGTTCAATCAGCTGCACCAGTGTGCCCAGATATAATGGCTGAAATTGTGTCCGGCCTTTTTCCACACCACGTTGACTTCTCCCTACCTCGTGAGCTGCAAATTGACGAAAATTCAATTTCGGCTGTCACCACCGAAGAGGTCCTAAACGCGTTGCTCAGATTATCCGTTAATAGCACGCCCGGTCTAGACGGCATCCCAAATATCGTCTTAAAAACAGCGATAAAGAAGAAGCCGAATGTATTCGAAAATATCTACACTGCGTGCCTAAAAGAAGGGATATTTCCTGAGGAATGGAAGCGCCAACGCCTTGTGCTTATACCGAAAGGTGACAAGCCACCAGAAGAACCCTCGTCCTACCGCCCACTGTGCATGCTGGACACAACTGGAAAGATCTTTGAGAGAATTATTGGTACTCGACTTGAGCAACATACTGAAGGCGAGTGGGGCCTTTCTGACGGGTAGTTTGGTTTCAGAAAGAAGCGCTCTACCGTTGATGCAATATCTGCAGTATGTGAGATAGCGCATAAAGCTTTGAGTGGTAAAAGATGGCTAGAAGGTGATAAACAGTATTGTGCTGTTGTCACTCTGGATGTTAAAAACGCCTTTAACTCGGCCAACTGGAACCAAATCATGAGAGCCCTAGACGAACTGCATGTACCTGACTACCTGCTACGTATAATAGCCAGTTACTTCACGGGAAGAACTCTCGTCTATGATACCGAAACAGGTCCTAAGAAGTACAATATAACAGGAGGAGTACCCCAAGGATCGGTCCTTGGACCCCTGCTGTGGAACATCATGTACGATGGTGTTCTCAGAGTACGTGTGCCGGCACAAACAACGATTATCGGCTATGCAGACGACATTGCCATAGTTGTCGTAGCCAAAAACCTTACGGACATTACGAGCAACTGTAACCAGACCATAACCAGCGTTAGAGCATGGCTGAACAGCAAAGGACTAGAGTTGGCCGATCACAAAACGGAAGCCGTACTAATGAGTAGCAGAAAAGTGGTGGAAAGTATCGATATCCAGGTTGGTGGACAGATCATAAAATCTGGCCAGCACCTGAAGTATCTTGGAGTCGTTCTAGACCACAGACTCAACTTTAGAGACCACTTGATGTACGCTGGTGACAAAGCCAAACGAGTGGGGGCTGCTCTTGCAAGGCTAATGCCAAACATTGGCGGGCTAAGACAACCGATCAGACAGTTTCTCGGTAGCGTTACCACATCAATATTGATGTATGCGGCACCCATATGGGCCTCAGCGGTGGAAACGCCATCTTATGTTAGACCTATCAAAACGGCCTACAGACTGACATCGTTGCGCATTTGCTGTGCTTTTCGCACGGTGTCTGACGAGGCTGTAAATGTTATTGCGAGTAGGATGCCGATTGATATTGCAGCAAAAGAGGTATCGGCTCTGCGTATAGCAACACGAAATGATAGGGACCGACGAACACGTGAAGACTTCAACATGGACAGTCATATAGAATGGCAAGCGAAATGGGAAGCTTCCACCAACGGACGATGGACCTTTGTGATGATCCCTGACATAAAAACATGGACATCAAGAAAACACGGTGATGTCAACCATCATTTGACGCAAATGATCTCAGGCCATGGATGTTTCCGTGAGTACTTATACAAGTATAAGCATGTAACGGATCCATACTGTCTCTACTGTGAGGGTAAGGCCGAGAACGCTGAGCACGTGCTAATCGAATGCGGAAGGTTTGCACATTCGAGAAGACTTATTGAGCAGCATATGGGAGAGTCAATCACTCCGCATAGCCTCATGCAATTTATGCTGAGCTCAAAAGACAACTGGGACATAGCGAATGAGATCATCACAAGTATGATGAAACGACTGAGACAAGACGAACGAAGAGCAGCCATGCTCAACACTACACAGCGAAACCACGACAACACATAATAATCGAGAGAGTACTACACTCAACCCCTGCCCTACGAAGGAATGCCTTAATTGGTGGTACCGCAGGGATACAACAGGACTACAAGAGCAAGGGAGATGTTTTTACCCGGTAAGAACCCGCGGTCGCCTGGAAAGTCGGGTTCCAGGTGGATTTTTGAAACGTTTCATCTTCCTACGAAAACAAAAAAAAAAAAAACACACACACACACTCATTCACACCCCTAAATCACAAGAATAAAAAAAAGACAAAAGAAATAATTCAGTTTCACTCACCCCATGATTATATCCTCCCGGCCTCCAAGCTTCAGTTATCTCAGCGTTCCATCAGCACGGTTGTATACAAATACGTTGATTAAAAATGCGATGTAATAATTTGTATAAATAAACGTTGAATAAGTTGCAAATATAGTTAGATACGGTGAGAATATAATGTAACAATTTGTATAAATAAATGTTGAATAAATTTGTAATTATAGTGGAACACGTTGGAAATACCAGGTATTAGTTGAATAAATTTCCAATATAGTTGAATACGTTGAAAATACCAGGTAACAATTTGTATAAATAACCTTTGAATAAGTTGCAAATATAGTTAAATACGGTGAGAATATAATGTAACAATTTGTATAAATAAATGTTGAATAAATTGCAAATATAGTTGAAGACGTCGGTAATGAAATGTGACAATATGTATCAATAAATGTTGAATAATTTGCAAATACGGTTGAATACGTTGAAAATATGGTACAAGAATTTGTATATAAATATAAAAACGTGCTTTGGAATGCTTTAGCGGTTATGTATAGGCATATGACTTGAGCGCCATCCATTTTAAGGGCTAGTTGCTTCGGCAGGTGAGTTGTTACACACTCCTTAGCGGATTACAACTTCCATGTCCACCGTCCTGCTGTCTTAAGCAAGCAAAACCTTTCATGGTATCTGTATGAGTCATTAATTTTGGCGCCGTAACATAACGTTTGGTTCATCCCACAGCGCCAGTTCTGCTAACCAAAAGTGGCCCACTGGGCACAATATATCATTTTTCCAAAGACCTCATTGACTTCAATCAAGAAAGTCGAGGATCTTACCCATTTAAAGTTTGAGAATAGGTTGAGGTCGTTTCGGCCCCAATTCCTCTAATCATTCGCTTTACCAGATAAGACTATTTCTCCAAATATGTATATGCACCAGCTATCCTGAGGGAAACTTCGGAGGGAACCAGCTACTAGATGGTTCGATTGGTCTTTTGCCCCTATACCCAATTCTGACAATCGATTTGCACGTCAGAACTGCTACGATCCTCCATCAGGGTTTCCCCTGACTTCGACCTGATCAGGTATAGTTCACCATCTTTCGGGTCACAGTATGTATGCCCATGGTACGCTTTTACTCATAAATATTTAAAAAACAAATATGAGTTGATAAAAACGCCCAAGGACTGAGGTGCTATTTAAAAAAATAACATGTAGTCCTAAATATTAGTTACGTTAATTTAGTCTGTAGGTTTTAATACCCAATGACTTGCATACATACTAGACTTCTTGGTCCGTGTTTCAAGACGGGTCCCAAAGGTATCTCAAATCTTTATCATTGCTTGATCGGAACATATACTTTTACTGCATTTATAAAATAAATCGTGGCGTACTACGCTTCACATAAAGTGATAGCATGTTCTATTAAATATATCAGCATATTGTCAGGATATATAACAGATCAATCACAAAGTTTTACAAGAAAACAAGAATTGAGCTTCTGTTTAAACCATAGACAAATCCAAATATCCAAATATTAAACCATAGACAAATCCAAATATCCAAATATCCAATTGTATGATGAAAGACTGACAGCCATCCAAACACCAAAAAAAAAACAAATGTAATAGACTGCCGAGTACTGTGTGAATCGTAAATTCAACTAAGCGGGGAAGAATTGTATAGTCGCTCCTTATGTAGCCAAAATTTCAATATCGAAAAATTCGAATACAGGGTTTCTGAGGCAAGGCAATTAATTTACATTATGTAAACAAAAGTTAGGACCTTGTTTTTGTTATTTACACAAAACTGTTGGTTACTTTTGCACTACTTAACATTGCAAAAATAATTTTGCGAAATAATTCATTTACGACACACTAATAATAATTATCAATGAACTAGAATGAAGTAAACATAAGTTTAATCGATTTTAGGATGTTCATGTATTACAAAACAACAATCTACAACAGTATTACCGCGAAATTCAGATCCATAATGAAAAGACAACTTGATAAGAATACCCACACAGGAAATCGAATGCTTAACGAATGGTAGGACATTAATTCCTTCATTGTGACGATTGGACAAATACGCACAGCTGTTTTGAGGTTCAAAAACTTCGTTGTTTAAATACGGTTAGTGTTTAGGGAATCCAAATTCAGGTAGTACGGTGAAATAAAGCGGATGGAAACGCAGTATGACTCAATATTAGGAGATGGTAAAATTAGATATTAATGTTCATAAAAAAACTATGGGTTATGGAGACTATAAGAAAATATGACCATCGATGGTGGATGGATGAGAAACTATTACGAGCAACTTATGTTAATCAAAATGATAACCAATGAATCAGAGATTATAATACACTACGTTCAGGCGTTGTCCCAGGCTATTCATTACATGACGTCGATAGTTGTCTTCTTGGTTAGAATGTTTAAATTTTCATCAACTTATAGACCTTTTTCACTCAGGAATTCCCTCTCAGTGGTAAAATTGATAAACTACAATAAGTACTCAAAATAAAAATAAAAATAATACAACTTCAAATGTCTACGGATAAGCACACTATGTGCTTTTGTAGACGATAAATAATAAAACTTGAACTATATGTTTAATAGGTAAGCAAATAATGTAAACTTAGTGTAAATGAAAAACATATAAATTGATAAAAAAAAAAAAATTAAATTAAAAAAAAAAAAAAAAAAATTATAGTATGGCAGTTGTGATGTAGTTAGAACGTTAACCCACCAAAGAATTTAATTTGATATGAAGGAGTTTAACCAAATTAAACAAAACTATTCGAAATTGACAAAATGTTTATGTATTTAGTTTGGTTGTTTGATAAATTTTTTGGATTTTCTGTTTCTAGTTAAATTTTTTATTTAAACCAATCTGACATATCCAATTCAATTTGTACACAAAGCAGTCTGGTCTCGAAATCTACCTTTTTCTAGCGGAAATACGTGCCGCTTGGACTTTTTTTAAGTCCATCTGCACAATCTTTCCAACTAATATAAAACACCAATTTGCTTACATTGTGGTGAATATTCATTCCACTTATTGGAATTGGACTAGTTGGTTTACCTGTCTTTTTCTTCGTTCCCACCAATTTTCAAACACTTTTTAGTACCCTCATTGTGAAGATAATATATTCACAAACGATATCGTATACGTTTTACTGATGGAAGGTTTTTGCGTCAAATCGTCGAAGAAAAATTTGTTCTCGTTACTTATTCTGATTATTCATTCCTTTATCCGGAAAATTGTTGAATGTTTCATCTTACAAATCCGTAAAATAAAGATGTAATTTCTTCTTGTTGTCGTATAGAATGAAAATTGTTAAACGGAGAGTTTCTATATCAACTTAATACAAATTAAACTTTCACCGTTTTCTTGTGAAAATAATTTTGATGCTGGATAGACCTACTTACGCATCATCTTACACTAATAAATAATTTCTCAAAAATATTCTCTTATTTCTTATTTATATTCCAGTCATATTATCACGTAAAAATATGAACCAGGAAATCTTACATTACTGACATACATAAAACGAAAACAAAGAACACAATTTTCCATCTAACAAATAATTTTCATTTCTTGATGAAACATTTTTCTTAAAAATTTATTATTATGTCATTCTCTTCTTGTTTTTCTTTTAACATTTCTTTTCTTGTTCTTGTTATTATTTTATTACTGATATTATGATTTTTTTCATCTCAAATCTAATTTTATGATTATGAATAAAATAATGGAAAATTATATATCTGGAAAATTAGCCTTAAAATATATATACACATCCGATTGATATCTCTCTTGAATAATAATAAAAAAGCTCAACACAAATCCGAAAAAAAAAGTTTAAGTTTTAATGAAAAAAGTTTTCTGATTACGTTTGTCGTGTAATTTTTCATGTTTGTTTTCCTATTACGGTTTTATGTCTTCGAATTTTTTCTCTTGGATTACAAATTAATTAAACATACCAATACATACTAAAACAGAAGCTCTTTTTTATTGGAATGTTTGGATTGAGTTAGAATACCAAAGTAAAATAATGTGAAATGATTCGTAAATTGAATCTACACTAAAAAAAATAAGAAAATCTATTGCTCGGGTCGAGCATTATGTATATTTTGTTCAAAACTTATACAAGTGGCAAAATGTCATGGAGTCATGTTACAGAATATTTAGGAGCAAACTGAAAAGAAGTGACAACACCAACAGCTTACTTTGGAAAAAAAAAATGTTGAGCTTTGAGAAAAAAAGGGCAAAATTATTGATAAATTTCATTACATGGAGATTTTTTGACTTGTCTATTTTTATATTTTTCATCTACGGAATAGTTTATGAAATGTACTATTGTCTGCAAAACCATTTATTGGATCACTGGTGATCTTCAACAATTTGAAATTGTGTTATGAATTAAAAGATTTCCAGTATAGCAGCGTCGAAAAATGACACACAAAATATTTCGGTATGTCACCACATTTGCATTTTAATTTGAACTGTCTTTCGTTCTGCAAAAGGAATTCCGTAAATATTAGTTTGATTAATATCTAGATTATTCCAGATCAATCCTAAATTTCTTTACAGAGAAAACTAGAGAATTTCTCAAAACCGTTGACGTCGTTATTATTTCTTTTGCTGTATAAGCATTGCGTGAACTTAATTTGAACAGTTTAACATTCTTGAGCTGGCATGAATCTGTTGGTTAATTATTCAGTTATTTTAGGATGGCGAGTAGTGTTGGGAAAAGGCATAGAACTGACGAATCGATGCTTAAAGAAGATTCCTTCTTCCCCTTTCTGGAGAAAGGAAGAACACAAATAATAAAGTAACCGTCGAAGCACATATCAATCAAATCGAAAAAATAAAGATGCTAAAAACGCATGCCCTAATGTAAATGAAATTAAAAAAGGTCTAATAGAGTTTTTTACGAACTGTCTAACTTATCTACAGTGACAAATGGCCCTCCAAGATACCGCTCAATAAATTAATCGAAGTGGTAAAATCTACATAGGAAGAACACTTTAGATTTTTAATCCATGTCGCAGCTCTTGAAGCAAGACAAGACAGTAACCAAATAATGAAATTAGAAAGATTTCGGGGAGAACATGAGTAAAAGAAACGAGATAACAAACACAATAACGATGGTACAAATGTAATCGGAAACAGTTTTCAGAAGAAAAACGCACAGTGCAGTCAAATCTCATAAGCTAAGGCTGTTCAAGGAAGTTAACAGTTACCACTGACGCTATTGAGAACGGGGAAGGTTGGAACCGTGTTAGTTAGGATAAAAGAAGAAGGCGACAACGACATTCTTCTGATTACGGATCACATCTCTGATCTCGATGCTATTACGAACAAGGAGTCAATAAAAAGTGCAGGTTTTATAACAAACGAGCCCAATAAACCATTACCGCGACTCATAATAAAGGGAATCAGAGCTGGCTTAACTGATACAGAAATAGCATATGCTATCTGTAAACAAAATGGTCTCGATGGGGTAACTAGTATAATCATACCGATTTTTAAAATCGGTACGGTTATTTGCTGGGTTTTGGAGATTAACTCTGAAGCGAAAACAAAACTAGTAGCAAAAAACCGAGTTTTAAGTGGACTGCATGCAGAGTTCAAGAGTATATCACGCCACTTTGATGTTACAAGTGTCAAAATTTGGATCATATGGCAAATAAATGTGCGCAAGATGTTTCAACGTGTGATCACTGCTCAAATAGGTCACAGATTTGCTGATTGTTCAAACAAAGCACTCTGAATGCATTTTAGAAACCGTGGACGTTCTGTGTGCACAGAAAGCCCACGGCGTAAAAGGGGTGGCCTGTTGCTTAGAAGTAACATGCATTCTGCCTACCTGCCTGCATCTGTATTTACAATTCAAATATCAAAGCCATGACCCTTCCGCACTTCACAGATTTCACTGAGTCTGCGTAGAGATCAGATATCCAGGTGAAACATTTCACGTAGTAAATGTCTGCTGCAAATTTCGTGAACCTATCGTGAACCTATTTATCATTTGACTAAACTTGATAATATTTTAAACAATTTAAAAGGTCCACTAATCATTCTAGGTGACTTCAATGTGTAATGGAGAGTTTGTTTCATTGATATATCAATGAAACGACACGGAAAACTAGCTTCAGTAAGTGGGGTCGAAAGAAGAATACCTGCTACTCCAACACAAATATCAGGATAAACAACGGATTAAACGGAAGGGCAAGTGAAAAAGATAGATTCTGGCGACCCCTGAATGTAAAAGAACCGCGATCACCTCGTCCACCCCTGTTCATATCAAAACGTATTCACTCACACACACACACACACGCACACACACACCATCATACCTACCCCCATACACTCACGCATACAT